>JAFEMH010002317.1:0-354912 GCA_022495995.1 Adenophora triphylla var. japonica | reverse complement strand
GGACAGCTAGTTCTTCCCTTGGCGGGTGGCATGGCCACTGTTGAGAAGATAGTGTCTACTGCTTGGTATCTCGATGAAGAAGCATACGGGATGCTAATGCTGAACACGAGATTATGTTGACATTTCGGGGCTGCCCGATAAATTTGCCCGTATGTCGAGGCAGCATTTTGCACTGTGGGACGCATTTGCTGTGTGTCGCGATTGCTACTTTGTTCACATTCACATCCCTGGTGTGTGCTCATCGCGGTGTCTTGGACGTGGTGAGGCGGTGCCGAGAGCAGGGGGAGACATCGTGCCTTTGATCCTGGGCGCAGAGACATTCCTAGGCATGGGTCGGATGGCGACCGCACGACCGATGCATCTGGGGAGGGAGTCCCGCTATGCTCACTATGTGGTTGAGGAAGCGGCTTCCGGTGGATGCCCAGAGGTGCCAGTGTCTTGTGACCCTTGGTCCTTTTCTCGATGTCCTCTGGTGATAGGGGGCGATCAGGCTGAGCTGGAGCTCTGGATGGCTAGACTCCACACGCATCACTTGCGATGGTGGGTTCCTCATTGGAAGCTACAAACTTGTCGGACCGCTCAGGAGGGTCTTCTGGTTGTCAGAGTACCGGGGTTGTCCCAGACTGCTTTCTACATTCCATCCTTGGTGCTGCGATAGTACGGGCTGGAGCAGGTGCCATTGACGGGTTTGGGTCATGCTGTTACCTTCGAGGTGGGATCTCTTTTGATGGAAGATCCTTCGACACTGTTGGTTCTCATGCGGTTGTGGCAATACACGTCCTTTCCTGCCAGGGTTTTGCTTCACCGGAGAGGGGCATTGTCTGTCTCACGCGGTAGTCTGGCTGTACGAAGAGTGTATGGGGGAGACACAGATGGCCCTCTTGTAGAGACGGAGGGAGCTGTTGGGTGTTGATTACCCTGAAGGCTCGACTTTGAGGAAGGCCGAAGCGGAGGCTAACCCTCAGAATCGTACTGGGGACGACATGGCTGATTATGAGGCCAATGCTAGTCGGGCGGCCGATCAAAGCACGATCATGATGGCTCGAAGAGAGGCGGCTCAAGATAGAGCTAGGGAAAGGGCTGCGTTGGCAGCTGCCGGTTTGACGGAGGCGTCGGGAAGGGTCCCTGAGCCAGGTAGAAGGACTACGGGAATATTCCCTGTGAAGGTGAAGAATACTCGCCGCAAAAAAGGGAAGGGGAAGAAGGATGAAGGACCAAGTACGGGAGACTAGGTTGACCTTGCTGTCCGGAGTATCCACCCACTGTCATTGCAGACACATTAATTGATTAATGTTTTATTGTAGTTTTGCTAGCGTGTAGCGAGTCAAGAGTTGACCGTGCTTGAACTCATCAAAGATTGTTTTAACCGTTATGAATTTGTAGGTTAATTGAAAAGAGTTTTTCGAAACACAAGCAATTGATGCTTATTTGTTTTTTTTTTTGTTTTTGAGACCGAACCAATGATGGCTGCCTACGTTCCCCTTTTACAATTGGACTAAGGGGCTCAGGTCACCGTAGTTCGACACTTTAGGTGATATTTGAGAAAAACAAAGACAAAAGAAGTGCGACCCTGTTTTTTACCTGGATCATTATCGGGAATGTATCCAGTTGGGTATTACTCTTTTAGCACTTTAATTTTACTGAGGGGTGGTGTATGGGGAAGGAGAGTTGACTCGTGCTCTTCCTCAAACGAAGTATCTGCGGAGCTTGCTTCCGTTCACGGGGTTAACGAAAGGGTTCCCGTCCAAATCTGCTAACTTCATGGCTCCTCCAGAGAAGATTCTTTGTACCACGAATGGGCCTATCCAGGTAGGCTCCCACTTTTCGAGGGGATTGGTCTGCGTAGGAGGCTTTTCCTTTAGCACCAAGTCACCTTCTCTGATGTCTCGGACCTTGACTTTCTTATCAAATGCTCGGGCCATTCTGCTTTGGTAGGCTCGAGTGTGCTCCATGGCTTTCAATCTGCGCTCGTCGAGTAGAGCAAGTTCGTCGTGACGGCTCTGTAGCCATTCAACTTCATTGATCCTGTTTTCCAAGAGGACTCGGAGGGATGGAATTTCCAATTCAACAGGTAACATTGCTTCCATTCCGTATGTAAGTGCAAACGGAGTCTCCCCTGTGGCGATTCTGACTGATGTTCTCTATCCCGAGAGGGCTAGGTGTAGCTTCTCGAGCCAATCCCGACCTCTGGCGGTCATCTTTCTGATTATCATTGCGAGAGTCTTGTTTGCTGCCTCTACTGCACCATTAGTCTGTGGTCTGTAGGGAGAAGACTTGTGGCGTGTAACTCTGAATTCGGTCAGCAGTTGGTCACAATCTCCTTCGAAGTGGGTCCCATTGTCAGATATGATCTCGTTGGGCACTCTGTATCGGCACATGATGTTCTCTTTGATGAACTCGGCCACCTTCTTAGAATTCAGTACCTTGTATGATCTGGCTTCTACCCATTTGGTGAAGTAGTCGACTGCGACTAATATGAACTCGTGACCATTGCTCCCTGGCAGAGTGATTTTGCCGATGATGTCGATTCCCCATGTGGTGAAAGGCCATGGCGTAGTCATGCAATAGAGTTCGTGAGGAGGAATGTGATTGAGGTTGGAGAACTATTGACATTTGTCGCAGCTTCTGACGAACTGGATGCGTCATTTCCGTTAATATGGATAGTATCCCATACGGAGGATGATCTGTGTCAATGCTCTGGCGTTCATGTGCGGACCGCAGGTTCCGTTGTGAACTTCGTTCATTAGCTCGCTGGCTTTTTCTTTATTTACACAACGAAGGAGTGGCCCTTGGTGGCGCTTCTTGTACAATACCCCCCAGAATGATGAAATGGGATGCCAGGCATTTTAGTGCCATCATATTTTTGGCTTTGATCCCTTCTTTGTATTTTCCATCTTCATTTGTGAAGGAAGCTTCTCCATTTTGGAGGTACTGGTAGATTTTATTGTACCAGGGTTCATCGATCGGTTCATTTTTAACTTCGATCTCACATCAGTAAGCGGGCGTTTCCCGTCTGCCTATTCTGAGGGGTTTTATTGATTTCCCTTCGGGAATTTTGACAAGAGATGCGAGGATAGCCAGGGCATCTGTGAAACGATTCCTGTCTCTTGGAAAATAATGGAAAGAGATGTCCTTGAACTGAGAAATGAGCTCCTCCATGTACGTGTGGTACTTCTGGAGGCCAGAATCTATCGTCTTCCATTTGTTGGACACTTGATTGATGATCAATGCTGAGTCTCCGTACACTTCCAATTCTGAGATGTTGCGCTTAAGAGCGGCTTCTAGACCGGCTGCGCAAGCTTCATACTCTGCTGCATTGTTGGTTGTTTCAAAATTCAATTTGATGGCTATGGGAGTGTGCTCGTCCTTGGGATCGAAAAGGAGCATTCCGATACCATTTCCCTTCTTGTTGGCTGCCCCATCGAAGAAGAGTTTCCAGCGGTTTTCACTGTCAAGTGAAAAGATTCCGTCATCCGAAAACTGCGGATCAGGACCCTTGGGTTCACTGCTTGGGAAGTCTGCCAGCTGATCTACCATTATTCTGCCCTTTGTTGACTTTCTGACCATGTACTTGATTTTCTCGAAAGCTGTCTGGCACTCGGAGTCCCATTTGATGTCGGCATTCTTCTTCATCAGCTTCAACATTGGCTCGCAGAGAGATGTCAGCTGGTTGATGAAGCGACTGATGTAGTGAAGTCTTCCCATAAAACTTTTTACTTTTGTTAGTGTCAGTGGCGGCTTCATGTCGATGATGGCCTTGATTTTCTTGGGATCGGCTTCGATACCTCTTTCTTTAACCATGTACCCCAGTACTTTGCCTCGCCTGACGCCGAAGGTGCACTTTGCAGGGTTCAATCTCATGGAGTGCTTTCTGAGTCTGTTAAAGAACTTTTTCAGATATGTCATGTGCTGCATGTCTGATACTCTGGAGTGGATGATCATGTCGTCGACATACACTTCGATTTCCTTGTGAATCATGTCATGGAAGAGGGCTGCTGCAGCCCGTTGGTAAGTAGCCCCAGCGTTCTTTAAACCGAACGGCATGAACGTGTAGCAGTATGTCCCCCACGAAGAAGTGAAAGCAGTCTTGGCTTGATCTTCCTCGGACATTTTGATCTGATTGTATCCGGCAAACCCATCCACGAAGGACTTTACTTCAAAATTTGCCATGGTGTCGACAAGCATGTCGATGTTGGGCAGTGGGAAATCATCTTTAGGGCTGGCCTTGTTGAGATCTCGGAAATCCACATAGCATCTGACCTTTCCATTGGCCTTGGTGATCGTTACGATGTTGGAGAGCCAGGTCGGGTACTCAATTACTCTGATGAAGCCGACGCGAAGCATTTTCTCAATTTCTTCTTTTACTTGCAAGGACCACTTTGGCTTGATCTTGCGCAGTTTATGCTTGATAGGCTTCGATTCTGGATCCAGGGGAATTCTGTGCTCCACGATTGAGGGATCGAGTCCTGGCATGTCCTCATATGACCAGGAGAACACGTCAACATACTCTTTGAGGATATTTATCAGGGCTTCTTTTTTTGCATCGGCGAAGAAACTGCTCACTTGTGTCTCTTTAGGCTCTTGCAATGACCCCAGGTTCACTTTAGTCATAACCTCTTCGGCAGCTTGGGCCCGATTGTCCTCTTGGTCTACTACACGCTTGAGAATTTCTTTAATGTATTGTTCATTTAATGTGTCTTCTTCTTTATCAAGTGAGTCATTATTAACGTTTTTTTAAGTTGTTTGTTAACTTATCAGTTGTTAAAGTGGCAATGAGGGGATACTTCGAAAGGTCAGACTTTTCATTAGATGCGAACGAAAATACATTGTTGGCTACATTATCATAGTCTTCCGGCGTAAGGATGTTGGACGACTCAGAGGACTGGACTTTAACAAGGACTGACTCAGAGGGTTCGAGACCGGGTTTAGGGAGATGTGGGCACAGGCCCAACTTGTCTTCCATTTCTGTCTGGCTTGCCCTTGGTCCGGTGAAAGTTACCCAGTTCTTCAGTGGCATTGTTGGATGCTTAATGAGGGTTCGGGGGTCGAGAGGCTTGGCTTCTGCTGTCCCGATCATGGCGATCATGCTGTTTTCGGAGCCCAGGTCAATCAGGTTTGGCACCTCCATGACTTCTTCAAAAAGACTCAGTAGAGCGGGTCCACTGAGAGCATCTTCTATGAATTCTGGTTCCTTCTGCTTTGGAGTTACTGTCTCGAATGTGGCCTCAGCGGCTGACCCGAACAATCTGTTTCCCGTGAAGAGTGTCTCAAGCTGCTCTTCTATGTCTGGGATTCCCTTGAATGTGTACTCGTGCTGACCTGTGGTGGTAATTGGTCCAGGTAGAGTTGTGATGTCGAGGAACACTCCCCTTATCGGATTAGCCTTGAGTCCTCTGAAACGCTTGAGGTCCCATGCTAGCTTTTCCATCCTTTCTGTAGTCTCGGTGCTGACTTTCCCTGCTTCTTTCTCATCTTCATCAGTTCCACTTTCGGTCCCCTCAGTTTTGCTGTCGGTTTCGCTATCGGTCCCCTCAGTTCTGCTGTCAGTTCCGCTGTCGGTCCCCTCAGTTCTACTGTCGGTTCCCTTATCGGTCCCCTCAGTTCTGCTGTCGGTTCCCTTGGTGAAGTAATGAGCGAGGTCGAAACTGTAAGGTTGGAGGTTGGGTGTGTCGTTGGAGGTTCCCCTTTCGCGGGCTGCTGCCTTGGTGCGGGCGAGCCTTTTGTTTTCCCTGATGTCAGCTGGTGTTGGCACATAACCGAGCCCCTGGACTGTAGTGTGGTCCTTGACTTCGATGACTTGGTGTTGGCCTTGTAACCTTTTGCCGAGCCCCAATCCTGGGATGAAGTTCATGAGTTTTATGGCGGGAGGGATTTTGTCTTGAAACAGTGGAAGGTCCACGTTGCATATTTGGATCTTGGAGGTTTCCAGAGTGAATCCAGTTAATGCCATGTCGTCATCATGCTTGATCTCTAACACTGGAATGCCGTTGGTGCTGGTCCCCTCGGTGGTGACGCTGTCGCCGTAGACTGTGGTTAGCTCGTTGCCTTGCATGAACTTGATACACTGGTGAAGGGTGGATGCCACGCCATTTATTTGATGCAGCCAGGGTCGCCCCAGGATGGCTGTGAAAGTGATAGGAATGTCCAATACTTGATATTCGGTGGGGATCATCTGCTTGCCGAACCAGATGTTTATAGTAGCAACCCTGAGAATTGTACGGGAAGTGGAGTCATAGGCCTTGACAGTGTGGACTGAAGGCTTCAGATCTGTGGGCTTGATGTCGAGCAGGTCCATCATCTTGGCGGGCAAGACATTCATTCCGGAACCTCCGTCCACCAACACACGAGGAAGGCGACGCTCGTCCAGCTGGACTGTGATGTAAAGCGGCTCATTGTGATCAGCCCCAAATTTTGGCAGGTCCAAATCTGTGAAGGTGATAATGTTGCCGTAGTGGATGTTGTTGATCATTTGAATTACTTCGTCTAGGGTTGCGTCCATGGGGACTATGGTGCGGGCCAGACTTTCCTCTAGCTTGAGCTTGTGAGGATATGAGGATGTGAGCAGGGACCAAAGGGAAATGTTCGCCTGGGTCTGCTTGAGCTGAGTGAGGATCGGGTCCTCTTTCACGGAACTTGTGTCTTCGGGCAGGTCGGGTTGCGGTTCTGGCTCCGCTAGCTTTTTAGTGGCCTTAGGTGGTAACGCATGGATTTGACCCGATCGGGTAAGGAAGCTGACATCAGGCTTGGTCCTCTCTGAACAGGTCACTCTGAGCTGAGCCATAGTCAGAGGAGGATTCCTCGAAGCATAGGGCCATATGTCTTCTCTCAGTTCGTTGACTGTGGATGCATTCCCGAGGGCTTCGGCAGCTTTCTGGATTCTGTCCCAGGATACTGGCTTGGGTGCCTTTGTGGGGAGTGAGTTTATGGTTTGCCGCAGCTGTTCGAACGTCAGTGCACAACAGTGGTTGCCAGAACTGAACTGTGCATTGCTGACCCTCCGGGGGAGGTTAGAGAGTTCTTGGTTCAAGCGAACAGTCTCCTTGATCTCTACACGGTATACCGCACTTCTTTCCTTCTTGCTGAGCATGCTCAAGGCATTCTGGAGTTATGTTTGGCGATATTCATGGTTTGCTAATTTTCTCCCACTCTTAGCCCAGATCAACTTTCTTGCAGTAGAGCCTACATCGAGAGTTAGCGCCTGTGTTTCTTCCCATGTGAGAATAGCTAGTGCTTCCTTGAACCGTATGCGGTAGTCTAGATAAACTTCCATCGAGGAGAGCTTTCCCTTTTGCTTTATCTGAGTGGCGGGTATGTCGGAAGGTGAGTACACGGCTTCCCGAACATCTGCCCATGTAATTGGCTGCTGTCCCAGTTGATCGTTTCTGTAAATGAATGCCGCAGTCTGTGGAATCTCCCTGAGTAGTTGTTGGAGATGTGCTCCATCTTTCTTTTATTTTTGAATAGACCTTCCTCCCTCAGTTGGCCTTTTAGTTTGAGAGCGGAAATGATCCGTCCCCATCCTCCCAGGACCCTTGGGATTCCAGTTTTGTTGACTTCATGCCCGACTTGGAAGAGAATGGTTTCATCATCTTCGTCATTGCTTTCATAGAGAACTTGCTTTTCTCGGGGAGATAAGCGCTGGAACTCTTCATGCTGTTTGGCTAGGTACTCCTTGTACTGTGCCATTCCATCTCCTAGGTCGTCGGGACCGTTAACCGCCCTCCCTTGCCAGAGGGGGTTGGATGAGAAAAGACGGTAGTCCAGGAAGTTGCCGTGAGCAAAACCTTTGAGGTCGAATTGGTCTAGAGTGGCCTCTAGCTTTCTGTCTGAAGCTGCTTGTGACACTTTAAGGGCTTGGTCCCTGTGGGTCTTTTGAGCTTGGTTCTCGTCCCAGAGACGGTTCTCTTGAGCGGCTAGTTCCATGAGGGCTTTCCTAGCGAGAGCTAAACAGTCTTCGTAGGTGGGCGCCGTCTGACTAGTGTCCACAACTGTAATCACATCCAAGTCTCTGAATGGCGGAAACACTTGGATTATATTGACGAAGGAAGTCGGGCTGGGACATTCCATGCGGCCCTCCTTGATCTCGGTTACCAAGAAGTTCGCCCATATCTGCTTGATTGAACCCACGAGGGTATTGAATTCTGCGATGTTGATAGTCTCGTGATCTCGCTGGATCGCCAAGTCTATCAGAGCTAGCAGTTTGCTGGCGGGATGCCTGAATCTGTGGCCGTAACGACTGGGAGCAGGATCGAACTTGAGCATGTTGATGCTGAGGTGATCATTCCTTTCTTCGGAAGCTGGATCTGTCTTGCGAGGAAGACTTTTACAGATGTTTTCAGGGTGGCTACTGGAAGCGTTCCCGAGGTTGATCTGATTTGTGGCAGGGTGAGGAGCTTTGTCTCCTTTGCTGCTTCCCATGGCCTTGGCAACGCTTGTGGCTATAAGATTGACTGACGGCATGGCCCGATTGCCACTGGGGCTGGTAGTCGGAAGTGATGATGAGCTCTGAGCTCGATTGGCCAGGGCCTCATTTACCATGAGCAGGCAGTCGTCGAGGGTAACTTTGGCATTGCAGAATCTGACAATAAGGACCAGATCCTTGGTGTCATCGGGATATCTGGAAAAGATAAAATTGACGAAGTCGTCGTTGGTCAGTTGATCAGAGGGGTTCTTTGTCGTGTCAACCAGTTGTTTCCAATTGTCGGATAACTGCCTGTACTGGACGTTGAGCTTGAAAATTTCCATGGTATTGGAGCCCTTGTCGTAGGTGACATCATCGGAACTGGTGCCATCCTCGAAACTGAGCATATGTATGTAGGGATCTTCTTGCGGATCTGCCGCGTCCTCGACTCCGGAGAGTCCTGATTCGTTGTCGTCTGATGGCTCAACCCAGACATAAGGACGCCTCGCATCCTGCTGCGATGCTGGAGCTGCTAGAAAAACATCATGCCCTTCGCTTGAGAAGAGGGGCTCGGCGGGCAATTCCTCGTGGAGGACATCCCATACGACTGCCATACATTCATCACGAGTGTGACGATGCTTGTTGACCTTTATCACGAAGATTTCCTCGCCTGGCGGGGCCAGAGAGTAGGATTGAAGGATGCTGACAAATCTCCGATCGGAGACAGGGGGTTTACGTGCCCGCATCATTGCGATGCTCAGGGTTTCTTTCCAGTCTGCTTCCAAGTTTCAGAAACGGCAGTTGAACTTGATGAACCTGACTGCTTCAGGGTCTGCCTGCTCGAGGACGTTGATATAGTTAGCATCTCCGGACTCTGAGGGATTCTGATGAGATTTGCCCCGATAGTCCCTTGGTCGACTTGAAGGAGGTAGCCCCGGTGCCTGGCTGCGGGCACGCTTGGCTGTTGTCTCGGCTTCGTTCCCTATGAGGAATCTGTCCACTCTGATGACTTCAAGATCTCCCTGTCGGTTAATGAACTTGACGCACTGATGGAGAGTGGAAGCTATGACTTTCATGTGGTGTAGCCAAGGGCGTCCCAACAGAGCTGTGAATTCGGACGGAATGTCCATCATGTGGAATTTTGCTGGCACCATTTGGGTTTCAAACTAGAGCTCCAGAGTCACCGTCCCCAGGATGGGACGAGACGTGCTGTCGTAGGCCTTGATAGTCCAGGCAGATGGAATCATGTGGCCTTCATCGATGCGTAGGGCTTGCATCATGCTGAGAGGGAGGACGTTAACTCCTGATTCGTTGTCTACCAATACTCTGGGGAGAGATATGGTGTTGAGCCGGAGAGTGATGTACAAAGCTTCATTGTGCCCGGAGGCGTCTCTCGGCAGGTCTTCATCACAGAAGGTGAACATACTGCCATACAGTCGGGAATCGTAGATCTGGTCTCTTTTTGGAGAAGGAGAGTCATCAAGCCATCCGTTTCCTGTCTTCCTCTTGCGAGGTAAAGCTTTTGGTGGTGCCTCGGGATTGTGTTGAGGCTGCTTGCGACGGTGGCCGACCTTGGTCAGCACGTTGATTGAGTGCGAGTGCCAAGCTGACTTTGACTTTCCTTTGCCGGCCCGTTCTCTGAAGTTGGGCAAATTGAACCTTGGCTGATCCCGTGGGGGGTTAGGCTTCTGACTGGCAGTGAGGTTGTCAAGATTTGAGGTATTCCGGTGTCCTGAGGCCTGAACTCTGGTGTCAGCAGGATTTTTCGGCTTTCCCACCTCTGTCTGCTCTAAAGCTGTGTGGCCTGGAGGAAGGGAAGACTGGCTGGAGTAGAGTACGTAGTAATCGAACCTCCCGGATGGCTCTCCGAGTGTACCCACACTGCTGTCTCCAGCTTCATATCTTTCTCTCAGCTTCTGTTGAGAAGACTTCTTCTTCTGCTTTCTGGGAGAATCATTTCTGATCTTGTCTTGGAACTCGTACTTAAGGCATTCAGAGCAATCACAAACATCATAACTGATGCGGACATTTGATGAGGACCTGGCCGAAAGAAGCGGAGGAACTGGCTCTGCGACAATCTTCTTTGGCACCCATTCAACGGAGTTCAAACTGTTGTTGTTCGGAAAAGGGTTTCCGACTGTATTAGGTCCATGGGGAAGCTCCAATATTCCTTCCTCTATCAAATTCTGAATTCCGTACCGTAACCCCACACAATTGTCGGTGGTATGGCCATGATACTGGTAGAAGGCGCAGTACTTGCTCTTGTCAGCGTTGACTACGAGATTCTTGGGTTTGTAGTTTGCAACGGGCTTGAGGAGGCCTTCCTTGATCAACCCTTCCAGCATCTTACTCAGCGGCATGTCCAACTTGTCGAAGTGTACGACAGACTGCTTAGGAGTGGAGTTGTTGCTTTGCGGGACTGGGTTTCTGTTGCCCGACTGCTGTCGCTGATGAATGTAGTTGACAGACGTATCTTTCCCTTTGTCGGGGGCCGGTGCGGGATTGAATGCAATTGCTGATCGGTATCTGTATGGCTGTGCAGCGGCCAATTTTTCCTTGAGATCCTTCTCGAACTGTGAGCCGGCATTGACCATGGCTCGGAGATCTGGGAAGAAGTGATGGCTGATGAGAGTTCTGATGGACGGTCTTAAGGAGGACTTGAAGATCCGCATCTGTTCATCCTTGGAGAGTGGCTCCATGATCTCGGAGAGTTTCCAACTCCACCTCTTGTAGAATTCTCCGACGCTTTCATCTGCTTTCTGCTCTGTGGTGATTAAGTCCTCACCACTTGTTTCCCACTCCAGGTTGGATCTGTACCGCTCTAGGAAGATATTACTGATCTGATCCCAGGTATAGCGATCTGCAGGCTTGACTCTTAGGAACCATCGTAACGCTGAACTCTTGAGCGTATGCTGGAAGTGATCGGCCATTTGCTGAAGGGTTGCTCCTTTCGCTCTCATGCCAAGAACGTAGGTGTCAACATGTGTTTGAGGACATTCGGTTCCGTCGAATTGGTCCATCTCTGGCATTCTGAACTTGGCAGGGAGAGGCATGACCATTCCCGGATCTGTGGATCTGAGCGTTTCTTGCTTTGAGCTGCTCATGCTGGCTTTCAGGTCTTTCATCTGTTCGACCATCTAGGCTAAGGTTGGGTCCAGTGGTGGACTTTGAGGCTCGGCGCCAGATGCTACCATGTGAGTGGTAGTGATTGGAGGTGGAGGGCTCGATATATGTGGATATATGGGGGCCTTTTCTGGACTGTATCGGGGTTTGTCCCCGGTATTTTGGGATTCGTGTATAGGCAATGGGATGAACCCAGGAGGGTATTGGAGGATATTGACATCTGTTTGAGATCGTCCAGCGGTGCGCTGGTTGTACTGAGTGATGGGAGCACTGACTTGGTCGTATATGACAGGGTTGCCTTGAGAGGTGGCGACATGAAGCCTAGATCGGCTGTTTCCTTGGTTCGAAGGCATCCTGTAAGTTGGCGGGGGAGGAACCTGGTTGAAGGTTTGAGGAGCTGGTTTCGGGGAATCGTCGTCCTCGACTAGGACGAAAGTACTGTCTGACTGGGGGATAGCTGCTATACCTCGCTCATTCAGAAGCTGTACCACGAAATTCTGCTGATCTTCTTTCTGCCTCTTGTGAACCTCACAAGCCCGAATGGCTTCTTCCAATGTCATATCTGTTACCGGTGGCGGGGGTCCATCCCCGTCACGATTTCTCAGTGAGCTAGACATGTCGGATATTCTGGCTGAGGGAACCGAAGAACTGTCAGACGCTGCCGTAACTGTGACTTTAGCGAGGCGCTGACCCGGAATTCTGAACCACTTTCTGCTCGCTGCAGGGAACGAAAGGCAGGGTTTAGGAGAAATAAAATATGCTCACATACAACGTCGAATGAACAGACGGAATTTGAAGCCCCAGTGGGACATTCACGGCAGGTGTTTGCGGAGGAGAAATAAAATATGCTCACATACAACGTCGAATGAACAGACGGAATTTGCACAATCTTCGCTTGACGGTCCTGAATTGTTATCCGATAGGAACTGCGGCCGGGTCTCGGGGTTTCGATCGGTCTTTGGGGTGATTCAGGATATCATGACCTCTTAAAATGAGAGGTCGGCTAGGCTTTTTGCTGGCTGTACCTCTAAAGATGAGAGGTTGGCTCTTGGGTATGTGTTTGGGATTTCTATGGTGAGGAAATCTGTGGTTGCATCTTTGTTGCCTCTAAGAATGAGAGGTCGATCTTGGTTTTGGCTAAAGGTAAAGGTAAGGGTAATGGTAATGTCCTCTAAAATCGAGAGGATGGCTGGGGATTGGTCAAGGTAGTGGTGAGGGACATCCATGTTGTCTCTTATTCACTCTGAGACTCCTCTTGAGTAACGACCGGATCTTTTGACTTTTGCTTCCGAGAGGATCGCTGGGGACTAGGCTCTCTTTCGTTTCCCTTTTGTTTTTTTTATTCTCTCTCTTTTTTTTTTTTTTTGAGAGGAGAATTTCAACTAGTCCCCAGGATGGATCATTGCCTTCCGCAGTTCTTGAGCTTGGAGCCGGTCGATCTTTCTTTGAATCACGGGAGCCTCAAGGATGGTCCCTCTTCTTCTGGCGATGGCTAAATGGGTTTCAAAACATGCCGATCTTGAACTGAAGGGGTATTGTTTAGTGAGGGTAAGGTGATGGTTTTCCTAGGGGTGAAGGTTTCAACCGCAGTCCCTACCGGATGATCCGAACGAGGTCCAGTCTTCATTGCTTTGCTTTAAGCTTTCTTGAGGAAGATTCATGCAAATTCATCGAACAACGAGATTATGAAAGAGATGTGAGCATATGGGATGCAAGATGGGGATATCAGTCGATTTTCTCACTCCGATCAATTTAAACATTAGCCATTTCAAAGCGTTAGTCGGTGAGCAGCACAAGTGATCATTTGGAATAAGACAATTTCAATCGAGTGTAACGAGAGTGTGCAAGTAATGTCTCGAGTCTAGAAAGAATAGAAACAAAGATTTTTATTACTGTAATAAAAAGACTCATAACCTGGACTTGACAGACTAATGACCACATAAAAGACACTCTAGAACCTACGACGCTGACTGATTGACTTCTTCGGATGGGATAGCCTCTGGGCTTCTGCTGATATTACTGAAGAAGATCGGGGACAACATTGGGGCAAGCCTTCTCAACTTTTCCATCATCAACAAGTCTTTGAATGGCCTTCTTCAAGGGGATGCAGTCATTGGTGATGTGGCCCGGATACTGGTGATATTGGCAATATTTGCTATGGTCCAAGTTCGGATTGGGTTTGGTGGGGTTGTAGTTATCAAGTGGCCTGATCATTCCCTATCGAACCAATCCGTTGAAGGCCTCTTCGGTTGTCATTCCGAGATCATCAAACTGATACTGCTTACGCAGTGGAAACTGTTGCTTCTTCTGGTCCCTCGCTTGTAGATTATTGACACTATTGTCGATGGACATCTCTTTTGCTTTGGGGGCCATTGGACTTGCCGCTCTATGTTGAAATCCACCATTATTGCCAACATTGGTGTTTGATGCAAGGTTAAAGAGTCTGTTTTCGCTGCGGGCTCCCATGCCTACCATTTCCCTCAAGTCAGGATACCAACCACTTCCGATAGCTTCACGGAGAACTGGCTTCACGCACGATAGAAAGATGTCCTTTTGATCCTACAGCGGGATTGACTCAGAGAGTTCATTCAGCTTAGCGTTCCACCTCTTGTGGAACTCGGTGATTGACTCATCCTGTTTCTGAATTGTATCGACCAAGTCATCCCTGGTTGTGCGCCATTCGAGGTTTCCACGGTACTTTTCAAGAAAGGCTTCAGTGATCTGACTCCAAGTAGCTCGAGCTTCTGACTTAAGGGTTAAAAACCAAGTCAAGGCAGGTCCTTTGAGTGTGAGATGGAAGTGTTGAGCCATAAATTCGGGAGTACAACCCATTGCCCCCATAGTCATCACGTATGTGTCCACATGAGTTTTCAGGCATGCCGAGCCATCAAATTGTATTTTGGGCATCTTGAACTTATAAGGGAGAGGCTCTACTTGCTTTGGGTCAACAACCTTAAGTCCACTTGATCCTGCCGTCAACTTGTCAATTTGCTGCTGCATTTGCTTCAACAGTGCCACCACCTCCGGAGTCATCCCGGGAAGCTGAGGAAGAGTGGGAACAATAGTTGAATAAGGCTCAAAGCTGGCTGGTTGGAAGAGAGACGGCTGAACTGACCCGGATGCTGGAGCTGGCAAATGATTAAATTGATCGATTGGGAAATTCTGATTCTGCGGAAAAGCACCGACAGGCTTGTAAGGAATTGACCCCGGATGCTGCATAGAAGATGAGCCAAATCCAAAAGCTAAATCCATTAAAGGTTGAGACATATATCCTTGAAACTGAGGCTGTCTAGTAGGAAACTACATAAATCCATCCTGGCTGAACTGATTCCCGGAGTAAGGATGCTGATTCGGATACTGGGCGTTACCCTGGAAGTGAGGACCATGAGACCCGGCCTCGGCGATGCGAGAACCTAGAAACCACAGACCTTGACTGTTCGGAAGCTGGGACCCTAATTGGCTTAGAGGCATGGGAGCATTGAGAATTGGTGAGGAGGTCAAATCATGGAAGACCGGCTGTGGTCCACCAAAACCAACTTGAGAGTTCACCGGCAGCCCCTGATTCTGAGCATAACTGAACTGTGCACCCTGGGTCTGAGGCTGAAAAGGGAGAGAAACATTCCCGGCTCCTAGATCAGTGTCATTAACCTCGGTAAT
Source organism: Adenophora triphylla var. japonica (assembly GCA_022495995.1). NCBI lineage: Eukaryota > Viridiplantae > Streptophyta > Magnoliopsida > Asterales > Campanulaceae > Adenophora > Adenophora triphylla. The sequence goes on along the minus strand of JAFEMH010002317.1, from coordinate 339,731 downwards.
CTCTTTATAAGTTCCATCAGCGTGTCGGATCACAGCAATACCATGGCTTCTCATTGCCTCTACGAATTTAGAATGTGCTGCCTCTTCCCTGGCCTGAGCGAGTAATTGAGTCTCACGCTCTCTAGCTAGAGCGGCTTCCAAATTAGCCCTCATCTCTTCTATAGACAGACTATGCATGACTTGTTGATCCGCGACAGATGAATCCTCAGATTGAGTGGTCATACTCCTCTCTGCACTAGACATCTCTGAAACTGGATCGGGTGCTAAATCTGCTGAAATTGCAACTGCCTCAAGACGCGAACTAAACGAACACTGGGAATCGGATCGCGCACCCAACTTGCCTTATCTGGAGAGGAGAGAGCGTGTATAAGGAGGAGGGTATATAATTTTGAGATGGTACGGGAGAGGGAAGAGTACGGAAGGAGACGGACTCGTGCAACACTTATTATTGTTCAAGTAGAAATCGGTGTTTTAAGTCCTAGAGACGGTTGGAAAAGGCTAATCCTTTATTCACACAATCTGGACCTCTGGGGAACCTATGGACACATCATTCAAAAATACACCAAATGTATTGTTTCAAAATTAGTAATAGGCGATAATACCTACACAAAACCAAAGCATTTATGGGACGAACGAGCAGCCCCAATTTCCGGAGAAATTTGGGCAGCATAACGGCTATTCCTGGAGAATTTCAAGAAAAAATCTGGCATGACCTCTCGTCGGTGCACGTTGAAAAAGCGACATGATCTCTCGTTAGAACATGCCGTGGGAACGACATGTCCTCTCGTGAAACCATGTTGCGATGGCAACATGCCCACACGTGCTAGGTTTTGGGGTAGATACGAAAGTCCATTAAAATTTTTGAAACAATTCATTTTAGTGTATTTGAAAATGTCATGTCAAAAACCAACCGTTTTGGGTGAGGTTCAAATGTGTGGCGCCACCTATAACGCACTAGGGGGATGGGTTTGACATTAGGCGCTCAAGCGTAGGCAAATTTCATGGCCGTCCGCGATGCCGTCAATCGCACCCGAGGTTCTAGATCTATGTGATATAGTGTGCGGGATGGCTATGTTCCTTTATTTTGCGAAAAATGATTTTTTTTTTTGAAAAGGGGTGATAAAAGAAAAAAAAACACACACACGCCCCACAGAGTACAATAAGCAAGGATCAATAAAATTGATCATGGGGGACTGCCCCACAATCACAATCTGCACCAAGAAATCGAATCCTGCAATTTGGCCTCTTCTGTCGCGTGACACAGGACAACCATAGCATATTGTGTCGCGTGACAGAAAAGGTCACTTCCAGAATCTGAACCAAAGAATCATAACCAGCCCCAGCCTCCAAGCAAATGCAATAATCTTAGCCCCAGCACCAGCACAACATAGACAACAAAGATGGGATACAAGGAGGGAACGGAATAAAACAAAGCACATAAGATGCAAACAACACATATAATGTCACACACAAAGCACAAACAAGTGAATGAAGTGAATGTTGAACAAGAACGAAAGTCTGACCCACTTTTGAAAAACAAGTTTCAAGTCCCCAGCGGAGTCGCCACTGAATGTGCGCTCGCCGAAAAAAAAGGAAAAGGAGTCGCCACCCCGTTTTTAAGAGAAAACATTGAAAACCTTTTGTAAAGAGAAAATGGGTTCGGGGGTCAGGTTACGGGTTGGGAAGAACCGAGAGTTCACCCAACACGCCTCGTCCATAAATGAGTCTTTCTATGTTCAACATTCAATTAATCCAAAAGTGTGTGCAAAGTGTGTATGACAAGATATGTATAAAAATGCATAAGAGTGCTTTATTTTATTGCTCAACAGGGAAAATACAACTTGTAAGCCATTGACTCTGGGAGGCTACATCCCACTTTACATCGAGGACAAACAGATTACAATTGGAAATATGACTTCTGCATACTGACAACTAGTGTCGCGTGACACAGGATCTACAGTGCAAATTGTGTCGCGTGACACTAAATATCATATGCAGAAACCTTACAACAATAAGCACAGAACCAACTGAGATTTATCCAATCACTCAAATGAGTGTGGATATTGAAGATCCACACTCTGCTTTGAGTGACAAAGGGGATGGGGGAACAAACTTACAACTGAAATTGATCAGCTGCAGACAGGTTACATGTGTCGCGTGACACAGGACCTTGGATGGTCAGTTGTGTCGCGTGACACATCGATACCAATCTGCAGGGACCTTACAATTCGAAATCAGGAACAACAGAAATTAAATCAAGTCCCAAACAATCAACAACCAAACAATTCAGAAACCAACGATTTCACAATGGATTGACCAAGGGGATGTGGATATAGGGAGATCCACGCTCCCTTGGCCAATAAACAACAAGTCCCACAAAAATCACATTATGAACATCAATGAAACTAAACAATGACAATTAAACAGAGAGATCGGCAGTTGGGACTTAATAAGTCCAAGGAAAATCAATTGCAATGAGACAAATATAAACAGTAAAATGCGAGATAGAGGTGAGGGAAGAAATTCGTTACCCTTGTAGTCCATGTTCCTTTAACCAAGTTAGGTTGAGGATCTTCAAATCGGCTTCGGAATGGAACGAGCTCACAGGCCAAATGCCTTGCAGTTTTCCAGCGCCTATGTGTGGACTGTATTGAATGGAATTGGCTTGGAAACAGGGGAGGATCGAAGGAGGAATTGAACGCTGGCCACCACTCCGGTGCAAGCTGGACAGAGAGAAACGCCAAGGAATTAGAAGATGCGGCAAACTGAAATCGGTGGTGTAGCGGTGGTGGTCAATCGGCTTAGGATTTGGAAGCAAGGGAAGAAGGCATCGGTTTGGGTAGAGAGAGTTTGGCCAAGGTGAAGTAAGGGAGTAGGTTGAGGTTTTGGTAGGGAGGTCGCCGGTGATTGGAATCGGTTTTGGGAGAGGAAATGGGTGAGGAAGACGATGGAGTTGGAGGGAGAATTGGGTGAAGGTTTGGACGGAGAAGGGAGGATTGGTGTTGGTGAAGGAGGCCGTCGGTGGTGAAGGTTGGATTAGGAAGGAGATTGGCCGGAGAAGATGGGTGAGGGCGTTGGCTGATTGGGTTTAGGTCGGAGAAGAAGGAAGTTTGGGTAGAAGGAATTGGGTTGATGAAGGCGCCGGTTAATGGTGATTGAGGGAAACAGTAATGAAGGTTGAGAGAACAGATGAAGGTTTTGGGTTTGGTTTCCGGAGAAGTGAGCTTGGATTAGAGGGGAGGTTAGAGACGGCAATGGAGATATTCTCCTTTGCGTATAGAGAGAGAGAGAGAGGAGAGAGAAATGTGTTTTGCGGATAGAGAGAGGGAAGAGAGAGAAAGTGAATCTGAGTGTGTGTGACTGTGTGAAGAATGTGAGAGCCCCCTTACAAATGAATGGAAAATTGGTATTTAAATGCTGATTTGGAAAATGCTTCATTTGTCGCACGACCACTTGCTTCCAATTTCCATGGCTCAATCTGTCGCACGACGGAACGAACCAATAACCGTTTCTGGCATCAGAAACTGGTTCTGGAACATTCCGGGCTAATTCCTTAAAGGTCCAAAGCCAATAATTCCTTTTAGGTCCTTTTGTCCGGGAAAAATACTAAAAAATACTTTCTTCGCGAGAAACTCATAAAATGTTTTCGGAAGCCTCGGAACGGACCGGGAATTTACCAAAACGCCCCTTAGTGCAATTTCATTACATTAAAATGCACCTAAAAAGGGTTGCGAATTGGATTGGCGTACTTACAGAATGCCGTTTTAACCCGAGATTACTTCTCTTACGGGAAGAGAAGAGGATCAGGGACTAAAATGTATCGGACCCCGTTAGACGGTGACGTCTACATTTCAACAACGTTCATCCGAAACGGTTGTAGCGACTAGCGCATAAACCGAGACGGAACGAGTGTTTAGAGAGAGAGAGCCTTACCTATGGCTAGGGGTTGAATCTTTTGGATCGAGAGACGTATACAGGATACGAAAAGGTGTTTGGAATGGTGTTTCAAGGTGGTGTGGCTTGTATTTGATTGAAATACAGAGTTTTCATGCAAAACGAGGTAAAACTGGGCTCGAAAGGGGGTGAGACCAGTTTATGCCGTGGCTTGGAGAGAAAATGGTTAAGTTTTTTCTTTTTTTTTGAAATGTTAATAGCCCTCTGTATTTATAGGGTAAAATTGCAAAAGAGTCCGAACGGACTTAACCTGAATTTCAGGGGGTTTTGTGGTATTTTTGAAATTGGAGGGACTTGCTGGCAACTCTGGTTTGCTTGAAAAAGAGTCCGACCGGACTGGGACTGCATCCCAGGGGTATTTTGGTCTTTTCACACTAAAATCTGATTGACGTTGACCGGAGGGCTGTGGCATGCGTGCCATGTGCCCCTGTGACTCACCAGGGCTTGGGTTTTCATGCCATTATTCCCGATTTTGTCCCTTTTTTAAATAACTGTCCGAAAAATATCCGAAACCCCCCCGGAAAGTGCATTTTTCAGGAGAAGTTGTACTTTTACGTGCGACAACGTGTGTTGAGTATGCTTTGACGTTGGGATGCACGGGGCAGTCCCGAGATGTCTCGTTGGCTTGAGAACGGGGAGTTTAACGAGTTCCGGTTAACCTGGAGTGGGCCATTTAAAGGATTCCGATTACCTTTTAACGAATTTTGACGATCCGGATTTGGGTACTTACATTAAGTCATACTAATGATTGGCTTCCTTCTGAAACTTATTTAGAAACTTCTAGATGATGCGTCGTTCATTAAAAGGTAGAACAACTTTTCTAGATCTTTGAGCCAAGTAGCATTTCTTGCTGAGTCTAGGGGCTTCCTGTTAGCCACTCTCATACACACTCTTGAAATCCAACCATCTAAACTGGGGCTTCCTATCCTTTCCTTCCCCAGTCAATATCTACTTCAACTCTTCAAAATTATCAAATATGTATTAGGAGCTTTCCTCTTTGCTCCTAACTCTCATCATCAGAGAATACACTTCTCCAAAGATTCAATGCTTGGATCACCTTCCAAAGAATAGAGTCCCTCTCTCCTCAACTAACTTGAGATCTCATCTATCTCTCCTCAATAAGATTCTCTCCTATGAGTTCTCTTCGAGTTACATACTACTTTCAAAAAAAAAAAAAAAAAAAGGACGCAAAAGAGATGCCCGCTAGATTGAAAACCCGAAGGGGCGGTCTAGGCAAAAACCAGGGTGCGTCACTAAGAAAAAAAAATCAAAGGACAAAGGGAGAGTATTCTTCAGCCTTCTTCATTGAACATCATTCGATCCTCTTCAAATCAAATAAACTAGGAGAGTCTTCTTCGATCATCTTCAAATCAAGAGAGCAGACTCACAAGCCTGTTCACAAAGTCATCTACCACTTGCAAGCAACTTGGGGCTTGAGACAGCATAGGGCCTTAGACATAGAGCCATTACGACAATTGACAGATTTGTAGTCATTTGCCTCCTAGAGACACGACTCAAGGGAGAATTAAGAATGAAGATAAACAACAGGCATAGATGTGTTCACACAAAGTTACTCATCAAAATGCTACAACAATGAAGAAACAGTACAACCTTGCTGACTAGCAACAGATTCTGCAAAACCTGATTTGGTCCCAACTTGTCAAACACAAGTTCACTCATATAGTTCACCCATCTCAAATATAAATCCATACAAATGTCCCTACATATCCATATATCATACACTCATACATAAACTCACCACCAAAATGACCAACCGACCATTTACACGAACAGACGTGAGCACCACCACGTAAGTCTAGTTAAACAACTAAAATTTGAAAAAATCTACTTGGAATCTTTATGTGCTTGCAGGTGCAGAAAGGTAAGAATCTTTCGGGTCTATCCGAGACCAGCATGCATATATCCTCCCATTATAGGAGACGACAAACCTCCACCTCAACCGACAACTTCAAAGTCTGTGACGGCAGCAAACTTCAAGTCCGTGACCTCGGCAACACCATCAAAGTCTGTGACGGCAGCAAACTTCAAGTCTGTGACCTCGGCAACATCAACAAAGTCTGTGACGGCAGCAAACTTCAAGTTCGTGACCTCGGCAACATCAACAAAGTCTATGACGATAGCAAACTTCAAAGTCCGGGACCTCGGTAACAACAACAAAGTCTGCGACCGCACCAAACTTCAAAGTCTGTGACCTCGGAAACGACAACAAAGTCCGTGACCTCGACAACAACAGCTACGTCAGTAACCTCGGACGGCGCACTTCAGCAACTTCATCAACAAATAAGTATCTTCAGAATTGGGTCAAGTCTTTGATTCCTCAGTATGATTTTACCTTTTCAAAAAAAAATCCTCTTCGATTTTCAAAAAATGCTTTTCAAAATACCTAAAATAGCCTTTTTAGTGTTTTGGAGTCGAACTACGTTTGGTCTGATTCTCTCTTAGAGATACGTAGGCAGCCGTGCGGCACGACCATCCCAATGTTCAGAATGATGTCTTTTCTATCGATGACATGACTTCTTCCATAAGTCTTGTCGCCGAGGGGCTCTGTAGACACCCCATTCTGAACCAATAATTCATGATTACACTACTCTTTTTCTCTCTTTTATGTTTTGATGAAAGCATGTCAATTTCGTCATGTTTCGTTAAGTTTCTAACTAACCTCGTTAGTTTTGGACCTAACTGACTAACGGAATAACTGAAGAGGACAAAATAGTCAACCGACTAGTTGTCTCGCACGGGACATACGTGTCTCGCGCGAGACAACCCCTCTGCAGGATATGCAGAATCATTCTCCTTCTCCGTTTCAACCTCTTTTCCGGATAAAACCTTATCAATCCGGTCATCCAATCACAGCTGAGTTCTGGAACCTTCCTTGAGTCTCCTAATCTTGGTGACCAAGTCATCCATCCACCTCTTAAACCCCTATAAATATTTGATGGCTTTCAGTATTTCAGAGGTCCCCGATCCACGATCGAAAACACATAACACATACAATTTGTTGGTTTCTTTCCACGAAAGACTCCTACAAATCACTCACAAACAAATCCTAAATTCTTCCATCAACCATGTTGATTGAAAAACATCAAGGCTCAAGCCTAACATCAAGGCGAAGCTCTGCCCAAATCACTTCTCGATCGAGAAGACATCTTAGAACCACGTTCTAAATCAAATACTTTTCAAACGCTAGGTAAACTCCTATGCTTTTATTATTCTTCTCAACCTCTCTATTGGATTTTAGAGTAGTATAATCCTATCAAAAGGATTATCCTAGAGTCCCTTCAATCCATGGAGGCGATCTCGAAGCATATAATCCGACATTCCTAATTAAGAAATTAATTAGGGTTTGCTTGTTTATTGATTAGATTGTTAATACTCGATTGGCAAGACCGATCTCCAGATTGGGTGGAATGGGTGCTCCTCGACCTTCCCATTTCATAACTTAACCCCCGAACCCTCAAATCTCTTTTAAATTGAAAATTTTTCTTATTGTTATCCTAAATAAATAATAAGTGGCGACTCTGTTATTCAAAAAATATCAACACTACAATATTCACCTCAACTGGTTTGCCTACGTCCTGCATCTTTTTTGTCTTAAGTCCTGGGTGGCCCCCAAGTTCTGGCCGATGACGAGATGAGGGGCTGTATCTAAGATGGGCAGAACTGTATCATTATTGTTTTTTCTGACCATCTAGTATCTCACTTCCAACTGGTTCGTCTACGTCCCGCAGCTCTCCTTGTCTCGAGTCATAGCTGGCCCCCGAGTTCTGGCCGTTGACGAGATGAGGGGCTGTATCTAGGACGGACAGAACTGTGTTTGGGAGAAACTAATGGAGTTTGGCCCTAGGAGGCCTGTCTTCTTCTTCATCTGTATCCTTATCATCACTGGCCTCTTGTCTTTTTCACTTGCCATCCTTCTTTAAGACGTAGCGATCAAGTTTGCCTTCATCAACCCACTTCTGGATCATCTTCTTGAGGGCGAAGCAGTTCTCAGTGTTGTGACCATAGTCTTTGTGGAAATCGCAGTGCTACTTTGGTTGGTCACTGAGCGGACGGGGATTTGGAAGATTCACCAATTGCATAATTTCTGTGATTGGCTTGGTAAGGGGGGTGAAGATCTCAGTCTTTTCAATTCCCCGCGCTCTATTTTTCCCCTTGTAGCTGCTTCCATTTGAAACCTGGTTGGTACCAGTTGTCTCTGTTTTGTCGGACTTTTTCTTGCTTTTCTCCTCCGCCATGGCAATGGCATATGCCACATTGAATAAGTCTGATTTAGACTTGGGCTCTCTGGCGGAGAGTTCGTATATCAATTGTCCGGAGTTGAAGCAGACGATCACCTCCCTATCGGTCAGGCTTTCTTCTACTTGGTCTGCCATGGCTCTGAACCTGTTGTAATAGCTCAGAGTGGTTTCATTCTTTCCTTGCTCGATGTTAGCAAGGTCGGTCAATCTCTTCTTCCTTTTCCCTATCATGGCAAAGTGATCCAGGAACTTCCTCCTCATATTCCTCCAGCTATTAATGCTTCCCTTTTTCAGCTCACGGAACCAGCCAACGCTGTTCCGGAGAAGTTACTTGCAAAAGCTTTGCAGAGTATGTCGTCTGCTTTGGTGAGGAGGGCAATAATGGATTCGAAACTTTGCACATGGTCTTTTGCGTCGGTGGTTCCCGCATACTTGTCAAAACTTGGGAACTTAAAGGCAGGTTAGGTGGGACATCATTAATTTCTTGGGAAAAAGGATGGGTTGCGCTAGTGTCATCTTCTTCCTCGTCCTCTTTCTTCAGCTCCATATCGTTGATTCTATTTTTTAAGAGTAACAATTATTTAGGACCATTCACCCTACTGTGTTCCTCATCATCTCGGTGATTATCTCCTCATCTGGAGGGTGCTTTATCCTTCCTCGGCTCCATCTCTTGGTGGCCGAGGACCATCCTGTACGGTTGAGGACTCCTCGGCCTTGCGTGATTTCTGGGACAAGGGGAGTTATGCCGAGGGAGATGGCTATGACGAGGGGATATGTTAAGACGAGGAGGGGATAAATGTCTAACCAGACTGAGCCTCGCTCGCAAGTCGGCTGAGTTTACCTCCTGCTCCCTCGAATTCAAGTTGCTTCTCAGGTCTACCACATTCCTCTCGTTTTCATGATGGTTCGACCGAGGACGAGGAGGAACAACTCAGAGGTTTTGCCTAGATAGTACAACAGGCTCATGGTGAGGGGGATCTTGGCCACGAGGAGGACTCCTCTGACTACCTCGTCTCTCACCCTAAGTTTCCATTCCACGAGAGTTTCCTGTCCTCGAAGGCCTAATGAACTCGGCCATTGAATTTTTGGGATCCAATTGCAACAAAGCATTCTGAGTTTCATAAATTCGTTGTAACGTCTCCATTTGTTGGTGCAAGAGTGTACGTCGGTCAACGGGCTGGGTGTTCTCAGCTCGTCTGACATCAGCATTCCTCATCATCTTCTTGCTCGTAGTTCGTCTTCCTCGTGGACGACGATGACGAGGAGGGTTGGTACCTTCCACCTCGGCAGCTAGCTGATTCTTGGAATGGAGAGTCATGCTGAGGGGAGGTATCCCATCATTCAGAGGTGGTGGAGGAGGAAGTGCTCCATTGGTGGGAGGGATGTCTTCAACCTGAACTCTTTCAGGGGTGTTACTAGCGGTTCGACCTTCTTCCATTGGAACTAGGAAGCTAAAGTGAGTTTCAAACTGAACAGAGTTTTATCAGCCAAACTGAATTTTCTCCGGCCCAAATTTCCAGGCAAACAGTGAACATACTATTTTTTTTAGGCGTGAACAGTAATTCAGGCGTGAACAGTACTTTTCCCGGCAAAAGACAGAATTTTTAGGCCAAATTTCCAGGCGAACAATGAAACATATCTTTTTCAGGCGTGAACAGTGCTTTCAGATGTGAACTGTGATTCATGCGTGAACAGTATTCAGTCGTGAACATTACTTTCAGGCGGAAAAATCGACTTTTTTCCAGCTAAAACATAAGATTTCAAGATATTCAATGGGCATTCGAATCGCTTCCCGGCAATGGAACCAAACTGATGCTGCCAAAAAGATTGAATCAGCCCAAATCCAGCGGTCGGTTGTACTCCGGCGAATGAATAGCCTGAAAAGAGACAAAAAATGTAAACTAAGCCGGGGCTTCTCCGGCGAAGGCCCTCCGGCGTGAGAGTAAGTTCACGTTTTGTATATAGAGAAATCAAATTGACAGAGCTTCGAGTCAAAGAGATCACGTACTAAATAATGTGAATTATGGCTTGTATTTATAGGTATAATAATGTAGAATCCATGTTGAATTGGACTGCTAAGAGATAAGATATGAATCCTAAAAGGATTATATTTGATGAGTCCTTGTTGGACCTGAATTTGTATGTGAAGTGGTTATAATCATTTGGGAATTATAACTGCTCAATGTCCTACTTTGAATAGGACTGGATAACTGCCATTCCGCAAGTACGTCGGGGAGGTCTCTCCTCATCATACGTTGAGGTATCTTCGTCATTAAGGGAGGTCACCTCGTCCTCGGAGGGAGGTCTCCTCGTCGTCAAGGGAGGTCACCTCGTCCTCGAAGGGAGGTCTCCTTGTCCTCAGAGGGAGGTTACCTCGTCCTCAGAGGGAGGTCTCCTCATCGTCAAGCGAGGTCACCTCGTCCTCGGAGGTAGGTAATCTCGTCCTCGGAGGGAGGTCACCTCGTCATCAAGGGAGGTCACCTCGTCCTTGGAGGGAGGTCACCTCATCGTCAAGGGAGGTCACCTCGTCCTCAGAAGGAGGTTATCTCGTCGTCAAGGGAGGTCACCTCGTCCTCGGAGGGAGGTCACCTCGTCCTCGGAGGGAGGTCTCCTCGTTGTCAAGGGAGGTCACCTCGTCCTCAGAGGGAGGTCTCCTCGTCACCCAGGGACCTCATCTCGTTCTTGGAGGGAAGGTCTTCTCGTCACCAAGGGACCTCATCTCGTCCATGGAGGGAGGTCTCCTCGTCACCAAGGGACCTCATCTCGTCCTTGGAGGGAGGTCTCCTCGTCGTCAAGGGAGCTCATCTCGTCATTGGAGGGAGGTCACCTCGTCGTTGAGACTTGGTCATTTCGCCTACTAAGTCAAGGTCGACCTAGGGGAATGACGAGAAAGCTTGGTTCGAGGAATGAAGAGAAGCCCATTCCCTTCCTCGTATATCATACATAGGATTATGTTTAGGGTCCAATCCACTTGGGCCTTGCCCGAACTAGCTCAATTTCGTATCTCGGTTTATATCGTTCCTTGCATGTAATCAACATATGTATTTATTCATTTTATTCACTTTCGTCTCGCTACATCAGTAAGACACTTTTATTGGGGTGACAATTTGTCGATAATTGCACATCTTATAAATTCTCAACTTTGCCAAAGAGCTCTTCATCAATCGGAATCCAACGTCTCTTTAAATACGAAAGATCAGAGATTTAGATTTGAACCTCAGCAAATGCAAATTCTAGCACTTTAAAGTGCCACTATTGTATGTCAATTGATAAAAAATTATTTAAAAATAAAATAAAATTATAATTTCTCAACTTTTGGTTAGTCAGAACACCATTTTATTAAAATATATTTATGAATGTTTGTGTTCTTTGATTAAATAAACAGGAAAAAAACATACTTTGGTCAATTTTTTGCCTAATTTTCAATAAGCTCATTATACTATTTTTTTCAAATGTCTTTACTACTTCTGTACTTTTTAAATGTCCTCACTCCAACAATAATTTTAAAAATCTAACAAAAGCTAGTGACATGATCTTATGTGATTAACTTTTGTTATAATTTTTTTTAAACTTTCGTTAAAAATCTAATGAAAAACATTTATTTTTCAATCCAAATTTAATGGCAGTGGTTCTATTTGTTCAATCAAGTGGTCAACATCTCCATTGACCTCAGCTCCAAAAATACACCTGAAGCTGCCATCCCAAATCTGATGGTTGCACAGGAACTGAAAACAGAGGATACCACGGCTGTTCTTTCTTCGGTCGGCCTCCTACACACATGCGCACACGTAAGCTAAGCCGGGGGTGGCTCCGGCGAAACCCCTCCGGCGTGAGAGTAAGATTAGTAGGTCAAGGAGATGATAATAGTAAGGTAAACCCTAGAGAGAGATAGAGAGCTTGGATATGAGAGAGAGTGTACATACCCCATGCAAATGAACTATTCATCCATTTTATACTCCCAAGCCCCCATGTGCCTTGCACATGGGGGGACACTTGTCAATCATCCAAAAAGGGTCCCCAACCAACTCCAAGTTAGTGGGATTTCACTATTCACCTTGTCACATCAATCATCCATCATGGGCAGCTAGGGTTAGGCATTTAGGCGCCAACTGAAACATAGCCGGAAAGTGCCCAAATATATATGTCGCTGGGGCGACAACCAAAGGGAAAAGGCGACATAATCACCCATGTCGCCCCAAGCCAACTGCCCTGAAGAAGGCGGGCTTCCCCCCTATGTCTAATTATGACGTCTTGTCGACCTCGTACCACGTTTCTCGCTTAACCTTCCCTCTTGACCAGTCAAACTCCCACGCAACATCTTGCCATTGTCGCCAAATTGCCGTAAGTCGCCTCGCCCTCCAATGCCGCGCCGGGGTTGCGGCCCCACCTGCATGGTTTGGACCATGTGGGTCCAGCCCATGACCAGCTATTGGGCCTAACCCTAGTGATTGGGCCCAATCCATTTTCCATAATCGCATCAGAAGCCCCCAAGTTCAAGCCTTGGACTATTCATGGTCCAGGCAAGAACTTTCACAGTCACCTTATGGATGCCGCCGCTCTGCGCCCATGATGGCGAGAAGCGAGGCTCAAGTGACACCAGCGCAACACGTGTCAGCTCAGGGTTGATTGGATTGGGTGGTTAGGCAGCGCCGTACGCCCCCCTAGGAATTCGTGTCGTCTTTTTTCATTAATACATGCAATAATGGGGAGAATTTCAAAAATCACACTCTCTTAAATACTCCTTGGAAACCTCCCCAAAACCTTTCCCCTTCTGTGGCTTAGAGATCAAAAACCCTCTATCAATTTCACTTCCCACTCCCTTGCTCATTTGTTTTTTCACTCCCTAGAGATCACCGGCGACCCATTTTCCGGCGATTACTTTTTCTTTCACTCCGTCCACTTCTACCGTTACCTTGGCTTCATTTGGGATTCCCCTCGTTCCATCCGCGTCTGTGTTTCCATTTCTGGCTGATTTTGGGGCATTTTCAAAGGAAGCCAACAGTGCTCAAGATTTTCCGGTCGTTTCTCCGACCACTATTCAAGCTTCTACTTCTTTCTGCAAATTCCCAGGTATTTGTTTCGATATTTTTGAATTCTCGCTTGAATTCCCGCTTGCATTCTCGCCTTTTCTTATCCCACGTAATGGCTAAGACAAAGTCATTCTCTAAGACTGTCAGAATTGGCCAAAGTAAGATAAGTGGGGGGTTTTACAGAAAAGAGATGGGGATATGGGCTCGGATCTCGCGCGAGGATCTCAGCTTTATGCTTAGGAAACATGGAGCAGATGTCGCCATATTGAATGCCTTAGAAATTAGGGGTCCCCCTTTCTTGCACAAATTTGTTCCTATGCACACTTTTTACACAACTTTTGAACTTTGCATTCACATCTGCGACTTCTACCTTCCTTTCTCTGAAACTGAATTTTCTGACACTGACTATCCCGCAGCCCCCAATTTACATAGTCGTCACTTCTATCAACAAGTGCTGTCAAGCTCCAGTGATAGGAGCGTCATGTCTTCCTCCAACTCAACATCCAGTCACGACGCGTCGGACACCCTGGCAGCTGAGACTTCGATGCCACCGCCCATCTCGCAGGGTTCTTCTAACCCTGATGTCGCTGGAGCTAGCAGCTCCTCTTCCATGGATTTCCAAACACATTACCATGTAAAGTATGGGATTAACCCTGACTTTTACCATATAGAGCCATACGTAGGCGACTTGTCTCTTGCTACCATGTGGCATAGAACTGATGGTGTCATTGTCTACCCTTCTCAACTGGAAGCCGGCCTTCGGATTCCCATTGACCCTTTCATCGTAGCCATTTTGTTTAAAGCCCATGCCGCCATTGTTGACCTCCATCCCAATGCGATTAGGGTCCTCACAAGTTATTTAGTAAACTGTAGGGCCTTGAGACAGGAACCCTCCGTCCCTTTACTTGTCCATTTATTTGATGGTTATACAGCGGTGTCTCAGCGAGAAGGCGTCACTGAGAACCGCCTCTCCATTAAATACAAGAAACCAGACTCTTGACTCCTTTGCCCAGGAAAGTTCATAACTGGCAGTCCACTCCCCTTCTCATTACATCTCGCGTGGGTTGGACCCACCCATGCGACCTTGGGGATATCCATCCAAAGATTGAAACCCACAAAGCCCTAGTTTCTGGCGACACTAGGTTGAAAGAGAAAATTTATAAGGTTCTCGAGGATGCTACCGACACGGGGCTGGCCTTGTTCTCGTGGCGATATATTTTATCCCGCCCTTCCTTACTTAGATAAGTTGGCTCCCTGATTTCACCTGTCCCGATAGTGAGCCTCATTTATCTATTGTTCAACCCGATCCTTATCCCGGCTGGGACCTTCATTCGGGAAATTGCTTTGCCGCTGATTGTGGACCTTGCCAATTGGAAGGCCGCTGCTGTAAAGTTATGTATGATGTATTAAGTATGTTTCTCGCCTCTATACTTGTCCCTTACTGTTTCTCGCCTCACTACTTCATTTTACTAATTGCTTGTCGTTTCTGATTTAGAATTCAGACTTATGGACGTATCCGATAGACGCGCTGCTGCCTCAGGCTCTGATAGCCGCCGTAAGCGACTTACAGAATCCCGCCAAATTGACTTGCGAAAGACTACTGAATTGGAGATCCCGATTTTTTTGCACGGGGATGACTCAGAGGCTATTGCTCGCGAGAAGGCCGCTGGTCATGCCAAGAAGTCCAGCAGAGCCAAAACCCCTATGCGGTCTTCCACCCTTTCCCTGAGAGATGAAGATATGGAAGAGGAAGAGAATGTTTAGAAGGAGACTGATGTAGTAGCTGAAGACATTGAGTCAAACCCGCCGGCCATCTCCCCCCAGCCAACTGGTTCTCGCCCCAACAAAAGAGGCCGCACCGAGGAAGACCCCGAAGCCATTGAAGAGACTTCAACCGAGGCTGAAGCCCAACTCGTCAGCTGGCTCCGTGAGGGGTTCGAGATGCCTTCCGATAGAGATGGTCTTTATGACTTAAGTGTGGAGTTTGCCTCCACTCCCAAGCTAACCGGTCTTGATATCTACTCCCGCGATCCTACTAACAGTATCATTGGGGCCGGCATAATCGAATGCGCAGGCGACAAGGCGGCAATGGCTGAAGTTGTGGAGAAGGACATTGACCTGTCTCTAAACTTTGCTGGCCTTCAAATTTGCGGGGTAAGGATTGTCGCTACCTATCTTATTTAAGATTTTCACTCTTCTCAGGTTACTGACTTTCTTTTCGCAATCTCATATTACAAGTACCTTGCACGGACTGAGAAACAAGTACAACCGTTTGGCTCGAGAATTGAAGAAACTTGATAGAGCTCGCAAACGGGCTTTGAACGAGAAAGACAAGTACAAAAGTAAGTGCATCGACATGGAGAAAATTTTGGCGGCTTACCAAACAGAGAAACTGCAAATGGCGGAGGCGCTCAAGGCCAGCGAGAATAAGGCCTTAGAGGCTGAGAACAAGGCCCTAGAGATCTCTTCTGTGAAGCTGAAATTGGAAGAGAAAATCCAAGCCCTAGAAGCTGACAACCTAGCTAAGGCGACTTCCAATGCTGACTTGATAAAGGAGATTACTGATAACAAGGAGAAGGAAGAGACCGATGCCATGGGCATGTACGATAAGGCTTTACTCCATGCTATGCGGGCAGCAACAGCGAGTTCTGAGGAGATTCCAGCCATCACGGCTGAGCTTCTCGCAAAATGGGGATCTGAGCAAATTTATAGCGACTTCTGCCACCGAGACCACTCTCTTGTTCTTTACGAAGAGAGCGAGCTTAAGGCCTTGGCCGCAGAGGACAGGCTCTTGGGTAAACCGGTTTGGGTTCCTCCTCCACTAGCCGCCAATGATGCCTTAACAATGTGGGTGGATTTGATCGGCGAGAAGGCCAAAGCTCTCAAGGATGCCAAAGATGCTGCCCGTGAAGCCCTTCGTGCTGCCAGAAACGCCGCCGGCGGGAATCAAGCCTCTGCCCCTTGAAAACATTATTTTCACTTTAAAACAATCTGTTTTGGTTTGTATTAAACAATTTAATCTTTCTGCTCTTTAAACTTTGGTTTTATTGCTTTGGGGATGTCGCGGTTTGCGACTTTGACATTTTGAACTGATTTTTTGTGGGTCGTGGTGTGCGAGTTATGCTTTATTCGGATGTCGCGGTTTGCGACTTGTTCTTGACTTTATTCTCAGCCTCTATGCATGATTTCTTTAATACTTGCTCTGCTATACTTTAGGTGTCGCGACTTAGCGACTTTGCTTTGACTAACTTTCTCGTATAATTGCTTTGATGCAAAGTTTTGGCGCCTGGAACCACTATCTCCAGGACGCCGCAACTGGAACCATTATCTCCAAGTCGCAAGGTTTTGGCACCTGGAACCACTATCTCCAGGATGCCGCGCCTGGAACCACTATCTCCAGAGCGCGAAGTTTTGGCGCATGGAACCACTATCTCCAGGACGCCGAAACTACAACCACTATCTCCAAGTCGCAAGGTATTAGCACCTGGAACCACTATCTCCAGGATGCCACGCCTGGAACCACTATCTCCAGAGCGCAAAGTTTTGGCGCCTGGAACCACTATCTCCAGGACGCCGCGACTGGAACCACTATCTTCAAGTCGCAAGGTTTTGGCACCTGGAACCACTATCTCCAGGATGCCGCGCCTGGAACCACTATCTCCAGAGCGCAAAGCTTTGGCGCCTGGAACCACTATCTCCAGGACGCTGCGACTGGAACCACTATCTCCAAGTCGCAAGGTCTTGGCACCTGGAACCACTATCTCCAGGATGCCGCGCCTCCTCTTCAAGCCTTGGCGGCAACCTCCCTGCACGCCGACTTCAAACTTTAGCGGCAACCCTTCTAGCTATCATCGTCAAGCTTTAGCGGCAACCCTTCTAGCTGCCATCGTCAAACTTTAGCGGCAACTCCCTTTTGGTCTCCACCATCGTCAGTCCTCGCCAATTCGTTCGTCGACCCATGAAACAAAAAATAACATTGTCAGCATTTTACGAACAAGCAGTCAAGCTACAACTATGTCGAAAAAGCATCCCGTTGCTATTCATATCATATACATAAATTACATGACACCAGATCATCAAATTTTACATAACTTTTTCCCCAAATGCGACAATTAAAAGAACAATTTACAAGAAAAAGTTATATAACTTTTGCGGTCTAGGATAAACAATCAAAAATAAAATGAGGTCGCGGCGACTTCATTGGTAAAATTGTTTAAGAAAATCTACACTCCAAGCATTCCTTAATTCTTCCCCATCTTGCTTTCTCAACCGGTATGTCCCTTCTCGCACGACTCCTGATACCTGGAACGGGCCTTCCCATTTCTCGTTCAACTTGGTATATCCCGGCTTGGCTCCCGTCACCTCCACACTCCTCAGAACCCAATCTCCGACATCAAAAGATCTTTTGTTTACCCGCTTGTCGTGCTGGGCTTTCATCTTTTGCTTGTAATTAATCATTCTCATTCTCGCATACATCCTCTTCTCATCAATCAGATCCAGGTCATTGCACCTCCTTTGCCCGTTTCTCGCCTCATCATAATAAGCCACTCTGTAAGTCGGCAACGCCATCTCGGCAGGCGCCATTGCCTCCAATCCGTAAGTAAGGGCAAAAGCGGTTTCTCCGGTTGAGCCCTTGACCGTTGTCCGCATATACCACAAGGAAATTGGCAACTCCTCGAGCCAAGCTCCACTTTTTCCTTCCAAATTTTTTCGCAAGGCGACAATGACTTGTTTGTTTGCCGCCCCGCCTGCCCATTACCCTGCGGCCTGTAAACTGCCGACATCCAATGTTTGACATTTACCCTTGTGCATTCCGCTGAAAACTTCTTTCCAAATTGAGTGCCGTGATCTGAAATGATTACTCTGGGCACTCCATATCTACACCAAATATTTTCCTGCACAAACTTGATCACCTGGTCCTCACTGATTGTCGCCAAAGCTTTCGCCTCTGTCCATTTCCTAAAATAATCAACGGCGACAACCACATGTTGACAACCACCCTTGGCCTTCGGAAAAGGTCCTATCGAGTCAATCCCCCTCATGTCGAAAGGCCAAGTCAGTACTATAGGGGTTTGCTCTGTAGCAGGCTGTCGGGGAATGTTTCCAAATCTCTGACATTTCTTGCACTTCTTTACATACATCTCAGCATCTTTCTTCAAACTCGGCCAATAGTAATCGTGAAACAAAATCTTATCTGCAGGGTTCTCGCTCCTGGATGGCCCCCACATATGCCCTCATGAATTTCAAACAATACCTTCTGCACCATGCTTAGCTCAACACATCTCATCAATGGTTTCGAGAAAGATTTTCTATATAGCACGCCATCCTGGATTGTAAAACGCGGTGATGTCGCCTTTATCAATTTCGCTTCTTCTTCGTCAGGCAGCAATTCTTTCTTCTCCAAAAATCTTTCATTTCCACTACCCAATCCTTTTCGACATCCTCAATTTCCAACACAAGCGGCCTGTTGATCACCGGCATCTTCACAAACTCGACCAACGGCCCGCCTGCCAAAACCTGCTCTTCTGATCCCGCCACTCGGCTTAGAGAATCCGCCCGCGAGTTCTCAGCTCGATCTATCTGCACCTGTAGACACCCCATTTTGAACACATTGGATCATACTTATACCACTCTAAGTCTCGCTTTGAGTCAAGAAGTAGAAATCCACCATTTCGTCATGTTTCGTTAAAGTTTTGACTAACTACAGTTAGTTTGGGACTAAACTGCATACGAGATAACGAGGAAAGGACAAATCTGTCCACAGGAGCAATATCTCGCTGCGAGATGGCGTGTCTCGCGCGAGATATCTCCCTCTGCAGATTGCAGACGACAGTTCCCTCGTCGATTTCAACCTCTTTTCGGGATAAAACTTTATCTCTCCGGCCAACCAATGGGAGAGGAGGTCTAGAACCATCTGATAGGGTTTTAACTCTCCACTTCTTCATATCCAACCTCTATAAATACTTGGTGACTTCCAAGGCTCAAGAGGTCGAAGGTCGAAGGTCGAAGGTCCCGGACCGCGAATTTACACAACACACACACATTTTGTCGTTTTCTTTCCCTGAAAGAATCCTTCAAAATCACCCTAAAACTCACCTCATAGTTTGTTTGTCAACCTTGTTGATAAACAAGCATCAATCTCTAAACCAAGGACCAAGGCGAAGCTCTGTCCGTGTGAAGGGTCGACTCTAAACTTGAGCCGAAACTCTGCCCAAATCACCTCACGCAAGGTAATTCCTAATCTTCCTTCTAATTGATTGTTAGAGTGGTATAAGTCCATAGAATCTAGGATCGGCCTAGAGCCTCTCCAAATCATGGAGACGGTCTCGAAGCAATCGATCCTACATTCCGTTTGACCTCGTCAAATGGACCTTTATTTGTAGTATTTGAATTCGTTTTTTTATTTCTTCTTTTGAAAAACCTCTCTTTTCTTTAGCAAGACCGATCTCCGGATTGGGTGAAATGGATGCCTTCTAAACCTACCCATTTCATAACCTAAGCCCCGAACCCAAATCTCTCAAATGGTTTTTCTATGTTTCCAATCAAATAATATAGGTGGCGACTCATAAAAATAAAAAGAACCGAGAATTTCTTTCTCACAACGCTACGGTGGCGACTCATTTGGGGGCGAAAATTAAGAGGCTTAAACTTGCGTCAAAATTAAAGAGAGGTTTTTCAATCTATTTTGTAAAATTCGAATTTTTTACGTTCTCGGATGGGAGATATCTCGCACGAGATATCATTATCTCGCTGAGATAGGGCTTCCGATCTGGTTGTTTTTTGGTTTCTCTGTTTCGCTCGTAATCCAAGACGAGAGCCGAACATGCAAGGGGATCCCAGAATTCATTATCTGCGAGTTCACTGCATCTTAAGGCCTCCCTTAAGGTGTAGAACTCGGACCTTTATTTTCCTTAAATAATTGATTATTATTTATGAAGCTGCGTGTGATTGGGTTTTATTTAATTAAAGTCCGGTCCCTTGGGGATTCGGGAGTTGTAAATTAAATTATTTATCTCTCTTTATCTCTCTTTATGTGGAACTACGACGGCCTGAGTCTTCCTAGATTGGGAGAAACGTAGGCAACCACTTGGTGCGGCCACTATCTGTTTTCTCTTTTGACTTTCAAAAAAATAAAACTTTCTATTTTACTCTATCACATAGATTGACTATCACACACGCGCACATCATACTATAACTGTCATTGCCTTTGCATACCCTCTATAAACCGGGACCCACACTAAGGACGGATGACGGTAACCACCTAGTCGCCGGTCTCTCCGAGTTGGACAATCCCACTCCGCGTATTCAATCCACTTAGATTGTCATATCGCGGGAGCCTAACCTTCCCGGCCACTGCATCGCCACATTCTCATGTAGATTGACTTTTTAGGATCACTCCGTGACCGGTCGGTTTTGACTCGGTGATCTTTTCTTGTTTTTGATCAAAACAAAGCCATGTAAAATTGACAATAAGAAAGGATTCGGAAAAAGTCCCTTCGGAAAAAGTCCCTTTCGGATGTCCCTTCAAGAAAAATGTGCATATAATCCTTCAAAAAAATAAAAAACAAAAAACAATCTTACATGGCTTTGTTTTACAAAAATCGGATTGATTGCTTAGTCGTTAGGTTCAGATAAAGGCCTTAGAAACCCCTCAAAACGGACTTTCCGTTCCGACCAAAAATTAGGGCTAAATAAAAATCGACTTTCCGTGTGATTATCTCGCGCGGGATTACTTATCTCGCACGGGATAATGCTTACATTTCTTGAATTTGAGCACGAGCCATTTAAGCACGCTTCGGCTCGTTGGGGCTAGATCACGATATCTGCATCTCTTACGTCGGTTTTCTGAAGCTACTCAACTCCAAGACTCCCAACACAATGTCCGACATCGACAACATTCCGGGAAATGAGACCCTGTCCGAAAACAACCACAAACTTCTGGAAGAAGCCAATGATCGCCTAGAAGTGCAAGCTTCCCAAATCCACACTCTCGTGGAAGAAATTCAAGAGCTTAGGGCTGCACTAGCCAACAAAGAAAAGAAGAAGAAAAATGACTCTTCCTCCGGAGAAGAGGAGTCATACACTAAAAGGGCCAAGGGTCGCCGCAAAAGCAAAAGCAAGAAACAGAAGCACGAGTCTAGCTCGTCATCTTCCTCATCCGACAATGAAAGTCACGCATCCAAGAAAGAAGGCAAGGGGAAAGCAAGAATGAACCCCTCACCATGGCCATGCTAGAAAAGAAACCTGCATCCCTCGATGTGAGTAAGGGAGCCACGCTCTCTATCGATTACGATACTCTTCGTCGAGTCCATGTCAAAGCTTCCTAGAAAGTACAAAACACCCGACATTGCAAAATTCAATGGTGCCACTGTCCCAAATCACATTTGGAGACCTACTCTTGGGCCATGCTACCTATGGGTGTTGATGACAACTGTTAGCCCAATGCTTTCCACAAACTCTCGATGGTGCTTTGCTAGAGATTGGTATATGACCCTCCCACTCTCAACAAGACTAGGCGGCCACTCGCTAGTTGTACTTTCCAAAAACAATATGAGGACAACTCCACTTATCGCACCACTAGAAGGGATCTTGAGCAAACCAAGCGGCTTCCAAACGAGTCCTTCAGATTTTGTTAAAAGGTGGAGAACCAAGCTAACCGAAATCGTTGATAGGCCCGGCCTAGGCAGAACAAATTCACATCCTCATACGGTGCCTTAGAGAGGAATATCCAAGACAAGCTAGCCGGCAACTACTTTCCTAGCTTCGCCGAACTTCACAAGTCGGGCATACGGTTAGATGACCTCATCAAACGAGAAAAGGGAAGCCAAGAAAGAAAGTGGATTCCGTTACAACAAGAGCTCTTCTTCCTCCTCCAATCCTAAGGATACGTCTGTCAATGCCATTGTCTTCAATCATCACGGAAATGGTAAATACTCCGCGGTGCCCCCACCACAAAAGAAGAAGAAAGATAGACATTATGACAAGCTTGAAGGAATCACCCAAGAAGAACTCTTGAAGTGCTTGTCAAGAACGGGAAAATCAAACCAAGAGAAGGCGCACCTCCAAAGAAAGATCTTCCTGCCAACCATGCCCATCATCTCTTACGCAAGTACCACAACTTCACCGGTCACGACACCAACTCCTGCTTCCACTTGAAAGAGCGTCATCCAAGATTTGTTTGACGATAAAGAGATAGGGTTACCAAATGTTGTTACTAATCCTTTGCCAAACAATGAGGTCAATCTAATAGAGATAGAAAGTAGCTTCGAGGACCCTACTCGTCTAGCCACAATTGTGGACGAGAGCCCTCTTGAATTTAATGAATCTTCTTTACGTTATATGATGTCTTGGGAGGAAATCTTAGAACAAAAGGGAAAAGGGTCTAAAGCAGTCAACCTACTCACACGATCCGGTCGTGTGATCACCAACAAAGACCCAAGGGATGAAAATCCTCCAAAACAAGCTAAAGCCTCATCGCCAAGTGAGCCGGAGGACCCTCTCTTAACTCAATTGAAAAGACACAAGCAAATATCTCGGTTTGGGATCTCATAGGAGCATCTCACAAGCACCGTGAGATGTTGAAAAAGGCATTGGCTCATATGACCATTTCCTCGAAGCAACACCCGAAGAGCTCACTCAAATGATTGGCCAAGTGCAGTTTGGCAACGTCATCACTTTCACTGACTTGGACCTCCCATCCTATGGGAACAATCATCATGAGGCCCTTTACATAGCTGCTAAGGTGAATGGGTACCGAATGCCACGCATTTTGGTCGACAATGGTTACGCAATCAATGTCCTCCCGAAGAAAGCCTTATCATCATTAGGCCTCACCCACAAAGACCTCGAAGCCATCCGGGCATCGTAAGGGGGTACGATTGTCTTTGCTAGAACCGCTGCAGGATCGGTTGTGATACTGTAGAAATGGGGCAAGTCACTATGAGCATCGAATTTCAAGTCATCGACATCCGGCATCCTTCAACTTGCTTTGCTTGGTCGCCCTTGGCTACACGACATAGGGGGTGTGCCCTCCTCCACTGCACCAATGCATCAAGTTCGAGACACAACAACACGATAGTCACCATACACGGAGAGATGGTCCTTTGCTAGTCCTATCCTCGAAGTACAACATAGCACTTCGATTTCTGTTCGGTGGTTTTGAGATCGAGAGAGAAAGCCTTGTGAATGTCATAGACACTTACAACGAACGACTACTCAAAGGCACTTAGGTTTTCCGGAAGCCTTCTGTACGGAGAATGATGCTAGCAAAGGGTACTTTCTGGATTGGGGCTTGGAAAGCACTTACAAGGAATAACGGAACCACCACCGGTCCCCCGCCTCACACAAAGCATGGACTAGGATACGACATCTCCATCCACGATGAAGATGACATAGAAGAGTGGGGCTTCACTCAAATCAAGTGGGAAGGAACCTCGTACAAAGGCTGCAATGACCCAAAGTCCAAGGATTGCAACCTCAAACCATATCGAAAGACACTCAATGGCTACTTTGTTCGAGAAGGGAAAGTATTCCCTACTTTATCTTTTGAGAACCATGGGTGATGATAAAGGAAAGCGCCAACCGGGCTTTGAAATCTTCGACGGCTGCGATGCTTCTCCGAGATGAAACGAGAATCCGTCCCAGTGATCCCTAATGATTTGTGGGGCACGAAGCAGAAATGACAAGTGAATGGGACTTTGTGTTGGGAGAAGACATCTTTGCGGCAGTTCCAAGACTGTGCCGGTTAGAAGACGACGGATCCATGCAATATCCAAGGGGACGCTCCAACTACCGACTACACAAGACTAATACGAAATGTGATGAGCCAATTCTAAGCGGCACGTCACGGGGGACCGATTGTTGATGAAGACTTCATGATCAAAGAGCTTGGTTGCACTCCCCACCCTCGCGGGAAGATAGGCCCTACAACTTTTACATTAGAAGCGAGGCTCCACCTCCGATGAACTCACTCGAAGAGGAAATCGAGGCGGTGGTGAACATGTATTCCCTTACTTCCTTAATGAAAACTTTGATCTTTCAGTACCACGAGATTGCTAACATCGTAAATGATGAATTAACTAATAATAATCAATATAACGAACACGTTAATAATGAATCATACGATGAGATAGATCAAGAAAACGAACAAATCTTAAAAAGAATTAGCTAAGCAAGTAGGTCGTTGTGGAAAGAATGGCCACTGTTGACGACGAGGAAATGCAAACGGTTAATCTTGGGACAACGGAAGACCCCGAGAGAAACAAAGATCGGCGGCTTCTTCAAGGGGAAGACGAGAGAAACCTTGACGCGGCTCCTCGAGAGAATATGTCGACGTCTTCGCTTGGTCCTACAGAGATATGCACAGGTTGAATCGGTCGGTTGTAGAACACAAGATACCACTTTGCTACCCAACGCCAAGCCGGAGTCAAGCGAAACTACGCGAGAATCAAGCCGGAATGGTCAATGCAAGTGAAAGAGGAAATCATGAAACTCTTGAATGTAGGGTTCATCAAAGTGATTGAATATCCGGAATGGTTAGCAAACACGGTGCAAGTAGCCAAGTCGAACGGGAAAATACGAGTACGTGTTGATTTCGGAGACTTGAACAAGGCATCCCCTAAAGATGACTTCCCGCTACCAAACATAGACATGTTGGTCGATGCCACGGCGGCATACGAGGTCCGCTCATTCGTCGACGGGTTCGCGAGGGTATAACCAAATCCTCATGGCGAAGAGGACCGGCACAAAACGGCATTCACCACACCTTGGGGAACGTTACGCTACACGGTCATGCCGTTTGGTCTCAAGAAGCAGCTGGGGCTACCTACGAAAGGGCGATCACAACACTATTCCACGACATGATCCATAAAGAAATAGAGGTGTATGTGGACGACATGATTATCCACTCGAAGGGGACGAGATGGCCAACACTTGAGAGATCTCGAGAAAATTCTTCAATCGGCGAGACGGCACAAAATGAGACTCAACCCCGCCAAATGCTCATTCGGAGTAGTCAAAGGGAAAGTCTTGGGATACATGGTCACGAACGCGGCATAGAAGCGAGATCCCGCCAAGATAAAGGCCATTACGAGACATGCCTCCACCGGGACACGAGAAAGAAGTAAAGGGATTCATGGGCGAGACTCCAATATATCGGTCGATTCATTAATCAGCGGCTACAATGTGCGACCCCATCTTTAAATTTGCTTAAGAAAAACGCACCTCAAGAGTGGACCGAAGAATGTCAAGAAGCATTCGAGGAAGTTAAGCACTACTTGACTTCCCCACCTATCTGGTTCCACCACACAAGGAGAAGCCCTTGAAGTTGTACCTCACGATCACGAGACAACGCATTAGGGGCTATGCTTGCTCAAGAACGACCGGCTTCGCACACGAGAAAATGCCATCTACTTTGTCGGCCGCGAGATTCAAGGCGGTGAAATCAACTACTCTCCACTCGACAAGTCATGCGTTGCTCTCGTGCAGGTATCACAAAGGCTAAAGCACTATATGGAAGCCTTTCCGGTCCGTCTCATCGCAAAGATGGATCCTTTGAAATATATCCTAGACAAATCAAATTTGTCTTCGAGACTAGCCAAATGGTACTTCATGCTCGCGGGGTATGATATCACTTACGTCACTCGGAAATCCGTCGGAGGGAGTGTATTCGCAGATCGGTTGGCCGAATTTCCTTGCGACGAAGTGAAGGGGAAGACCCGCGATTCCACGATGAGGACATCCTAAGCATAGAAGAAAATAAGTGGCAATTATTTTTCGATGGCGCAGCCAACAAGAGAGGGTTTGGCATCGGAATGTTATTGGTAGACCACTAACGACATCTACACTCCACTAGCGGTACGTCTTGACTTTGACGCCACCAACAATACCGCGAGAATACGAGGCTTGCATAGCGGGGCTTGAGGCAGCCCTAGAACGCAACGTGGGCCCGAACTCGAGGTATTCGGGGATTCCCAATTGATCATCAATCGGACATTGAAGAAGTGGAGGGTCCAAGATCCAACCCTTCAAAGATACGGTGCCCACCTCCAAGAATTGGCGCAACAATTTCGGGATGTCTCATTCCACTATCTCCCCGAGAGACAAAAATCGGTTTGCGGACGCATTAGCCACACTTGCTTCTTTGGTCGAAATCCCTAAAGGAAACGGTTAAACCCTTCAAAATAACACGGCGTGCAACTCACGCATCTTTGCGCCGTTATAGATCTTCACATTTGCAAAGACAAATGGTTATCGAAAGGTGCATTTGTTGAAAACTCCGAAGGAAACCATGGTACCACGACATTTGGTATTTCATCCTAGATGGAACCATACCGCTGAGACAGGACACGAAGACTCGGGTCGCCCTTAAAAGGTTAGGCGCCAATTACGTCATCACTGTGGCCGTCTATTCAAGAAACATTCCCAAGGAAACCTCCTTTGCGCCACCGAGGAAGAGGCCCGGGAAATAATGGACCATGTTCATCAAGGCATATGTGGAACCCACATGAGCGGAAACATGCTCGCCAAAAGATCATCGAGACAAGGGTACTTTTGGTGACCATGGAAGCCGGCTTGTACCAAAATGGTCAAGAAGTGCCACAAGTGTCGAGATACACGCCAATCTTCGGCATGCACCGCCTTCCTTGCTTGTACCCAATGACTTCACCTTGGCCGTTCTCTACATGGGGGATAGACGTGATTGGAAAGATCACACCCGCGAGGAGCCAACGGACCTTTGTTTCGTCCTAGTAGCCATCGACTATTTCACTAAATGGGTCGAGGCCGCCTCCTACAAAGTTACGAATGCCGAGAAAGGTTGCGGGAATTCATCAAGCACAACATCATGCCGATATGGGGTTCCACAAGAGATGATATCCGATAATGGGTCACACTTCGAGAAGGAAACCGATCGCCTGCGGCCAAGTACAAAATCACGAGACACAAGTCATCTCCTTATAGGCCTCAAACAAACGGAGCGGTTGAAGCCGCGAACAAAACAATCGAGACTATCATCGAGAAAAATGGCGATCCTTTGGAAAAGAGCGGCCCGACAAGCTACCATTCGCACTATGGGGGTACCGCACTTGATCCGAACGGCTACGGGAGAAACTCCTACGCCCTCACATTCGGGATGGAGGCTGTCTTACCGATAGAATTGGAAATACCATCACTAAGAGTTCTCCTAGAAAACCAAGTGAATGAAGTCGGCGGCTAGAAAGCGGATACGAAGAGCTAGCCTGTTGGACGAAAGAAGGTTGAAAGCGGCCGAACACACTCAAGCTTACCAAAGAAGAATGGCAAGAGCTTTCAACAAAAGGTCAAGACAAGGAACATCGAGTAGGCGACTGGTGCTCCGTGAGCATCGTCCGGACCTTTCAACCCGTTAGGCAAGTGGGGACCAAGGTGGATAGGACCCTACATTGTGAAGAAGATATTCTGCAGGGGAGCCCTTCGGTGGTAGACTTAGACGGAGATCAACTACCGAAGCCGGTCAACATGGACAAGCTCAAGAAGTACTTCGCGTGACTTGGCCCCGTAAGAACAAATCGCTCGCTAGGTTGAAAATCCCGGAAAGGACAACTTAGGCAAAAAATTAGAGCTAGCACAAGAAAAGAAGCCCGCTGGATTGAAAACCCGAAAGGCGGTCTAGGCAAAAGAAAGGGTGTGCATGAAAAAAAAAAAAAAAAAAAAAAGGGGGGCCTTATCTCGCGCGAGATTACCCCACGGCACGGAGCCATATTTTGTCCTTTTCTCAAAAATGAACTACGTTGGACTGAGCCTCTTGTTTAATTCTTTGTAAAGAGGAACGTAGGCGGCCTTCGGGTTCGGTCTAATCAAATAAATAAATCAAAGTTGTCCCTTTTATTAATCGAATGCGTTTCATTAATGACAATAGGGAAATCCTACCCACAACGACTAATTTGCTAAGCTAACAAACTTGAAAAAAAATAATACTAATAAAGCGAAACAATTGATCTATCAAAGCAATCTCTTGGTACTCCTAAAGATCTAGCCTTTCATTGACTTGGTTGGCGGCGGACATGGTCTCCACCGTCGTCGTGATCCTCCTTGCGCTTTGAGCCTCTCAGCGAGAACATCCTCGAGACGGTCAAAAACGAGTCGAGACGATCAAAGACAGATTCCGACAATCTCTTGAAGACATGAGGCCTATCCAAAGCTTGCGTCTTTCCGAGGCATTCCCTTGCCTCGCCTCTCGTACCAATCCCCATCAAGAAAATCTGAGTTGGATCGGTTCGCACATTAGCGGGATCGGGCGAGCCTCGCTCCTTCGCAAGATCTTGCTAGCTACAAAAGAATCTCTTAGCGGTAAAAGCCGCAAATCATCAATCTTCTCTGCACTAGGATGACCGGTATGGAGGAACCAATCCAAATATTTGTCGACGGGAAGATGCTTGCATTAAAAGTCCGAAGGTTCGACCAACGGTCCCGATTAGTTCCTTCACCCCATGCTTGAGCTAGCACTGCGCAAACTCTACACCAATATAAGACACTTCACGAGAAGCTCCTTCGAAAAGATAAGTGTCCTGGCTGCTGACCAAGCGACGGAGCACCCGCTTGGGAAAGTAAAAGGAGGAATCTCGCAAACCGGAAGAACAACCACTGTCAAAACCCTTGGTATTGGCAACATACTTGTTCAACCTCCAATAAGGTGGACACCGAGAGAATATCGGCGGTTTCGGTCTTCGCAATCAACTCGGCCCATTCATCCGGCATTGAAAGATCTTTGATCAACAACTTTCGCGTATGATATGTAAAAGGAGAATATTCCAACGGGGGACCTATCAACTTGAGATGCTCCCTAAGCCAAATAGTCAACGGGAGGGGACTCCCTTGAGTCATGACGCGAGTCCTATGCGGCTCATCAAGACCATGAAGGGTCTCACCCAAGATTAGCGGAATAATGTTCCTAGAACGTTTCCTAGCACAGAACAACTTCCACCGGTTGGGAATCGACCAAGCCGTCCACACGTAAACAAAACATCTCCGAAAGAGAAAGAGCCGAGAAAGTTCCGCTTATGGACATGAAAAGCGTCATCATCGGAATCACGGCGAAGCGTCCGGAAAAGAAGAGCAATCAACCCACTTGCGGTGAACCAACCCATAGCAAGTATCGAGGGGATCCCTAACAATTCGTTCAAAGCCTCAGAATGATTCCTATGATACTTAGGAACAGCAATCTTACCGATCAAAGGCATATCCAAGATAATGGCGAATTCCTCCACAGATAGGCACCATCTCATTCAAAGAAAAATTGAAAAGATGAATAGAGGGATCCCAAAATCGAGCGGCACCACTGCAATAACTTCCAATCCGGTTGGAGGTTCTTCAAAGTGAAAAGAATTCTAAATCCGAATTCTGCGATAAACTTATTGCGAGACCGGTTGCGAAACGACCTTACAAAATCCCTTGATGCTTGCTTGAAAGATGCAATCACTTCGGAGGACAAAGAAAAATCATCGACAATCATGGACGTTGGGGCAATCTCCTTGGAAGCCATGGATCACGGGGTTGAAGAAGAAGACAAGAGTTTCACCCTAACGGGATATCTCTAGAGTTTGAAAGGCTAGAATGAGTTATACGGCCGGACTACGGGGTGATTTTATAGGGAAAAGCTGTCAAAATCTGTTCGAAAAAGGAAGAGATTTACACTTTGGGTAGCGTGTCTCGTGCGAGACACCTTATCTCGCGCGAGATATCCCTACGGCAAAGCAACGGCGGTTCTACTCAAACAACAATCTAGCCCCGACTTGACAAAGCAAGTCTCGAAAAACTGCGTGTACGGTTCATAACATGCAATAAAACACCATACTCGGGCTCAAAATTGCGGCCTAACGGCCATTCCATTTCCGAAAACATGGAAAGTCGAGAAAGTTAATTAACTAACTAATTAGACCTAGGATTAGGGATTAAGAAAAACCATTGTTTGTGCTACCTATGTGTTCCTAACGGGTACCGAGAAAAGAAAGAAAAATTATGCAGGCCCACACGGCCAATATGTACGAGATAATCGAGATAAAGAAAAAGGGGAGGGGATCACGCCATCAAGTCGCTCGAGCCGCCGGCACCTCCGCCATCACCACCGGGGGGCTACCATCCCTCCTCGACCTCTTGGCTCCGCAAGTAGGGGTCACCGCCGAGGCCACCGTCGAGGCCGCCGAAGAAGCCTTACGGAACGGCCTCTCGGACGGGTCCGACACCAAGCCATCAAGTCCCGCCATCTTAGTCGCGCCACGGTTGTAATCGGCCGCGGATATGAGTGACACGACAATCAAGAGAAAGAAACGATGCTCGAGATGAAGTCGGACATATACACTTATATGGACGAATACGAGATATACCTTACGGAAAAGGACAAAATTGTCCTCGACAATAAGCGTCTACGCAACGTCAAAGTTCAAAATTTTGACACATTTACCCTTGGAAATGATAAACTAGCAAGGAAACGTGGAAAAACCGGTACCGCAAGTCACGGAGCGAGTCAAACGTGACATGCGCTGTCGCCGTGCGGCACCGGTCGCAGAACCGAGTGGTCCAAAGATCAACCCAATTCACATGATTCGAGCCCGAAAGGTGAATCATCAAAGAAAAAGCCCGGTCCAACGCCCGGACGGGTGGATCGTCATCAAAAAGCCCGGTCAACGCCCGGACGGGTGGATCGTCATCAAAAGCTCGGTCAGCGCCCGAACGGGTGGATCGTCATCAAAAGCTCGGTCCAACGCCCAAACGGGTGGATCGTCATCAAAAGCTCGGTCAACGCAACGGGTGGATCGTCATCAAAAGCTCGGTCAACGCCCAACGGGTGGATCGTCATCGGAAAAGACCGGTCCAACGCCCGAGACGGGTGGATCGTCGAACCAAAGCCCGATTCAACGCCCAAACGGGTGAATCGTCATCCCAACGACAAAAGCCCGATTCGGAGCCCGGAACGGCGAATCGTCACAAAAACAACGGGACTCGAGAGGACCGGACGGGTAAGCCTTTGTTTTCTAACATATTTCCCGCGAGTTCGGAGCCCGAGACGGGGCGAATCTTGAGACAGACGGTATATTCGAATTGGGTCTTGATTTGATTCCTCGGTATGAATTTGCCTTTTCAAAAAATAAAATCTCCTCGATTTTCAAAAACGTTTTTCAAAATACCTAAAGCAACCTTTTCGTGTTTTGGAGTCGAACTACGTTATGGTCGATTCTCAGATAGAGATACGTAGAGCGGCCGTGCGGCGGCACGACCATCCCGATGTTCGAGAATGATGTCTTTTCTATCGTCGACATGACTTCTTTCATAAGACTTGTCGCCGAGGCTCTGTAGACACCCCATTACGAACACATCGGATCATACTTATACCACTCTAAGTCTCGCTTTGAGTCAAGAAGTAGAAATCCACCATTTCGTCATGTTTCGTTAAAGTTTTGACTAACTACCGTTAGTTTGGGACTAAGCGCATACGAGATAACGAGGAAAGGACAAGCGTCCACGGGAGCAATATCTCGCCGCGAGATGGCGTGTCTCGCGCGAGATATCTCCCTCTGCGGTGCGGGCGACGGTTCCCTCGTCGATTTCAACCTCTTTTCGGGATAAAACTTTATCTCTCAGGCCAACCAATGGGAGAGGAGGTCTAGAACCATCGATAGGGTTTTAACTCTCCACTTCTTCATATCCAACCTCTATAAATACTTGATGACTTCCAAGGCTCAAGAGGTCGCAGGTCGAAGGTCCCGGACCGCGAATTTACACAACACACACATATTTTGTCGTTTTCTTTCCTGAAAGAATCCTTCAAAATCACTCTAAAACTCACCTCATAGTTTGTTTGTCAACCTTGTTGATAAACAAGCATCAATCTCCAAACCAAGGACCAAGGCGAAGCTGTCCGTGTGAAGGAGTCGACTCTAAACTTGAGCGAAACTACGCCCAAATCACCTCACGCAAAGGTAATTCCTAATCTTCCTTCTAATTGATTGTTAGAGTGGTATAAGTCCATAGAATCTAGGATAGGCCTAGAGCCTCTCCAAATCATGGAGACGGTCTCGAAGCAATCGATCCTACATTCCGTTTGACCTCGTCAAATGGACCTTTATTTGTAGTATTTGAATTCGTTTTTACTTCTTCTTTTGAAAAACCTCTCTTTTCTTTAGCAAGACCGATCTCGGATTGGGTGAAATGGATGCCTTCTAAACCTACCCATTTCATAACCTAAGCCCCGAACCCAAATCTCTCAAATGGTTTTTCTATGTTTCCAATCAAATAATATAGGTGGCGACTCATAAAAATAAAAAGAACCCAGAATTTCTTTTTCACCAACGCTACACACCTCCTCGGTCCTGATCTTCAATTTCCAATCTTGACCTTTGAAGGTCTCATAAGAACTACTCCGATCAATTAGGATTAGGAGAAAATGTGTTTGAAGCAAAAGCTAAAGCGATAAATTGCATGTGCTTGACCTTTTGACCTAAATACTCACCTTCAAGTCTAAACCTTACCTACCCCTGAGTCTAAGCCTTGTCTGTCCCTTTCCCTTGAGGGAAGAAGAAGTGGGCGAGAATACTGAGTGTTGTGTGCCTTTCGATGCGGAAGCCTTAGGTTCGAGATCAGTTTGTGGCTGTCCAGATCGACACTTTTGTCCAGCTCGAGAGGAAGTCGAGAATGGCCGATTTGACGAGGAAAGCCGGTGAGAGTACGGGAAATCGGATGGTAAGAAAGGGGAAGAGTTAGTCACGGCTTTGGGAAAATGCCCATAAGGTTCATGAGAACGACAAAAGCCCATTACTTATCATGTGGCATTTCAAAATTAAGTCATGGAATTGAGGTAAGCGAGTTAGGAGTCGAACGGTTCTGCGGTGGTAGTCGAAGATGAGACGTCGGAGGCTTGATCGTTTGATCCGCTTCGTCCTAGCCAGGCCAGCTGTCCATCCTACAACCAATACCTTCCTCCATCCGCATACGATCCCTTGCCAGGACCACTCTTCCTCGATCCTTTCCAACATCCCATTTCCATGCAGGCTCCATCGCCCTCGACTCCTGCCAGGCAGTTAGAAGCCTTGCTTTGTTCCTGGGTTTATTGTCTGCGGAGTCTATACTCCGGCTTCACGTGGCCCGGTTAAGCTATGTGGCTATGTTAAAAGCCCACTATACCCTTTGAATACGATCATGAGTTGCCAAAAGAAAATGCTGGATGATTCAAGTTTCCAGTGTCACCTTAGGACTTAATGAATTAGGTAGTCGAGTCTCATTGCGAGTCTGTTGCGAGTGCCGTAGCTCGAGAGTCTCGTTGATTTGCGTGTGGCAATATTGATGGAACAAGTGAAACAAATGCAAGAGAAGTTTGACTTCATGATGAGTATCAATACTCCCTTGACCCCGGACGTCGAACTAGGCAAGGAAATGACTCCACCAAGCATAACCCTGATGCCGCGGCCTAAAACAGCAACCGTACCCGTATCGGCACCGAGTTCCTCGCAAAGGAAAGAGTGTCGTATCCTCCTTGACCAAATCAAACAATGGAACCAATGGGACAATGGGAATCCAAGTCTTGAGAACTGACAATGTCTCAAGAAAACCCTACTCCACTTCATTTTTGACAATGCGGAGAAGCCTTTAAGCAAGATTCTGGAAGAGGTGATGAAAGAAAAGGTGATAAAGCCCTTTGGAGGAGTGGAAGCCCCAGAACCGACGTTCGGGTGGATGAGTCTAAGCATTGTCTCTTCCGTCAATACCCTGGGCACGACAACGACGATTGCGCCTATTTGAGGCATGAGATTCAGAAATTGATAGAAAAGGGAAGCTCGAGAACCTCCGTAAGGCCAACACGAAAGTTATGGTAAGAGGTCAATTCGGGAAGTGCAAGATTCGGCTTGTCCATTTGATGATTTTGGGATGCCCCGCTGAGCAAAAGTTTTCGATGATTTGGTGAAACGAAGAGACCTTCTCCACCTCTCGAGAATTATAAGCCAAGAAACCCAGTAGAGTTGACGGGACCAAGTTCTGCGTTGGTAATTCAAGGATTATGAAATCCGAAATTACAACAAATTCGATAATTTGATTTTTTTGTTTTCCAAAATTGAATTTCCGAAAATAATTCCGTAAATAGGGGCGATCGCGCCCTAAAATAGAGCGATAAACTCATGTGTACTCAGCGGTACCAATTTCGGATTCTATTTTTATTTTTATTTTTTCCAAAAAGATTAAATGAGAGAAAATAATGTTGCCTGCGGAATAAATAAAGAGCGATCGCACGTATGTGGGGGCGATCGCTCTTAGTGTAATCCGGGCTGATAGCTCCCGGATTTTAATTTTTTTAAATACTAAATATATACTGAATTGAATTAAGTAATGTTTTTTTTTTTTTTGAAAAATTCAAATTCGGAAATGCTAATTCGGATTAGCTTTACAAAACCCATCTTCCTCGGCAAATCTGTAAAGAAATGCGGCATAATAAAAATTGATTGAAGAAGAAGGAGAAAAAGAAAGAAAGAAAGAAGAAAGTAGGTGAATTTTTTCCAAAAAATATTGAAAATTCAAAGAAGTTGATTAAGAAGTTCAAAGAAGAAGAGGTGATTAAGAAGGTACATTTAATCCTCTTATTTTATTCAAAGAAATTTAAATTTAGTATTTATTTAAATTTTTTGTGAATGTAGTGATATTGTTAAATTAGATTTTTATAATTTATTTTTCAATTTCTAGGAATAAATATGTTTGAGTTCCACTTATTTTCATGTGTTATTGGGGAGGAAATGATGAACACCCGTTTGAAGGTGAGAACACTTTGAAAGGGGACGAAAATGTGCACTTAGGGCTAAAGCTCGGTGGAGTTACAAGAAGTTGATTAAAAAGTTAGCTAAGAAAATTGGGGTAGATCGGTACATTTGCTTTCGGTTAGGATTATATGTAGATATCCTCGTCTTGTTGCTCCAGGGATTGCAAACTACATTCCATTTATGTCGGCAAATGATATATGGGTATGGAAGTCATGTTTGATGTTTCGCTTTCGGTTTGGTGGGTTGAGTAGCTGGTTATATGTTAAGATAAATTTAGTTGATAATGTGAATGTTGAGGAGTTTGAAACCTATGAGGAGCCATTACAAAATGAGTATGTTAATGACATGGATACCTTCCCGAGATGGGTTCTTTAAAGCCGTACATTATAGTCGGAGGATGCTTTGGAACAAGTACACAATCTTTGGACCTCCTCTAATGTCCTTGTTCACTAACACAGGGTTAAATCCCGATTTTGTTATCGAGGATGTGATCAACAATGGAAAATTATAGTTCGTATTGGCCATACCCTTAAGCAGGTGTTCCATATCTCCTTCTTGATTATTTTTCCAAAATCAATTGTTTTTTGTTGAGCTATCATGTGCATTAGAAATGCACGTCTCCAATTAACCTCATTAAAATGAGAGGAGGGAGGATCCTCTCACAAATAAATCTATGAAGATACTTCATCCAATTATTCATGTCTCGAGCCTTTACAACTACACCCTTTTTCACATTCCTAGAATTCGATTACCCCCAAAGTCGGAGCTAGCAAATGCAAATTTTCCTTAGCTTTTTTTCCTATCCTCTACGTCTCTTTGGTGTACTCACATCCATCCTCCTCAATGTTAGTGGCTATCATTAATTTTGATTAATAAGCATCCCTATCATAATTAACCTCTAGCCCCCGCCTGAAAAACATCCCGTATTCCTAGTTCAAAAACATTAGCATAAAATTCTTTGACTAAAAGTGAACTTCCATAGTTTGAGGGCTTACTCCTAACTTTCCCCCGGTGTAAAGGGTAACAAAACCATCTAAATACAAGCCATTAAAAATCAAATTCCCTCTCAGGGTTGAATGGCTTGTTTTCATATAACTTTCAAAGAATTGTTGAGCTTGAATCCCAACAAGTTTACTTTGACATCATACGGGGCCAGGGAGGGGTTGGAGTGTTGGTGGTAGTGGTTAAGTGATCTTTTAGGAGGCATTGTCAATCAAAACTTCAAAGATAAAAAATTGGAAGCTTACTTTTGAATGAGCTGGAAATTCGCCGGAAGGTCGCCGGAATTTCGCCGAGGTCTTTGTCTTGAAAAACAAACGTGTGATAAATCTTCAAAATGCACCTCAAACCTTATATGTGTGCTTCAAAATGGACGATTGATTGATTTTGGGATTGAAGAAAATTGGATTTGGGGTTGAAGAAGATTGAATTTGGGGTTTGAAATTTGAAATTTTAGAGAGAGAGAGAAAAGGAGGCGCTGGTAGGGTTATTTGATTGGGAGAGGGGAGGTTTTAGGATAAACCGTGCTTGGAAAATCCGCGTAGAGGGCGATCGCGGCTGGGTTTAGTGAGCGATCGCGCCTTTTCTCTATAAAAAGAGGGCGATAATCGTATATTGGGGTGATCGCGCATATGGAATTTATTATTTGTTTTTTTAAGAAAAATAAATTTTTAATAAAAGAATCCGGAATTAGAATTTCCAGATTACATTAGAGCGATAAGCCACTACATAAGGAAGCATTCTCCCTCTTGTCCAAGTCCCTCTTTTGTTAAATTTCAATCGGTTTTTTAACGTTTTTAGTTAGTTTTTAAAATTTTCATCAGTTTTTAACGTTTTAGAGTTAGTTTCTCGGAAGTCCAGTTAGTTTTAGAATTTCCGATCAGTGGTTTAACGTTTTTCAGTTAGTTTTTCAGAAATATCATTCCATGGCAAGCTTTTTCATGAAATTAAAATTAACAATAATAAAAAGAATAAGTTTTATAGAAAATTGACCACATCTAGGTCACGTAGGATACCGGAGTAAAGGATAATTAGACGGGGGTAAATTCATCGAAGGATTGCGAATCCCTACTCCCTCTCCTCGGCATACGGCGACCACACGATCTAGATTGTTGAGATGAGGATGAGGATGATCCGTAGGGACTTTACGAAAAGCCGCACACGAAAGA
Organism: Adenophora triphylla var. japonica; assembly: GCA_022495995.1. Classification (NCBI taxonomy): domain Eukaryota; kingdom Viridiplantae; phylum Streptophyta; class Magnoliopsida; order Asterales; family Campanulaceae; genus Adenophora; species Adenophora triphylla. The sequence goes on along the minus strand of JAFEMH010002317.1, from coordinate 302,544 downwards.
ACGAATGGAAACTAGGCCTAAATCCCGGAATCCCGAATGTACGCACGAGTGATCGATTATAATTGCTAGAAGAAGAAGGGAAGGAGCTACGAGGCGGTTGCGTGAAATCAAGGCGATTCATCAGTGGGTAAAAGAATTACCCGGTCTGTCACAGAGTGAACTCTGTCGGACGGAACTCGAACTAATGCGTATCACACGTATTGATCACGCATGTCTGGCTCATCCTGCATTTGGTGTCCGCCACGCCTACGAACCCGATTCTCCCTCTGCATGGCTCCTCTTCAGCATTATGATCAACCGTTGGAGGGAGCTTGGGCTTGCGATCATTCTTTGCTCCCTAATATGTGTCGGTGTGTTAGTGACGCATTGTTGAGTGTAATTCGCGGGTCTTCCAAGGATGTGGCATTAAATTTGTATATGTACATCCCTTGGAGACTTTGAATCTGTTCAAAACAATGAACTAAAATTAATTAATCTGGAAAAATGGTATTATTTTTTGTAAAATCATTGTATGTAATATATAACTTACCACGCCCTCATCGCCAGTTGAACGTTAGGCATTAGCTGAACCACATAGTCCCTCCGCATTAGGCAAATTGTGGATGAGCGATGGAGTAATGTCGCCTATACCATGTCAAATAGGGGTGATGGTAACTCATATCCACTTCACCAAACTCTCCATCAACGACATTAAAACTCCCGTTCATTCCACCTTGCTATGTCTTGATCATGTTGTTGCGTCCGATTAACGCTGGACGGGCCTTGCCGACTAATCCGATGCAAGTCCAAGGCGGTGTCATGGTCATCGAGCACACCTTGAACCATCCTAGAATTGTCGCATTACGCGATGCGGAAAGTGCCATTCAACCCTCTCAAAGCGGATAAGGGGGCACCTTCGCCCTCACATGTAAGCAGCCACCCAGAAGGCGAAATTCGGAACGGCAGCACTTGTGGTTGTCATAGGCTGCCATGTGACACGATCCTTCTCTAAATATGACAGCGGGTCTCGATAGCCTTGCGAGGTTATGGGCAGTCACGAAGTATACGACAATGGACCCTTCCACCTACATATGAAACAATTGACATAAAAAATAATGAGTAAAAAAGCGAGTATATTACAAAACAGGATCATTTCTGAAAATGAAGTAATTGAAATATACTGTAACCCGGTGGTTGCAATCCAGGTGAGTGTTATTTCTGTATGTCTCCTAGGTTGTGTACACAACAACCTCTCCCATGCCCAAAGCTATAAAAAAAATTATCATTACTTACAAACAGATTAAGCCCGCCTAGCATAATGTAATCATTTATAAATTAGCGTACTGTCTGATGGTTAAGAAGCCACCACGCCCCTTTCGAATCGTGCTAAGATGCTACACACATCTCCCTATACAAGAAGGCCAACGCTCCCACTACCCCATTTGTACTTGACCAATATTATTTATTTCCCTAAGAAGTGCGAGGTACATCAACTTCACTAGGTTATCGGACGAGACAGGGCATAATGTATGACCCCTGATAATAAGAAAATGTATGCTCGAGTATATGTCTCAATCATATGCTCCGGACGCATTATTGGGGAAGCTGTTCAAAATGAGGGAAGTGTCCTAGAACCCATCTCATTGATATCATTCCCACCTCTTTTGATGTCTGGAGTTGAGGGTGCAACCCCAAATAACTCCTCAACAATCTCGACCCATTGCCCCGCGCTCCTGCTAGTTTAGAACTGGTAAGCGCCATTTCGTCCTAAGGAAAGACCACACAACATGCCAAAAATATCCTCTAAGGTGATGAGTAAATCTCCCCTACGAGGTAAGTGAAAAGTGTGGGTCTACGGACGCCATCTTTCAATCAAAGCCTCGATCAAATGCCAGTCATATTGTATATGACCTAATAAATACGCTCCATAAAATTCAGGTATTTATAAGCTTCTCTTCTATCCTCCAATCAACTCTAGGTGGAAATCGCTGGACCACGCCTAGGTCTTAAATTAGGTAACTCCAGTCCCTCCCAAATATGTTTAGATCTCATCTTGTATCTGAGAAGTCATTACATATGAGGATGAATTGACGGGATCAATAAATTGTTGTTGTACATGTTGATTCATCTGAAATAAAAAAAATTAATAGTAATTAAATTTAAATGGGACTTAAGTTTTTGCTACATTTAAATAGAAAAATTGCAACATGTTTGTCAAAGTAATTATAACAAACACTTTATTTTTAAACTAACTTAAGAAAATTTCAAAACTAGGCAAAAATTAAATTCTAATTGTTTAATTCATTGACAATCAAAAATTAAGTACATAAATCATTTTAACAACAAAATACTTATAAATGTACAAATAAAAATTCTTAAAAAAATTTATATAGCTAAAATTAACAACTCAAAACAAATTAAAATAAGAAATATAACTAACCATTTTTAAGTACCCAGACTAACACTTTCTCTCGCAGCTCTTTAAACTTCTTCTCTTCTCCTTCTCCTTAATTCGCTTTCTTTCTCTATCTCACTCTCTGCACTCCTTCTTCTTCCTTTCTTCCATGAACAATAAGAGTTAATGGTAGTAGGAATTCAAAATTTGAATCCGAAAATGGCGGCCCCGGTTCCAAGTTCATCAAATCCGGAATTTGCATTTCAGGATTTGAAGATCAACATCCCCAAGGAGCGATGGCATGCAGTAAAGCGATCGCCCTTTCACACAGTATATTTTTTTATTGCTTTTAATCTTTTTTTGGAAAAAATAAAAAATAAAAATAGAATTGGAATTGGTACGCCCGGAGTACACATGAGCGATCGCTTTCTATTTTAGAGTAGCGATCGCCCCTATTTAAAATTATTATTTTGAGAGAGTTAATTTTGGAAAACAAAAAAAAAAAAAAATCAAATCCGGAATTGCCAATTCCGGATTTCAAAGTCAAAAGTGCTAGTTTGTTGCCAAGTTTTTAAAAATATTACTTTTTGATATATAAATTTTTAAAAAGCTATATTTTAAAAAAAAAAATCTGAAATTTTGAGTCGATCAAGTAGACAAATAAACTAAAATTGTGACATTTATTATAGAAAGGATAAAGTAAAACTTTAGCACAATGTAAAACAAATATTTTTTGTAGTCTCAGTTCAAAATAATAATAATAATAACAGTAAAACTAATTACTATTTTATAATTGAGTATCATCAACTTGACCATTAAACTTCTAAATTATAAATGTGATTTTTGTACTAATAATTTAATATTAAGTTTGGCCATGTTGATAACATACGTTAATTTTATTGATGGGTTTTTTGTCACCGATTGTTTGCTTTCATTATCAGTCAATTGATTAGCTACCGCATTAACGGCCGTTTAGTTATGACATTTTTCAAGAGAAAATAATTTTTTGTAATTACAAACTTATGAATTTTATAGATGAAATTAATTTATAACAAATACTTTCCCTCCAAGCCTCAAAATGTTTGACATTCCTATTTGAACACTTTTTGTTCGAAACTTTGGCCCATAAATATGTAATGATTTAATTATGTTCATTTGAAATTTTAAAAATTTCTATTGATTCTGTCAATAAAATTATCAACAACAACTTTTTAAATTTCATGAACATGACTAATCTCTCATAAATTTAATGATTAAAAGTTCACCAAAAAAGAATCCATCAGATCAATATTTAAGTGAAGGAGTATATTTTATTGATATGAATATGTCATTATTTTGTAACAATGTAATATAACCTCCCTCTTGTTTAATAAAGAGTAACGTCCAGTAATGTTTATGTCACATTTTCTACTATATTAATAATATTACTTTAAAGGAAGTTATATTAGTAATTGTATTAATTTGAAGATAAAAATTAATACATTGCCAAATTATACAATGATAAAAAATGAAGTTTTCTCTACTCTCAATGCTTTATTGACATACAATATACTTCCTCAGGTCCCACGTGATTGCAAACTAACTTTTTGGGTGTGGAAATTAAGGAAAAATTGATGTAAGAAAAGAGAAAAAGTTAAATATTGTGAGTATGAAAAATTAAATAGGAGAGAGAATGAGTGGGGGGAATAGTAGGGAGAGAGAATGTTGTGAGTGTAAAAGTGAAGTAGGAGAAATAATGAGTGGGTGGAATAGTAAATATTCTTTGCCATTTTGGGAAGTTTGCATTTACGTGGAAGCGGACCAAAATAGAAATAAGTTTGCATTCACGTGAGACGGAGGGAGTACTTTTTAGTATACATATTTCACTGCATTTTTTTTTCTTTACAACGAAAAAGCGCTTCAATATTAAGAGCTCACGTTTGTTTTAGCGTAACCCATAATTTAGAATGCTTAATAACATTTATTTTAAGAACCCATAATTTAGAAGCATGGATAGGGTTCCATTTGAGATCATTACAATGAAACAATGACTCGGTGAGACTTGAAAGATTATGCCTTATATTTATTAAATTGTATCCTTGATTGTTTTGGTTGATGTTTAGAGTTGGTTAAGAGAGTTGTACTAATTTGAGATGTGGTGCATAGATCCAAAAACCTGTTTTGTTGGCATAGATATTAATTTGAACCACCTTCCTGTGATTACTTGATGTTGTATCTTAGGTGATAAGTTTCATTTAGAGACTAATCGTTCTCATTGCAAGAGAATCCGTAATCCATATAACGATGTGTTGGGACCGCTGACCATCCCCCCCCTCCCACATTAGTATGATGTTATCCGCTTTGGGCCCGGCCCGCCTGCGAATTTTCTCTTGGGTTCAACTCCCAAAGGCCTCAATACTAATGAAGTGGGTGGACACCTTTATATATTAGGCAACTCTTATTTCAATTGCCGATGTGGGACTTGGAGTTGATACTCAGCTTAATCCTCCCCTCAAATCAAGGACCACCTCTAGCCGAATCTTGTCACCGCCGCTATTCACCACTTGCGGATACGTGCTTTGATTTATCACCAAATGTCGGGGAAGACTTTAGAGCCTGAGCAAGCCTTGCACGAGTGCTCCATTCGCGAGTCTGCAGCTAGAGGAAATTCCACATCATCACACACGGTCCACTACGTGGCGTCCGTCTACTAACCACGGCTCGATACCGGTGTTGGGACCGCGAAACCATCCCCACGCCACTTTCGACATTAGTATGATATTGTCAGCTTTGACCGATCGCGCAGTTTGCTCTTGGGTCAGCGCTCCGAAGGCCTCATACTAATGGAGTGGGTGAACACCTTTTTATATTGGACAGCTCTTCTTTCAATTGCCGATGTCCCACATCGGCAATTGAAGAAGAACTACCTAATCTACAAGGGTGTCCACCCACTTCGTTAGCCTAAGGCCTTTTGGGAGATTGACCCAAGCACAAATCATCTTTGGCCGACTCAAAGCAGTTCATCATGTAATGTGGAGTGAAAGCAAGGCAACGTGTGGGTCCCGGCTGTAGCTAGTGTCGAGCTCAGGGGCCATGTAGATCACGGCGCTGGAAATGGACCGTGTGAAATGATGTGGGGCTCACTACAGTAGACGACCTCGCCGAATAAAGCAGCGTATTGTGCCTGTGTCCTCTGGTATGTGGTGATAAATCAGCGCGTCTTGCAGAAATGGTGTAAGCATTACAAGATTCGGCAGTGGTCCTTGGTTCGAGGAAGGATTGTCAGGGGTATCAACCAAAGTCCCACATCAAATTGAAGAAGAATTGTCTAGTATAAAGGTGTCCACCCACCATTAGTATGAGGCCTTTTGGGAGTTGACCCGAAAGTAATCCGTGCGGTGGGCTAGGCTCTGAAAGCGGACTGTATCATACTAATGTGGAGTGAGATGGTCGCGGTCCTAACAAGTGCCAGAGCAAATCCGTGCGAATTATGAGGCCGTCCCAGGCAAATCCGTTGCGGACAATATCATACTAATGTGGAGTGGGTAGGGGATGGTCGCGGTCCCAACTTCCTAGCTGATTGTCCGAGCCATGGTTAGTGGATGGGCGCGACGCGGTGGACCGTGTGTGGATGATGTGGAATTTCCTCTAGTGGTGTGACCTCGCGAGATAGACCTTTGTGTGTGCCTTGTGTCGAAAGTCTTCCACGATATTGGTGATAAATCCCGGGCGGCGTGTCCCACATGAGCGGTGAATGGCGGCGGTGCTGGATTCGCTAGAGGTGGTCCTTGGTTTGAGGGGAGGATTGTTGGGGTATCGACCCAAGTCAGCATCCCGGCAATTGAAAGAAGAGTTGTGTAATATATAAAGGTGTCCACCGCACTCCGTTAGTATGAGGCCTTTTGGGAGTTGACCCCGAAGCGAATCCGTGCGGGGTGGGCCCCAGCGGACAATATCATACTAATGTGGAGTGAGCCAGGGATGGTCCTTGATCCCAACACGATGAGTTATTCCATCATATTTCTCTCGAGAGCAAAAGAAAGAAAACTTCGATTGAAAATGAAATACAGATCTATTGAAATCCAAAATTGAAAATGTAAATCATCAAAATAACAAATCCATCAACCCCTTGAACTGAAATGAATAACAAATCTACAAAAATTAAGAAATGCAAAATGATGGCTATAGAGAGAGGGAGTGAGAAATAAAGAGATGAGATCAATGAACTTACCGGTTGAGAGATTGAAATCAGAGAAAATGAGAGATTCAACAATGGAGAGGAGAGATCCAACTATGGAGCATCCTGCTCCTGTGACGATGTTGAATTCCAATTCGCGGAAAAAATTCGATTTTTCGTTTCTTTGAAAACCAAATAAAACCGAAAAACGGAGTCGCCACGCCATTTTTGTTTTAAGGGCCAAAACTTTGAAAAATGCCCGAAATAAGAGATTTGGGTTCGGAGGTCACGTTACACGCCGGGAAGAACGTTAGTGTTCACCCGGAATGCCTCGTAAAACGAGTCTTCCAAGCATTAAAAACCATTTGTGTGTGTGTGTGTGTGTTACTTTGGCCAAAATAAATTGAAACTGAGAAAAGTAAAAATTGGGAACTCTTTATTAGACTTTGAATAAATCCCATGATTTTTGGTATGATTTTTGGGTTGAGTTTTGGGACTCAAAGGATTTTTTGAAGTTGGAAAACATTTCTGCCAGAATGAAAAAGGCAGTGGACACTTTATTTTAAAATGGGTTTAAGGGCTTAAAAATCTCAGAATCTGGGGAAAGTCCGAGAATGAAAGTTGTTCAAAACACCTTAAATAAGGTTTCTGTAAAAGAACTTTCCCATTTGGAGTTGATTTGGTGGACCAAAACCTTCTGGAAATCTCAGATATGAAATCTGGACTTCCAGAGACTGAGGAACTGACTTTTAAAAGAAAATTTGAAAAGGAGAGTTTTACTCACGCAAAAAATAAAGTAAAAATATGTCTGGAAAGCTCTGGATGTTGGCTACAAAAAGTGTTTTGTAGTCAACACCAAATTCCAAGTTTATCTGTGTCCAAAAAATTAGACCATGGACAGAGGTCTTAGAAAATTGCTACTGGACAGCAACTTTCTTAAGAAGAAAAACATGATTTTAAAGGGGGTTTGGCATCCATGCTTGTCCCCATTTCCTTAGGCTTTGATTAGTGATCACTTGACATTTTAGTGGTGAATCAACTATATCAAGCCATCCTTAGGGTACATTAGGACTAAGCACTTCATTTGCTTGGGGAGGGGAATTTTATCCTTTGAAAATGAAGATTTGATGTATGAAAATGGTTTTTAGGGTTTTGAAAATGCATTTGCAAGTAAGTAAGAACACTTTGGAGAGAATGTTGATCCTTGTAGAAGATCAACCATGGAGATGAACTTCCATGGTGATCTTCTTGGATCTAGGGCAAGAAGATGAACAAACTACATTTTGGAGTTTGAAAATGCATGCATGGATGAGAGAGATTTAGGGTAAGGAGAGGGAGGTTATACCTATCTTCCTTGTGTTTGTGTATGAGGCTTGAATATGTGAGTGTTTGAATTTGAGAGTGAGTGGGATTTGGGAAAATAATTAAGAGAAAAAGGTGACAATTCTAGAGAATTCTCACTGTTTTCTCCCTATTTTCGCCAAGGTGCGGTTGTGAAATGTGTTGTGGCTCCTTATTTACGTATTTGAAGGCCTCAATTTATAGCCCTACGAAAATGCCATAATCATCCGCGCGGACAAGACCAGAAGCGTGCACTGTTCATTAAATGCAGCTCCAGGCTTTGGACACAAGGAATATTTTTTTTAAAATTCAAATTAGGCAGCCAGTTTTTGTTCCAGCAGCTTCTATTTTTGGTTTTTGACCATTTCTTTTGCTTTTTTGATTCTTTTCCTTGGTTTATCTTAAAATGGCAATCCCTAATCTACCCTTGCTTGGTTAGAAATGTTAGGAATTGTTAGAAATGTTAGAAATGTTAAAACTTTCGTTAATTTTCTAACGAAAATACTAACAACTCAAATTGGAGCACTTACAGTAGCCCCTCGGCGACGGCGCTTTCGAAGGAAGCGGGGTCGTCGATAAGAGTAAGGCTCCATATTTGACAGGATGATCAAGTGATCGAGTGATCGAGTGGCTGAACCTAGCGATAGGCTACCTACGTATCCCGAATGGGAATCAAGCCGGCCGTAGTTCGGATCTTTGACCCTGGAGATGATGGCGTTTTAGGTGCCTCGAACCTTGATGAGCGAGTTACGCGATCGATTCTTTGAGAGAAACTTCTGTGGGGATAAGAATGACCATTTTGGTGCGGTGGGCGAGATTGTATATCCGCTCTGTGGGGATATGAATGACCATTTTGGTGCAGTGGGTGAACCTAATGATAGGCTACCTACGTATCCTTAGGAGGAATCAAGCCGGTCGTAGTTCGGGTCTTTGACCTGGAATGACTATTTTGAGGTGTCAACACAGTAATGATGGCGTTTTAGGTGCCTCTGACCTTGAAGATGGCGTTTTAGGTGCCTCAGACCTTTGGAGATGATGGCTTTTTGGGTGCCTCGGACCTTTGGAGATGATGGCGTTTTAGGTGCCTCGGACCTTGATGATGGCGTTTTAGGTGCCTCGGACCTTGTTGATGATGGCGGTGCCTCGGACCTTGATGGAGTAGGTGCCTTGAACCTTGATGATGATGGCTAGGTGCCTCGAGCCTTACCCTCGAACCTTGGAGATGATGGCTTTTTAGGTGCCTCGGACCTTGATTTGAAATGTTTTCCCTTAATGGTTTGGGATAAATGGTCCTTCGGTGGACTTCGTCTGCGCCCGAAGAGAGGGTGACCGTTTTGGTCGGGTGGCTGGACCTAATGGTAGGCTACCTACGTATCCTTAAGAGGAATCAAGCCAATCGTAGTTCGAAAACTCGTGATTGGGGCGTTTCGCTGGAGAAAAATCGGGCTTACGTTTTACGGCCGTTGATGATAATGATGAAAGAAACGGGATTCCGTTGACTTATTTGGGGATTTTGTTAGCTTTTCTTTGGGGAAATCGGACTTACGTTTGACTGCCGTTGATGATTTTGATGAAAGAAACGGGATTCCGTTATCTTTCTCGGAGAAATCGGACTTATGTTTGAGTGCCGTTGATGATTTTGATGAAAGAAACGGGATTCCGTTATCTTTCTCGGAGAGATCGGACTTACGTTTGACTTCCGTTGATGATTTTGATGAAAGAAACGGGATTCCATTATCTTTCTCGGAGAAATCGGACTTACGTTTCTTGCCGTTGATGATTTTGATGAAAGAAACGGGATTCCGTTATCTTTCTCGGAGAAATCGGACTTACGTTTGACTGCCGTTGATGATTTTGATGAAAGAAACGGGATTCCGTTATCTTTCTCGGAGAAATCGGACTTACGTTTGACTGCCGTTTGATGATTTTGATGAAAGAAACGGGATTCCGTTATCTTTCTCGGAGAAATCGGACTTACGTTTGACTGCCGTTGATGATTTTGATGAAAGAAACGGGATTCCGTTATCTTTCTCGGAGAAATCGGACTTACGTTTGACTGCCGTTTGATGATTTTGATGAAAGAAACGGGATTCCGTTATCTTTCTCGGGAAAATCGGTCTTACGTTTGACTGCCGTTGATGATTTTGATGAAAGAAACGGGATTCCGTTATCTTTCTCGGAGAAATCGGACTTACGTTTTATTGCCGTTGATGATTTTGATGAAAGAAACGGGATTCCGTTATCTTTCTCGGAGAAATCGGACTTACGTTTGACTGCCGTTGATGATTTTGATGAAAGAAACGGGATTCCGTTATCTTTCTCGGAGAAATCGGACTTACGTTTCTTGCCGTTGATGATTCCGTTGATGGATTTGATGAATGAAAGAAACGGGATTCCGTTATCTTTCTCGGAGAAATCGGACTTACGTTTGACTTGGTGATTTTGATGAAAGCGGGATTCGTTATCTTTCTCGGAGAAATCGGACTTACGTTTACCGTGAAGCTCTTTTGAACCTTGGTTAACTTTGGTTAACCCTTGTTAAGTTGAGGACTAAAGCTAAACAGAGTCCTGAAATTTTAAAGGGCAAAAGGGTCTTTTTGACCCTTCCTTTTCATCCGCGGATCGGAGCGTGACACTGGTAGTTTTTAAATGAGGGCCAACGCCCTTTCTTCTCCTTCCTCACCCTTTTTCCAGGTTTTTTGACGAGAGAGAGACGAGGAGGGAGGAAAACCGCCATTGTTGGCCAAAAAACCTTCAAAAATCTTCCATTTTCTTCGATTTTCAAGCAATGGAACACGGGGAAGTGCTATCAAGGCCAAGGACGTGGCCCGGTAGCGGAGAGGCGATTGGAGCTTGTTCGAATGAGGAGGCATTATACTCTTTCGCAATTGATTGCGGAGGAACCATATCCCGATGCGTGGCAACATTGGGCCACTGATCCGAGTCTCCGAACGGTATACTTCGAATCTCTTCACTTCTTTTGTTGATTTCTTGCTTGAAATTGATTTTGTGATTGATTTTTTTTTGAATATCCGAAAATTATGATGCTCTTGAGCTTGGATTTTGATTTTGATGCCTTGCATGTTGTAATGAGTATATGGGTAATGCATTTTATTTGAAAAAAGAATGGGCATTTTGCCAAAAAAAAAAAAAATTTAATTCGAAAATTGCATTTTTTTTTTAATTCAAAAATTATTTTTTTTTGACACTGAAATTGGATTTTTGATGATTTGCATGTTGCAATGTGTTTGAAAAGAAAGGGCATTTTGCCTTTCTCTTTTTTTTTTTTGGAAATATGATAAGGAATTTGCCCGAATTTGGGACGGACATGAATGTATGCATGTATGCACTCTTGTAGGATTTTTTTGTAATGGGATGATGAATGATATGAATGATATGAATGCATTTTTTTTAGAATGTGATTTTCTGTGAAAAGTGGGACGGATTTTTGATTCCGTTGATTGAATGAATGATTTGTGGAAAAACTGTTTATTTGTGCTATTTTATGAAGAATGGGACGGAATTTATTTTTTTTCGTTGACTCAATGTTATTGAGATGTTTTTTTGTATGAATGAATGAATGGTTGTTGAAAATCTTTTCTTTTGTGTAAGAAAAATGGAAATTTGAGTCCATTGTATGGCGTTATCTTTGCCCGATTTTTTTCAAAATTTTATGTCTATGATGCATGTGTATGCTCTTTTTTTTTTTTAATGCAATTTTTTTTTGAATGCTAATTTTTTGAATGCAATTTTTTTTGAATGCAATTTTTTTTTTTTTTTGACTCTTTCTTTCTTTTTTTCAATTGCAGGGTGGAGATCGCTTTGTGACGCGGCGGTGAACAAGATGAAGACTCGAGGATCGGTGGAGTGTGGTAGACTGTGGGACCGGCTTCCGATCTTGGGCCGAGGAGCTTTGATGAGTCCTAGACGGATCGTCATTGGGACCGGGCTGTATGAGTTTATCGAGTGCCTGAGGGGGTTGGTCAAGTTCTCCAAGAGCAAGGGCCTGATTTTTGCTTTGGCACAGCACTGGTGGGACGCGACCCACACATTTCATTTTTTCTGGGGCAAGGCCACGGTTACACCCTCCGACTACGCAGCGATCACAGGCCTGTCCTTTAAAGGACGGAGCATTGAGTGGAGGGATGGCTATAGTGATCGGGACTGCGGGATCTTACGGGCTTTACCCCCATTCCCAAAAAGGGGATGGGGATGGAGTATGCCGTGGTCTACGGGAAGATCGTGGAGACCATCGGGAATTACGAGGTGGGGACGAGAGAGTGGGTGCGGTGCGGTTGCCGGGGCTTTCTTGTGGTTTTGCCTTTTTCGAGCACACTTTTTGGACACGCCGAGGGACGGCGATGTTTGCTTTCTTTGAGGAGTTTGGAGGATGTGGAGATGGGTGGGGAGGTCTCTTGGGGAGAGCGGGGTGGCGAGCTCTATTTTGCCTTGGATCGATATAGCCGGAAGGCCGTCGGCTCTTTGACATGCTTCGAGTTTCCTACTGGAGGTACAAGCTTTCTTTTTGCTTTCTCTCTTTTCTTTAAGCACGTATTCCTCATTTTTTCTTGCACCGGATTGATGGGATTTTTCCCTTTCGCGGTATGGGCTGCGGAGTTCTTTCACGTCACGATGTGGCGGCGGCGCGGAGTACATCGGGGCATACCCGGCCATGCTCTCTGGAGCAAGCATGCTCGGGAGAAGATAGGTTCTAAGGGCGCACGACCCTTAAGTACGAGGAGTGCACGCCTTTGACGAGGCGAGACGGATGAGAGGATGATATTTTATCCACAGGACCGCTTCGATGTGGAGCGGTGAAGGGTGCCGAGATATGGACCGTGCAGCGGAGGATTTTGAGGGGTTTGACTTGCGGCGTGTATTATGCAGGAGAGAGTGACGCGCCGGCATGGCGTGAACTCGCCTTTGATGGCTCCGGTGGAGCCTCCCGCCGACATGATGCATCCGAGCGAGAGGTCGGAGACACAGGGCGATTATCGAGGTGGCCAACACTTCTCGGCATTCGTGGCGATTGAGCAGTATCCGGTATTTATCTTGAGGAGGTTGAGGATGCCCCAGGTCCTTGAGAGAGAGGGTAGGGATCGTACGGTACCCGCGGACGGACTTTTCATATGTCCGGGATGGGGTCCGATTGAGGTGCGAGATCCCTCGGCTGGCGGCTTCCACGAGCTTTTCGGCCTCGTCAGGGTATGAAGGTATGGCTTCTCCTTCCCACCTCTTTTTTTTGCTGTCTTTTCCTTTCTTTCTGTCATCATTTTTCGCCTCAACTATTTCGACGCTTTTGCTTCCGTGCGGTTTCCGGAGGTGGTCGTGGAGAAGGCGACGAAGCGGGTGATCGGGGCTAAGAGATTCATTAGGAGGATGGTTGCTTGTGGAGCCCCTCGAGGCTAGAGCGAGGCGAGCACGGCGGCGCTGTCGAGCGGGAGACTTCCCCTGAGCCTTCGAGCGTTCTTCGAGACTCCTCTTTCTCCTCTCATAGATCCCAGCGTGGTGCGCCTTCGGACCACGTCATTCTCGGGGATCCGTACGGGCGAGGCATGTCGGCATCACGGTGGGTCTTCTTCACACGTCCAGGAGTCCGACGCATTCACCTTCGAATATGACTTCTTTGCGGATCTTGGTTTGCCGTATCGGAGCGTGCCGGTTGGTCTCGACGAGCCTTCTTCCGGAGACGAGGACGATGATTACGAGCCCGAGACATTCATGGCTACCGAGGAGGCGGGCCCGAGCCGCAAGAGGGTCGGGGAAAGCACCGGCCACCGAGGATTCGATTGACTTACGAGATTGATTTCTGGGACTGGGGCTGGGATTGTACTTATTCAGACAGATACATTTTATGCACATTTTTTTTTTTGCTTTTCTCTTTTTTTTTTTTGGAATGTAATAATTTAGGATTTTATTTTATTTTATCTATCATGAATGCAATTTTATATGAATGCATTGTTGCATGAGCCCGGTTTTTGGCAAGGGTGTGAGTGTTTGGTATGTGGCTGTTTGGGCAGGCTTTGCACAGGTTTCGAGCAACCGGGATGAAAATATTCCTCCGTGGTGCAGCAGTTTGGACTGTTGCAGATTTTTTTCTGGTGATGGCATTTATGTCCGCGCGGATAGGACAGCTTTCTGACACTGTCCTTTAATTTTGCTTCAGATCTGGTTTTCCTTTATTTCAAATTCAAACACCTTCTTCAACCACCAGTTCAAACAGCCATTTTCGGGAAGAAGGAGAGAAAAACCATGGAGAGAATTGTGAGCATGCAAAATCCACCCAAATTATCCCAAAATTCTCAAATGCAATTCTTCACCAAGTTTAAAGAGTGGTGCCGGGAGATTATGCATGAGAGGAGGCCATTCTTTGAAGAAAGGTACAAGATACGATGCTTGTGGTCTCTCAAGGAATTGATTCCGGATTATGATCTTTTGAGAGCTTCTTCCTCATTTTGGGACACTAGAAGGCATGTTTTTTGCTTCTCTTACAATGAAATGGTCCCGACTGTTGAAGAATTTCGGGCTTTGCTTGGTGGTCCTGAGGTGGAGGAGATTGCAATTCCTTTGCCCGGAGGAGCCTCTTTTGTTGACAAGCTGTGCAACCTTCTTCATCTTTCCCCGGAGGAAGCACAAGGTATGATCTGTGGTCCCGATCATTTTAACATTTCTGGTCTCCCTGATAGATTTAGGGGCTTAGGCTTGCTTGACGATGCCTATTGGGATGCCTTTGCACTTTGCATGTTCGGGACCTTGTTCATGGTTTATTCTTTTGGGATCTGTCATCGGGCTCTGCTAGATGTAGTCGTTCACTGTCGCTTGGGCAGAGACGTTGTACCTTTGATCTTGGGAGAGACTTTTCATGCTCTCGACAGGCTGGCTACCGGGAGACGGTATATGCACGGGGGCAGCCCGTTTCTCTTGACTTTGTGGCCGATGGAGCGCTTGGGGATTCTTCGGGAAACTTCTGATATGATCAAGCCTTGGACATTTGCCAGGAGAGGGGTTTTGGTGGATTTTGATGATCAGGGCTCATGGGAGCGTTGGATGGCTGGCCGTCAGACTGAAGATATCAGATGGTCGGTGCCTCATTGGCGGGTGGAGACTCGGAGAGTAGTTCAGGATGGATCTCCCGTGGTTATGCTTCCGGGGATTTCTCAGTCCAGCTTTTACATTCCGAATTTGGTTCTGAGACAGTTCAGTTTGGAGCAGGTTCCTTTGGAGGACTTTGATGATATAGCCACCAGGGTGGTGGTTTCCGCTTCTATGGATGATCCTTCGGTGTTTCCATTTCTTTCCCGAGTGTGGAGGTATGACGTTTTTCCTCCTCGGGTTATCCTCAGGCGTCCGAGACCTGTTTTTCTGACCACTTGGTACCTGGATTGGTACGAGAGGCATTTTGGGGAGACTCAGATGGCTATTTTGAGACGGCGTGAGGCCATTGTGGGTGCGGAGGACCTGACAGTTTCGGAGAGGAGGAGGGCCGAGGCGAGGGCCAACCCTCATGACAGGAGCGGAGATGTTGTGACCGACTATGAGGCTTATGTCAAGAGACAGGAGAGGAGGGCTCCTATGCTACCAGCTAGGCTACAGGAGATGAGAGATGATGCTAGGGCCACTAAGGCCCTGACAGAGGCTGGTTTGATAGATCCTGTTCCTATACCAGAGCTTGGTAGGAGGAAGACCGACATTTTTCCTGTTCAGAGGAAGAAGACCCGAAGGGGGAAGAAGAGGGGAGATGCCAGTACGAGCGGCTTGGAGTGACCTTGAGGTTTCCGAGTATCCCTTTCTTGTTGTAGCAGACACATTAGTTTGATTATGTATCTTAGTTTTCTTTTAGCAGGTTGCCAGTTGTAGGAATGAACCGGGCTTAGACTCATCAAAAAGTTTTTAACTGTAATGAATATGTGAATTGTTTTAGAGTTTTTCGAGACGCTTTCATGGTCTGATCAGTGTATTGATGTCAAAGTATGACTTTTATTTGTATTTTAGACCGAACCGTTTCCGGCTGCCTACGTTCCCTTCGGACAAAAGGGCTCAGGTCTCCGTAGTTCGACCAGGTTTTTTTTTGTTTTTGTTTTTGTTTTGTTTTTGTTTTTTTTGTGTTGTTTTTTTTTGTGCAACCCTGTTTTTTACCTAGGCCGCCCTTTTCGGGTTTTCAACCTAGTTGGGTATTACTCTTTTGGAACTCTTTTTCCTTTTTTTTTTCTTCTTTTTTTTTTGACTCAGTGTTTTTACGCGTAGTATCTGCGCAGCTTGTCACCATTCACTGGGTGTACAAAGGGATTTCCGTCGAGGTCTGCAAGTTGCATGGCTCCTCCGGAGAAGATCTTCTGGACGACATATGGCCCGACCCAGACAGGTTCCCATTTGCCAAGCGGGTTGATACGGACTGGGGGCTTCTCTTTCAAAACGAGATCACCTTCTCGGATCTCCCGATGCTTTACTTTCTTGTCGAAGGCTCTGGCCATTCTCCCTTGGTATGCTCGGATATGTTCCATGGCCTTCAATCGTCGTTCATCTAGCAGGGCCAATTCATCATGGCGACTTTGGAGCCATTCGACCTCATTGATCTGACTTTCCAACAGTACACGGAGTGAGGGGATTTCTAGCTCGATTGGGAGCACGGCTTCCATTCCGTAGGTGAGGGCAAACGGTGTCTCCCCTGTTGCCGTTCTGACGGATGTTCTGTAGCCCCAGAGTGCCAGGTGTAGCTTCTCGGGCCAATCTCTGCCTCGGACAGCCATTTTTTGAATGATGTTTTCCAGCGTCTTGTTTGCTGCTTCGACGGCTCCGTTGGTTTGGGGCCTGTAGGGAGATGATTTGTGACGGGTTATTCTGAATTCCACCAGCAGCCTGTCGCATTCCCCTTCAAAATGGGATCCATTATCGGAAATGATTTCGGTTGGCAACCCGTATCTGCATGTGATGTTTTCTTTGATGAAGAGGGCTACTTTCCTTGAGTTGAGGACTTTGTAGGATTTTGTTTCTAGTTCCCTCGGAGAAACTACCAATCTGCGTCTCTTTAGGCTCTTCCGTAGTTCCCAGATTCACACTTGTCAAAATCTCTTCGGCAGCTTGGGCTCGATTTTCCTCTTTCCGAACAACCCGCTTAAAGATTTTTGTTCTCTTTTTTTTATTTAATGTGTCTGCTTCTTTATCTAATGAATTATTATTAAATGTTTTCTTTTTATTAATTAATTTATCATTAGTTAAAGTGGCAATCAAGGGATACTCAGAAAGGTTCGTCATTTTATTAGGAACGAAAGGAAATACGGCATTTGCTACGGACTTGTAGTCTTCGGGCGTAAGGCCGTCGGATGACTCTAGAGACTTAATCTTGACATTGAGAGGACTCGGAGGACTCTAATCCTAGATTGACACAAAGGGACGGGGGACCAATCCAGGCTTGGTGATCATTTCTTCTTTGGTCGCGGACGGGCACGAGAGAGTTTCCCGATTCTTTAATGGCATCATGCCCGGTGACCTCACGACTCGGGAATTATCGTTTTTGTCCTCCTTCCTCGATCATTGCTACCATTTCTTTGGTGAGTGAAATCAATCGTGTCGGCACTGGATCTCTTCCCGAATAAGCTGTTGCATAATCGGACCATCCCAATCATACGAAAAGACACGTGGCTTTGGCTTTCGGCCTTGTCAATTCAAACTCAGGCTTCGGACCATCCTGGGCAGTAGGAATTGTGGTGGTAAGCTTCTCGAACTGTTCCACTAGGCTTGGTACGCCTTTGAAAGTGTACTCACTTTTCATGGTAGTGGTAGCCCCGGGATCTTGGGTAGGTCCAGAAAACATTTACGGACCGGGTTAGCTTTGGCTCCCCCTGACTTGTTGAGGCTATCCTGTAGCTTCAGCCACCCTTCTGTAGGAGTGGGCTCTGTGACGTTACCCGGTTGTGTGGGACCCTTTACGAAGTAGTCAGCCAAATTAGGACTAAAAGGGAGAGATTTAGGGCTATTGACCGGGACCCTTCCTGTGATAGCTTCTTTCCCTTGTAGAGCAAATTCTTTTTCTTTCGCGGTGTCCATTGAGGTGGCCTCATATCCCAGGCCGTGGCGAGTTTTCTGTCCTTTCACCTCGATGAGTTTGTGAGTTCCTTGTTGGTGCTTTCCCAGACCGAGGCCAGGTAGATAGCTCATCTTTCTCATCATTTTCAAGACCGGAGGGATTTTATCCCGGGTGATTGTCAGATCTATGTTGCAAACTTGGGCCTTAGGAGGCTCGACCGTGAAGCCTGTTAGCATGAGACCTTCCTCATCATGTTTGATTTCCAGAATAGGTATTCCACCTGTATCCGTGCCCTCCAAGGTGACTAGATCCCCGTAAATAGTTGTCAGGTCCCCATTCAAGACGAATTTCACACCTTTGGTGGAGGCTTGAGGCGACCCCCTTGACGATGCGACGAGGTCTTCCCAATAAGGCATTAAAAGTGATCGGGATGTCAATAACCTGGAATTCCACAGGTATCAATTTCTGGCCAAACCAGAGGTCCAAAGTAGCAACTCCAAGGACTGCTCGGGATTTCGAGTCGTAAGCTTTGACTGTGAGGAAGGAAGGTTTCAAGTCTGTGGACTTGATGTCAAGCAGGCTCATGATCTTTGCCGGAAGAATATTCATTCCGGACCCATTGTCAACCAGGACCCGAGGGAGGCGTCGTTCATCCAATTGGACTGTGATGAAGAGAGGCTCGTTATGATCATCCCCGAATTGAGGGAGATCGAGATCTGTGAAAGTGATTATCTTCCCATAGTAGATGTTTCCAATCAGCTGTACCACGTCATCGAGAGTAGCATCAATAGGGACCAAGGTGCGGGCCAGGATTTCTTCCAGTTTTAGCTTATGGGGATAGGATGAGGTGAGCAGGGACCACAGAGAGATGTTGGCCTGTGTCTGCTTCAACTGGGTGAGCACGGGGTCCTCCTTTTCGGGGTCGGGAGCTTCATTTGTCTTAGCATAGGGGCGGCGGTTCTCCTCGGGTGCTTGATCTGTGGCCTTCTTATACGCCTTGGGATTCCCTTGGAAGATTTGCCGGATCGGGTCAACGGGTTGACTTCCTCATCGGTTGTTTCTTGACTAGATTTCTTCAATGCTTTGCTAAGGTCAACGGGAGCCTTTTTGGCTATCGGCCCTTTGGTTACGACGGAGTCTAGCAACGGTGAGGATTGAGCTTGAGTTATCTTGGCTCCTTCTGGGCGGCCCTTATAGCGCTTCCCAAGTCACGAGGCTTTTGAGTCTGGGGTTGTGTTGTTGCCCCCTGGATGGCCCACAGAGCTAGGGCGTCCTCCGATTCGCTCCCATAGCATGCCTTGCTCATAGTTATCATATAACAAGAGCTGCTATTCTCAGGGCTCGGCGGCTTTTCGGTTTCATCCCCGATATAGTGCAGCCATTCTGGTTCCTTTCTGTAATACTCGAAGCTGGAGATGATTATAGCACTACGTGTGGGGCGCATCCGGTATCATGCCGGTTTCCGGGACTTCTACGAGAGCGAAATACATTCGGGGAAGGTGACCTCTTCTTGGGTAACCCTGACAAGGAGTGTTACTTTGTTTTGGGGCGGATTTGATCTGACCATGGTTATTTTCTCATTGGGGAGGATGGGAGTTAGTTTCCCTCTCTCTAACAGATCCTCGACTATCAGCCTGGATCGGATGCCTGAAAACCCTTTCCCCAAAGCAGGGTAGGCAGTGTTGAACTCTAAGACATCTACGTGCTCAGACCCAGGAAACTTCATGGCCTTCATGTCCTCGGTTTCATATTCGTCTTCCGAAGTGTCTTTGGTCTTATGGCTATCAGCCTCCATCTCATCATACATCTTCTTTCTTTCACCCTTGCAAGTAGGGCAGACGCAAGTAAAGGAAAGGCAACGTTCCCCCTCGTAGTTCGATGTAGCAGCTCGATAGATCTGGGTCCAAATAAGGAGCACCCGAGGTCCACTGTCGGGCGTTGGAGCAATTAGGAAGGCGTCATGTGGATCCATAGGTATGAAAGCCACTGGGGAGACGTTTAGATCAATAACCCTTTTCAGTGATTGCAGGCACTCGCTGTGCTCAAGCGGCCCGGTTGTGACCCCCACGATTGTTATGCCATCCGTTCTCGGGAAAGAAGAAAAAGATCCGCTGACGTTCACAAATTCCTCATCTTCTGGTCGTTGAAACCCTCCATTCTCGACCAGTGCTTCAAAGAACCCTCTCCATTCACCGGCTAGGTTCTTATAAGGAACATTGTGTTCTAGGATTTCGGATGTGTACGGATCTGGGTGCGGGCTTTGTTGTCCCTCATCCTCTGAAGTATCCGGACACTGACCACAGGTGCATCTTACGAGGTGCAGTTCTTGGGGGCCCGTCCCTATTGGCATTTGACTTGCATTTTCCGGTGGTTCTTCATCGTCGCTTGCTGACAACCAACCATTGTGTCTGGCTCCCATGGTATCATTTCCGGCCTGATTGTGCCAGATTGATTCCGGATCTGGGGCCTCAGTTGACTCTTCGCTCTCGTCATCATCATCGTCATCGCTGTCATCGGAATCATCTTCCCATACTACCGGGATTTCGGCTGAGAGGGAACGCCGATCAAACCCGTTAGGGGAATATGGGTGCGTGCAACCGCAGAAATTGTCATATGCTCCCATTCCCGAAAGTGGTAATTGTGACTCAGCTTCTCCTCCCAGAAACTGCGGGGGAAGAGTGAGAGGGGGTGGCACGTATTTGACTCCCGGCAGGATATAGAAGGAATCCTCCTCCTCTGATTCTTCGCTGTTCTCGGGATCATATTCAGCCTCTCCCAAAACCAACTTGCAGAAGTGTACTAGCTCCAGATGCTCCTCGGCCTCTTTCTTTGATAAGCCCCGATCTGAGCGCCCGCCGGAAGCTTTCTTGCTCGATTCTTCTCGATTGTTCTAACCATCTTGTGTAAATGGTTTTCTCATGTTTTGACCGGAACAGCCCTAGTTCTTCAGTATCGGCTTTCCCTTCATCCGAGAAATAGCGGGCCTCGTATTCTTTCAAGAAATCTCTGACATGAGACCAAGGTGGGCTGACTTGTTCATCATCCTCAAGGTTGAGGGGGAATCCGAATTCAGGAACCTCGACAAGGTTGGCCATGGGTATTCGGGAACCTTCATCAGCATCTTCCTGGGCATGCAAAGGTTCTCCGCATTCAATCATGTTTACCTGATTATGGTTCCTTGGCAAAGGATTTTTTACTGTATTAGGCCCCTCGGGGCCTTCCAACTTTCCTTGCTCTATCAAGACTTGGATCGCCTTTTTCAGAGTGAAGCAGTTGTCAGTAAGATGTCCGTGGGCTTGATGAAAAGCGCAATACTTTGAGGTATCCACGGGAGCATTCGGATTCCTAGGTTGGAAATTCTCCAAAGGCCGCAGCAAGCCTTCTTTCACCAGTCCCCTAAAGATGTCGTTCAGAGGCATTCCAAAGTTTTCGAGGTTCATTACCCGTGGTCTGGGCTCGGCTGGTTTTCGGGGAGCAAAAGGAGTTGTATTATTACATTCTTGTCCCGCGTAGTTAATCATCTCTTTGCCTTTAGCAGGAGCAGGGGCGGTGTTTGAAGGAGGAGCCCGATATCTGTACGCAGGCGCAGCTGCCGCTTGCTGATTGTAAGCCTTTTCAAACTTAGCTGCGGAGTTAACCATGGCCCGTAAGTCTGAGTACGGGAAGTGACTGAGGGAGGCTCTCAGATGTGGTTTCAGGCATGACTGAAAGATATCCAGTTGTTCCTCTTCAGAAGGAGGGATGGCCATTTCACTGAGTTTCAGATTCCACCGCTTGTAGAAGTCCCCAACATTCTCGTCGGGACGCTGCACTGTTGTCTGCAGATCAACTCTATTTGTTTCCCATTCCAAGTTAGCTTTGTACTTTTCTGTGAAGGCATTAGTAATCTGGTCCCATGTAGCCCTGGCCTCGGGTTTTAAGCGGAAGAACCATTTTAAGGCACTGGACTTCAAAGAAAGACTGAAATAGTCAGCCAACTGAGCTAGAGAGGGGAGTTACCACTGGCGGCGGAATGGTGGAGGGAACGGCCGATCCGAGGACGTAGGTGAAAACCTGTCCTTGGCCCAAATTGCCCGGGGGAGCATGAGTAGGAGCCTGGGCGAAGGGATAGAACCTTGCGACCTGCTGTTGATTTTCAACTAGCAAAGTAGGTGGAGGCAGCCCCGATGTAGCTGGATAGCTTGGATTTCCGGAGTGAGACCCATAAGTAGGCTTCGGTGTGGGCCGCCGGTCCCCGACCGTTAAATTGCATGGCCGGGCCGAGGCGATGGTGTATAACCCGGGGTACTGCGGTCCCGGTGATTCTCGATGAAACCGGGATGGAGGTTTGCAACCCATCGAACCCCGAGTGAGAAATGGGTTTGTGAAAGCCGTGAGGAGGAAGCGGTGAGCTAGCATCATTCGAGGAGGGGCTCCCGCTGTTGAGGCATGCCGAACCGTTGTTGTGACCCTTTGAACCGTTCTTTGCGAAGGCCCGGATTGATCGGTTCCAAACCGTGGCGGGATCCCAATTAGTTGTGGCATTCCGAGATAACCCCAACATGAGAAGACATTCCGCATCGGCTTTGTCCCCACCGAGGAACCGCAAACCGATTTGTGCCGCTGCCGCATGGATCCAGTCCGAAGCCGGGAGCCGGGCCGACCCGAAGATCGAGGAGCATGGGTTCTGGTAGTGGTACCATAGGAGGTGGGTGGTGGCATCCTGGAGTAATCAGGGCGACTGAGAGTGGGATTGGCATCCTCGTCTTCTTCCACGGTGAAGGTGCCATCGGGATTGAGGCTGGCGGCCAAACCATGGCTTTTGATAGCCTCCATAAGGCTATTCAGCTGTGCCTCCTGTCGTAATCTCATCTGATTCCACTGTTGTTCTGTCTGAGGGGTCCCGGGAGGCGGAGTGACATTGTCCCCATCATTACCGGCTGATGCAGACATTCTGAAACCCGGAGTCAGAACAAACGGCGAAGCTGATAATGCGCTTGACTCTTCCCAACTAATCAAACGGTGACCCGGTGTCCGGAACCAACCTTTGTGAGGAGCTGCAGGGGGAAACACACGAGGGTTCAGATGTCTGGGAATGAAGGAGGGAAGGTGTTTGGGCTTTGGGCTCATGCAACATGCAGTTATTTGTTTTTGTTTACTTAAAACATGTTTTATTAACCTAATCGGTTGGAAAAGATTGCTCTTCTTTTCGCAAACTACTCTGGATCTGGATCAGCCGGGCCCCGTCACTACGTCTATAAGCCCTCGTATTCCACCCGTATTTCGACCTCCCGGGGTGGATGCCTCGGCGAGGGTCCTATAGGGCAAGCGAGTCCCACCGACCGAAAGAAAAACGATCCTAAAAGTCTGGCGGGTAATCGAGTCTTAACGAGCATTCGATGTAAATTACGGACAAAGCTGACGTCAAAGTCAAGATCATGTCCGAGGGCTCGACAAAAAGTCGGCATGATTCGGACTGTTAAACGTCCACGATTGATCTTGACTTGTCGTCAATTAAGCCGTAATTAGGCATGGAACAATAGTTAATTCTTGATGACTCAGTGTCAATGCTGGGAGTCAGTGTATAATTTGTGCCAGTCAGAGTCAAAGTCAAGGCGCCAGTCAATATCTGGTCAAAGACCGTGACGGAAAACCGGCAGAACTTCGACTGATTAGGGTCCCCGAAAGATATTGACTTGGTATGCCGACTAAGACTTGAAAGGAAAGGTCTATACGTACAGGCATGACACGGACTGCACCAAAAACCAACCGGGTCTCGGACAAAGTGTGTCACGGACAAGTGTGTGGTCGACACGAGGCTCCATGGGATGTTTGGGTAGTCCCGTGCTTGCACCGAGAGGCGTAATAAGACCAAACGGGCCACGACAGGGATTTCCCCGGGTTAGGGACGTAGTGTGCAGTGTAAGGTCACGTGCGCGTAGTGTGCAAGCAGTCTATCTTCTTTTTCTGAGTAAAATAGAAATTTTTCATGTGTCTTAAAAAGAATGATGCATGATTTTTTTTTTGAAAATTTTCTTTTTTTTGAAATTCTTATTTTTTTTGAAATTCTTTTTTTTTGAAAGTAAATGCACACATAAGCACATAATTCAAAATCCGAGGCAACGGGTCCAACAGTCAAAATTTTGACTTTTCCGAGGCGGCCAAAACAACACGAAAATGTGAAAAATCAACACACACCACAAACGATTTTAAATGCCGGGACGGAAGCTTGACCCTCAAAAGCTTTTCTTTTTTTTTTTGAAAACAATGATACCGGTACGTGGGATTGTTAAACCACAATTTATCCCCGACTCGTGTTAGGAGGCGATAACGGGAAGTTTAATGGTTTCCACCAATATACCAAATATCATTTTTTTTTTAAGATAAAGCTCATTCCTATCCCCAGCGGAGTCGCCACTGTAACGATGTTGAATCCCAATTCGCGGAAAAAATTCGATTTTTCGTTTCTTTGAAAACCAAATAAAATCGGAAAACGGAGTCGCCACGCCATTTTTTTTATAAGGGCCAAAACTTTGAAAAATTCCCGAGATTAGAGATTTGGGTTCGGAGGTCACGTTACACGCCGTGAAGAACGTTAGTGTTCACCCGGAATGCCTCGTAAAACGAGTCTTCCAAGCATAAAAACCATTTTTGTGTGTGTGTGTGTGTGTTTTGGCCAAAATAAATTGAAACTCAGAAAAGTAAAAATTGGGAACTCTTTATTAGACTTTGAACAAATCCCATGATTTTTGGTGTGATTTGTGGGTTGAGTTTTGGGACTCAAAGGATTTTTTGAAGTTGAAAAACATTTCTGCCAGAATGAAAAAGGCAGTGGACACTTTATTTTAAAATGGGTTTAAGGGCTTAAAAATCTCATAATCTGGGGAAAGTTCGAGAATGAAAGTTGTTCAAAACACCTTAAATAAGGTTTCTGTAAAAGAAATTTACCATTTGGAGTTGATTTGGTGGACCAAAATCTTCTGGAAATCTCAGATATGCAATCTAGACTTCCAGAGACTGAGGAACTGACTTTTAAAAGAAAATTTGAAAAAGGGAGTTTTACTCACGCAAAAAATAAAATAAAATATGTCTGGAAAGCTCTGGATGTTGGCTACAAAGAGTATTTTGTAGTCAACACCAAATTCCAAGTTTATCTATGTCCAAAAAATTAGACCATGGACAGAGGTCTTAGAAAATTGCTACTAGACAGCAACTTTCTTAAGAAGAAAAACATGATTTTAAAGGGGGTTTGGCATCCATGCTTGTCCCCATTTCCTTAGGCTTTGATTAGTGATCACTTGACATTTTAGTGGTGAATCAACTATATCAAGCCATCCTTAGGGTACATTAGGACTAAGCACTTCATTTGCTTGGGAAGGGGAATTTTATCCTTTGAAAATGAAGATTTGATGTATGAAAATGGTTTTTAGGGTTTTGAAAACATGTTTGCAAGTAAGTAAGAACACTTTGGAGAGAATGTTGATCCTTGTAGAAGATCAACCATGGATATGAACTTCCATGGTGATCTTCTTGGATCCAGGGCAAGAAGATGAACAAACTACATTTTGGAGTTTGAAAATGCATGCATGGATGAGAGAGATTTAGGGTAAGGAGAGGGAGGTTATACCTATCTTCCTTGTGTTTGTGTATGAGGCTTGAATATGTGAGTGTTTGAATTTGAGAGTGAGTGGGATTTGGGAAAATAATTAAGAGAAAAAGGTGACAATTCTAGAGAATTCTCACTGTTTTCTCCCTATTTTCGCCAAGGTGCAGTTACAAATTGTGTTGTGGCTCCTTATTTCTGTGACTGAAGGGCTTAATTTATAGGCCTCTGGAAATGCCATAATCATCCGCGCGGACAAGTCAGGAGGCGTGCACTGTTCATTAAATGCAGCTCCAGGCTTTGGACACAAGGAATATTTTTTTTAAAATTCAAATTAGGCAGCCAGTTTTTGTTCCAGCAGCTTCTATTTTTGGTTTTTGACCATTTCTTTTGCTTTTTTGATTCTTTTCCTTGGTTTATCTTAAAATGGCAATCCCTAATCTACCCTTGCTTGGTTAGAAATGTTAGGAATTGTTAGAAATGTTAGAAATGTTAAGACTTTCGTTAATTTTCTAACGAAAATACTAACAACTCAAATTGGAGCACTTACACCATCCGGAAGAGTAAGAACGGGAGCTGATGTCAACCTTTTCTTCAACTCAATGAAACTTGCTTCACATTTGGAATCCCATACAAAAGATACATCTTTCCGAGTCAATCTTGTCAACGGAGTTGCAATTCGAGAAAAACCCTCAATAAACCTTCGGTAATACCCCGCCAAACCAAGAAAGCTACGAACCTCAGTCACAGTTGAAGGTTGCTTCCAATTGACTACGGCTTCGATTTTTGAAGGATCCACGGAAATCCCCAAACTAGACACCATGTGCCCCAAGAAAGAGATCTGCTCAAGCCAAAACTCGCACTTGCTGAACTTGGCGAACAACTGCTTCTCACGAAGAACAGATAAGACAATCTTCAAATGATTTTCATGCTCTTCTCGGGACTTAGAGTACACAAGGATGTCGTCTATGAATACCACTACAAAGCTGTCAAGATACGGCTTGAAGATGCGGTTCATCATATCCATGAACACGGCCGAAGCATTAGTCAACCCCAAAGGCATCACCACGAACTCATAGTGACCATATCTCATTCTGAAGGCTGTCTTTGCAATGTCATCCGGTCTAATCTTCAACTGATGGTATCCGCTTATCAAATCAAGTTTAGAATAGATAACGGAACCCTGAAGTTGGTCAAACAAGTCATCTATATGTGGAAGAGGGTATTTATTCTTTATGGTTGCCTGATTCAACAAACGATAGTCGATACATAATATCAAGGTACCATCCTTCTTCCGAACAAATAAAACCGGTGCTCCCCACGGTGACACACTTGGGCAAATAAAACCCCGGTCTAGCAATTCTTGCAACTGAATCTTCAACTCTTTTAATTCAGCCGGAGCCATTCTATAGGGTGCTTTAGAAATAGGTGTGGTACCGAGCATTAGGTCAATATAAAACTCTACCTCACGATCCGGAGGCATAGAGTACTCACTTGAAAACACATCACAAAATTCATTAACTACTGGAGCATGAGCTAATTCAGGGGATTTCTTACTTGAATCTACCACATAAGCCAAGTACCCCGCACACCCCTTAGATAGCATTTTTCTAGCCTTTAAAGCAGAAATAACTTGTATGCCGAACATAGATTTGTCCGCATCAAATACAAAAGTAGGCATATCAGGCATATCAAATGAGACTCGCTTCCTACGGCAGTCTACCAAAGCATGACACTGACTCAACCAATCCATCCCAATAATCACATCAAAGTCACGGATTGGTAACTCTACTAAATCCACTGACAATACATGCCCACATATAGTCACATCACAACCATGATAGATCAAAGAAGATGTGAGGCACTCTCCCATAGGAGTAGAAACCTCCAACATATAAGGCATAGATTCAGGCAATTTATGCAATGCAAATGCAAAATGAGATGCCACAAAAGAATGAGAAGACCCAGGATCTATAAGGATGCAGGCCTTAACTCCTGAGACAGGGACTATACCTCTAATGACGGCATTAGGATCGATCTCTCCTCTACCCAAGGCAAACACTCGCCCTTGTACTCTATCCTTGGGTTTCCCTTCGTTATCTCTCTTTACACCACCACCTTGTCCCCCTTGTCCGCTACCCGAAGCTTGCTTCCTTTGCCACTTAGGACAATTCTTACTGAAATGACCTGTTGCCCCACACTCTAAACATTTTTCTTATTTACTCCAACACCTATCCTCAGAGTGTCCTACCTTCTTGCAAAATCCACACACTGTCCCAAACAGACTTGAAGTCGAACGGTTTGTCGAAGCCACCGCATTTCCTCCTCTGCCTGCTCCCGAGGCTAATGACCTTTGCTGCTCTCTATTCTGCCCAGAACCCTGACCTTGGAACCTATGCTTACTTCCACCTTCAGATTTACTATGATGCTCTTCTATATCATTCTCAATCCGATATGCCATATTCACGGCCGCTTGGTAGTTGATGAAGTCATGCGTCAACAAATGCTTCCTGAACTCCACCCTTA
Source organism: Adenophora triphylla var. japonica (assembly GCA_022495995.1). NCBI lineage: Eukaryota > Viridiplantae > Streptophyta > Magnoliopsida > Asterales > Campanulaceae > Adenophora > Adenophora triphylla. The sequence goes on along the minus strand of JAFEMH010002317.1, from coordinate 274,541 downwards.
ACCCTTTCACGAACCGTTAGACTCGTCTCTCTTCTTCCGGCACCAAATGAGGACAATACTGGGCCAACTCTGAAAACTTTGCAAAATACTGTGCTACGGTCATTGTCCCTTGCTCCAATTTCAAAATCTCGACCTCCTTCTTGTCCCTTGTGACCACCGGAATGAAATGATCCCGGAACTTGCGTGTGAAGTTCTCCCACGTTTGCGGTGTAAGGTCTCAATCCCAGCCATCCTTTACCACTTGCCACCAATGCTCAGCAGGTCCTTCTAACTTGAAGACAGCGCATCTCACCTTTTCTGTGTCCAGGCTCTCCATTGCTGCGAAAATCTTATTCATAGCTTCAAGCCATCTCTCTGCCTTCAACGGATCCGGATCCCCATTGAAAATCGGGGGTGCCATCTTCACAAATTTCTCTAGGCCATGCCCTTTCCTACCTTCCGATTGCTGTTGCGCCCTACCTTGATTTGCAATATTTTGTAGAAATACTCAGAACATGTCCATCATTTCTGCATTCGGATTACCAACATTGCCCAAAGCCCTCTGTTGATCGTCATCATTCCCCGCCATTAGAACAAACTCCTGCATTAAACACTCGGCGTCAGTTATCGCACACTCTCACTCAAGCTAGACATCTACCCAAGAACTCTAAATCGAGCTCTAATACCAACTGTGGAGACCCCGACCCGGAACCTAACACGTGTCCCGAGCGAAAGCATCCCCAAAGAACTCCAAACCACCTAAAATTTTAAAACTTTGATTTAACTTGCACATATAAACCTACTTAAAATAACCATTATAAACTAACTCCATTCATCTCCACTTGGAGGAAGAGTTGAACAACTTTAAAAGTAACAACCTGTTTAGTTACAAAAGATTTCGGATAAGACGTTGAAACCAAGTTTTTAAATACACAAACTCCATGAAGGAGTAACACCCAAAATACAACTTTCAACGCCAACCTATACATACCCCGACAATCCCAAAAGACAACTTCCAACTCCTTTCCGTCCTTATTGGGCTGGTCCGCCTGTCTCGGGATCTAAAAACATTAAAGGGAGAAGGGTGAGATTAAATCTCAGTAAGCTATTATGAATTCAGCAATATGCCAAGTAAGAAGCAACACATAACATGGTGCATATAACACATTGGAAAAGCCATAAACACATTACATTACCTTGGTTTACATTTTCCCGTCTGACCAATAAGTCGTACAACATCGGGAGATAACACCCCACTCACTTGTGAACTGCTTAAGCATTATTCACATCTTATAAGACCCATTTTTCAGGGAACCATATAAGATACTAGCATCTCTGTAAGGCTTTTGGCTCAATACAGATGCTATAACCCCAGTCTGTGGCCACAAAAGGGGACAATCACAGGTATAACGTAATCCGATCACATTAGGTCACAATTTCCCTAATTGATCGTATTCCGCTATACCCCTAACATCAGCTGATTAACACAAGTCCAAGCACATAATAGTTACTTAAAATAAAATCCACCAAGGGGATAAGAAATATAACTACATAGTAAATCATACTCATGTACAAATCCATATCATAGTGTAACATACATTTTATACACCATTTATATCACAACCATGGAGATGAACTCAAGTAAGGCTGTAATGCATCATAAACTAATCCTATATAATCCGTATGTAACAATTCATAACTTCTATAAAGGTCTAAGATCAATTTACTAAGTTGGAGTCGCTTTGGTGAAGTTTGCCAAACAAGGCTGCCAAGCATTTTCCGAACAATATTTAAACTACTTCCACTATTCCATTTTAATCAATTAAAACATCATGGTGTAGCTAAAGTGTTCTACTTTAATCTATGTTAAAGAGGGTTCATTTTGGTTCTAGTTTGAATAGGTTTCTAAGCTTTTGAAAATGCTTCATAGACTGCAGGGTAGGGCACGACTCGTGCCCCTTGGCACGACTCGTGCTCTTCCCCTGGACGACTGCCCTATCCCTCACGACTAGTACCACGAGTGATCCAAGGGGGCACGACTCGTGCCCCTTGGCACGACTCGTGCCAAGGTCAATTTCAGACACCAGATTCCTCACATCAGCAGAGGACGAAAACTAAAAGCCATAATCAGCACCAAAACTAGGACTAACTTATCTCATACTCCATTCCACCCAAGTATGAAGTATAGGGGTCATTTCCAATCAATGTAAGATAAACCTAGACCATATACTACTTGCTTATTTTACCCATCACACTACCACTTTTCATTTAACCTTCTTAGTTCCACTTAAACCATACCCTTTTTCTCTTTATCAACTTCCATGAACAACAACACAACATTTAGGTCATTAACCAATTTTTCAACTCCAAGAAGGTATTCCAATTTATCAAACAACAAGTATAACAACCAACATCAACATTAAACATCTTATGAGCAAGTTTGAAGGGAAGTCATAACAACTCACCTTAACAATACGAGATGAAATAGCTATTTTTCCGGCTTGATGCGCTCCCCTCGACGCCACGAACAAGAATATGCAAATGGATCGTAAAATGAGAAGGAATTGGAATTGTTATGATTTTTTTAGAAGGAAGGATTTAGAAATGGTTTCCCATGGAGATTTTGAGGAGGTTGAAGAAGATGATGGAGGAATGGGGAGGTTAAAGGAAAGAATGATGAAAAGGTAAGAAGAATGGCCTCCCTTAACTAAATTAAATGAAATCTATCCCCTATATCCAATTAAGTCCCTCAATGTCTAAAGGATACAACTAACACCTCTACTTCTGTCCTTTACACAAAGGCACCTCACCCACTCATAATATTTTATTTATTTTCAATTATTATAACTTTACCATACTACTTTATCCTATTTCCCATTTAAACCCTAAAGCTTTAAAGTTATTTCATAACCATCTTAAAATTTCATAGAAATTAAAGACATAAAATAAGCACATAAAGTCAACAAATAACATAAAATGTATATAATGGGATGCTAAAATAGTGCCTAGGGTTAGGGTCGTTACAATCCATCTCATCTTTCATGGCATTGTACCATAAGCTTGAATCGTTAGAACTTATGGCTTGTGAAAACGTTTCAGGATCATTTTCGGCTCCAATATTGTAGTCACATTCTAGTAGATACACGACATAGTCACTAGGAATTGCTGACCTCCTTGCCCTCATAGACCTTCTTAAAGCTGGATCAACATTATCCTGAGGAGCAGGATCATGTTGTTCAGCAGGTTCAACATTTTCATGTATTTGTTGAACTTCATCTACTATTGGATTAGGATTAGCTTGTGGTGCTTCTTGAACTGGTTCTTCAACACGTGATTTGCACTTGAGGAGTGTTGTTAATGATAATGACCGGTTCATAACTTGAAGTGGCACACTGAGCATCAGAATGATCTTTCCTTTGATCAATGTCCAAGGATCGACGCTCCCACTGATCAAGCCATTCTCAAGAAATTTTGCATTTCTTGATTCCACAAACCTAGTTCTATGGGATGGAAAATAAAATCTATATCCCTTAGACCTTTCGGCATATCCAACAAAATATCCACTTATGGTCCTTGGGTCCAACTTCTTTTCTTGTGGATTATAGATTCTCACTTCGGACGGACATCCCCAAACACGTACATGTTGCAAACTGGGTTTCCAACCTTTGAATATCTCAAAAGGTATTTTTGGAACGGCCTTGGTTGGAACTCGGTTTAATATGTACGTAGCCGTCTTAAGTGCTTCGCTCCACAAGGATCGAGGAAGTTTGGAGCTTTCAGTCATGCTGCACACCATGTCCAATAATGTTTGATTTCTTTTTTCAGCTACTCCATTTTTTTGTGGAGTACCTGGCATGGTATATTCTGGAACTATACCATTCTCTCAAAGAAATCTCACAAATGGACCAGGTGCTTGTCCATTTTCAGTATATCTACCATAGTACTCTCCACCTCTATCTGATCTCATGATCTTAATTTGCTTGCCGCATTATTTCTCTACTTCTGCTTTAAATACCTTAAAAGCATCAAGTGCTTCATTCTTATTGTTAAGCAGGTAGACATATAAATATATCGCGAGTAATCATCTATGAATGAGACAAAGTACTTGTCACAGTATGCATCCATGTCTGGACTACAAATATCTGTATGTATGATTTCCAATAAATCTGAGCTTCTTCTGACACCCTTTTTTGGCTTATTTGACATGTCAGTCTGCTTACCCTTAATGCAGGCTATACACGTCTCAAAGTCTGTAAAGTCTAAAGTACTAAGTACTCCATCGTTTACCAACTTTTTAATTCTATTAATGGAGATATGTCCCAATCTCCGGTGCCACAACATAGAAGAATCGTCATTCATAACACATCTTTTGGTACCAATGTGAATGTGCATAGATGAGTGGTCATCATCATTTTTCAAATTTAAGTTAAAAAGACCATTAGACAAAATACCATTTCCAATAACTTTAGATTTAAAAATTAAATCAAAACCTCTTTCTGAAAAGTTAAATGAATAACCATCTGATACAAGTCTAGAAACAGAAATTAAATTCATAGAAAAACTGGGAATATAAAAAGTCTTTTTCAAACTTAAATGAAAACCACTACTTAAAACTAAATTGCACGTTCCAACAGCCTCTACACATGAAGGCATCTGATTTCCTGAATAGACGCTGCATTCATTTCCCACTGGTTTCCGCAGGTTTTGTAATCCCTGCAATGAAGTAGTAATATGAATTGTAGAGCCAGAATCAATCCAACATGTATTATGATTTACAACAGTCATATTGGATTCATAACTAACAAAGGAAAGTTGAGTACCTTTCTTATCAAGCCAATTCTTGAACTTAGGACACTCCTTCTTAATGTGCCCTTCTTTTTGCAAAAGAAGCACACGGGATCCTTCTTAATGTCCTTGTTAGGAGGAGGGGTTTTTCCCTTTCCCTTGTCCTTAGCTTGACCATTCTTCTTGTTCTTTCCAACTGTATGAAATTCGCACTCTCCTTTTCCTTAACCTCCATAAGCAGCCTGCCCTCTTCCTGAACACACATGGTCATCAATTCATTGATTGTCTATTTATCCTTATGTGTGTTGTAGGATATCTTGAATGGGCCATACTGGTGAGGTGAGGTGGAAAGGATATAATGAACCAAGAAGACTTCCGACATATCAACCTCTAATGCTTTTAGCCGAGCGGCTATATCCCTCATGTGCATGATATGATCACGCACACCCTTAATGCTATTGAGCCTTAGGGATGTAAACTCCATGATCAGGGTGCTTGCCATTGCCTTATCTGAAGTGGCAAACTGATCATCAACAGCCGTTAGTAATTCCTGAACCTTCTTGATATGCTTGACTGAACCCCTTATGCCAGCTGAGATCTTAGTCTTTATGAAACTCACACAGAGACGATTAGATCGGTCCCGTTTTTCATAAAGATCAACAGCATCCGAAAGGCTAGTTTCAGTAATTGGAGGGGGTTCATTCTTCCTTATGGCATAGACAAGGTCCAACCATCCTAAATGAAGGAGAACTCTCTCCTTCCACACTTTGTAGTTGTCCCCTTTAAGCTCGAGAACATCACATCACATATCAGGGTAATCAACAGATTGAATTGCTGCAATAGTTAAGTGTCAATGCTCATATTAATAAATTTGAGACTGGTAAAATATAGCATGATTTACCAATGTAAAAACATGCAAAACATGAACCTAGTGACATAAAACTTGCCTGTGGGCTAAATCTCTAATTCAATTAGATTCATTAACTTTATGATAAAACAATCAAAACTATGTTCCTTTTTCTAATCCCTGTGGGTAAATTAGAAAATATAGTTTAATATTTTATCCTAATTAATTATACATAATATAATAAAAATTCCTGTGGGATAAAATCTATTATATAAAGTATGATTAATTACAATTAAATGTTTATTCCAAATTGTGATCATATATCCATATATGTAAATTTTAATTAGTTAAGGATGCTGTGGCTACTCCCTAATTAATTAAAAATTATATAGATCACATAAATATTAGTTAACTTTAAAACATCATTATTGCATAAACTGTAGGTAATATTTTTATGGATTTGATTTAAATGTACTCAGTTTATCTCACTTAAAATGGCATGAATAAACAAATAACTAATAATTTATACAAGCCAAACAAAGTATATAAGTACATCAACATTCATAAAATCCATTAATTAATCATAACATGCTTAAATTATAACAATTGTATGTACACATTAAATCCGTATATTTCTACATACAAGCATCAATTAAATAATTTCATTCAGCATGTAAGGATTAAAATATGGCAAATGAAGGTCACCTCATCCGCATATACGGCATCAATTGTTTGCACAAAGTCAAAAAAATATATACCAACTACTAACGTTTCATCAATTAAGTAAAATTGATCGACAGACATGGCAGAGTAGTACTAGTGTTACAAGCCTTCCATATTAATAAAGGCCTTCCAGTTTAATAAAGGCAGAGTACTAGAGTAGTACTTTATTGAAAAAGTCAAGGTGGATGGTCCCAATTTCTTTTATTTAAATAAACATGACAAAGCACATCGTTAACAAAGCATCGTCTTCAACCTTGAGACGGGTTGGGTACAACCCGGATTTCAACCCGGTTAAAACTCATGATTCCATTAACCAAAATCAACATACTATATATCAAAATGCTCAGAATTCGATTTCCTAATGATTCATAAGCATAAGTTTCAGAAATTATTATCATAGCAAGAATTTCGAATTTACAGTTCGTTGCTTAAAATAGAGCAAGACGGAGGCATTTGAAGCTCTGATACCAAATGTAAGATTAATCACACTAGCATGCTCGGAATGATTAAGGAACATGCTTTGTAAACGCAGCGGAAGATTAGATCGACATACCTCCAGCCATTGCGCCGGAATCGGAATCAGAATGGAGTTGGAATTGCGCTGACGGAAACCTTGAAAGACTTCCAAACTCTTACTCCCTCTTTACTGATGGTGTGTCTTTCTTAATGAGAATGAGAGAGTTTAGGGACCTCCAAAAGACTTATATTTATACGCTCTTTCCATCAAAGAGTGGCTGAATGAAGTGGGGAAGAGTGGTGGGAGGTTGGGAGCGGTTGACGGCAATTACAACCCAAGTAGTGGACCACAATCTTGGAGAAAACTAACACCACTGATAGGATGGATTTATACTATCTATTTCATATGTTTTCCGTCCTTTTATTTCTATATTTCTATGTATTTAGTATAGGTTGGATGTATTTTGAGTGATTTTATATATTGTGAGGATTGTTCTGTAATTCTGGAAAGTTCAAGGACCAGACTGAAGTTCAGAAAGTTCCAGGGACCAAACTGGAAGAAGCTGAAACTTCAGGGACTTTAGTGGAAAATCTGAATCCAAGCCTTGGAAGAAACAGATGACTGTTACGTTTTCTCTGGCAGCCTTAGTTGACCTTTTTGGAGTTTTATTATTTTTCTTTTTTTCCTTTTTAGTTTTAGGTTTATTAATTAGAGGAGTAAGTTGTTGGAACATAATTATTCCATAAACCAAAACTGTCTCATATCTAGATTAAGAAGATAGAAGGAAGATGAAGACGGAAGCGTGTACCTGAAGAATCCATGTTTGTGTTCTTGATACTTGTTCTTGAATGAAGGAGAGAGTAAGGAAGAAAGTACTTCTAAATGATTGTGCCCACACTAGTTCTTCTTTGATGAATGAAGAATGATTTATGACTGAATTGTGATGAAATGTTAAGTGTCTAAAATGGGCTGATGGATAGCCTATATATAGATTGAGAAGGGACACTCATTTAGGGACTACACCCTTTCACAAAGTTGGTGGTGAGAAGTTACCATTATGCCCATCATTTAATGGTACTTTCACCTAATGGAATTCTACATATTTTGTCTATACTTTAACATTATTAAATGATTATAACATATGGAATTCAATAACACATATTATTTAATCCATGTTCTAACAATCTCCCACTTGGATTAATATTAATATGTATATTTTACTAAATAAATTCCTTAAATCATTTATAATATGAATGACAACCCTTATGTGCACTTTTATTGTCATCCAATTCAATCTCGTCCATTAGTCTTATAAGTATAGGGACTAAAGGGGCAGTCGTTGTAATTGATTCGCAACTAAACCCACATTAATCACATATATATTTAACTAAATGACATAGATTAAGTATAGATATGTAGCATGGAATATTAATGAATATGTATATATATTATCCAACTAGTCCTACTTAACCAAATGAGATCAATATAAATAAAAACAACATAAAGAAATAGAAAACAACGCAAACTCCCACTGATTTAAGCATTATCAAAAGTCATTACACCCATATGAGCAACATGCTCGTGAAATACTAGAGGAGATAATGCCTTAGTAAATGGATCCGCTAACATGAAATTTGTCCTATAAGTTGTATATCTATTTGTTCATTTTGTACTCTTTCTCTTGCAACAAGAAACTTAATATCTATATGTTTAGATTTTGATGAACTCTTGTTGTTGTTGGAGTACAAAACTGCTGCCTGATTGTCACAATACAACTTGAGAGGTCTCTCAACATTCTTGACAATTCGCAGTCCTTCTATGAATTTTCGCAGCCATATAGCTTGATTGGATGCCTCATAGCAAGCAACAAATTCGGCTTCCATGGTGTAAGTAGTTACTAATGTTTGCTTGGCACTTCTCCAAGATATCGCTCCACTTGCCGTAACCCGATGTCGATTTGCGACTATCTTGGCATCCAGCAAAATCGGAATCAGAATAACCAATGATCTCAAGATGATCCGACTTTGTATATGTAAGCATGTAGTTCTTTGTGTTTTGTAAATATCTCATCACTCTCTTGGCTGCAACCCAATGTTCTCTTCCCGGATTGCTTTGGTATCGTCCAAGCATGCCAATAATAAAGGCAAGATCTGGACGAATACAGACTTTTGCATACATTAAGCTTCCTACTGCCGATGCATAAGTGATATTTTCCATATACTTGGATTCAAGATTATTTTTAGGACATTGCTTTAAACTGAACTTATCTCCCTTAGAGACCGGGGTGTCACGTGGCTTACAATTTTACATGCTAAACCTTTGTAATACCTTCTCTATATAGCTCTTTTGTGATAAACCTAAAATACCTCGTGAACGATCACGATGCATTTGGATTCCTAATACAAAAGAAGCTTCACCAATATCTTTCATCTCAAATTTGTTTGAGAGAAATTTCTTAGTTTCCTTAAGAAGTTCTTTATCATTACTAGCAAGTAAAATGTCATCCACATATAAGACCAAAAATATAAATCTACTCCCACTGAACTTATGGTACACACAATCTTCACCAAGATTCATTTCAAAACCAAATGAAAGAATAACTTGGTTAAATTTTAAATACCATTGACGAGATGCTTGCTTAAGCCCATAAATGGATTTCTTAAGTTTACAAACTAGTTGATTAGTTTGATCCGAATCAGTCACCATTTCTGGTTTCTTCATATAGATAGTTTCCTCAATGTCGCCATTGAGAAAAGCTGTCTTTACATCCATTTGATGAAGCTCAAGATCAAAATGTGCTAGTAATGCCATAATGATCCTAAAAGCATTTTTAGAGGATACCGGTGAAAATGTTTCTTTGTAATCAATGCCTTCTTTTTTAGTAAACCCTTTAGCGACAAGACGAGCCTTATGTCTTTCCACATTACCTTGTGAATCCCTTTTGGTCTTAAAAACCCATTTACACCCAATGGGTTTCACATTCTTAGGTAATGGGACAAGATCCCAAACGTCATTATCATTCATGGATTTTAACTCTTCATTTATGGCATTAATCCACTTATGAGAATTTGGACCACTAATGGCTTCATGGAAGGTGATTGGTTCATCTCCCACTAGACCTAACGGTTCCTCATTCTCGGCAAGATACACATCATAATAATCCGATATAGCAGATCTTCTTAAAGGCACCGGTTCATCTTGATTTTGAGGTTGTTGAATTTCCTCATCAACATTTTCATGTTGTTCATTAATAGGAGAATTAACGTCATTTTGAAAATTATGTTCCTGTCGAATTTCAAGCATAAGTGCTTGATTTTCGATAGGAACTATAGGAAGAGGTACATAAACAAATTCCTCCTCTAACTCTTCAAATTCAAAATCACTATTCAAATTTTCCCCTCTAAATTCAACATCCTCAAAGAACCTAGCATTTCCCGTCTCGAAAAAGGTTTTAGTCTTTGGGTCATAGAATTTATATTCCCTAGATCTTTGAGAATATCCTACAAAATAACTACTAATGGTCTTAGCGTCCAACTTTTCTTCGTTAGGTCTATAAGGCCTAGCATCGGCTGGACAACCCCAAACACGAAGATGATTTAGGGACGGTTTCTTGCCTGTCCATAATTCATAAGGGGTTTTATCAGTAGCTTTTGAAGGAGCTCGATTAAGTAGGTAGGTTGCGGTTTTCAAATCATCGCCCCATAATGAGTGAGGTAAAGAAGTACAAGAAACCATACTTCTTACCATATCCTTAAGGGTTCTAATACGTCTCTCGGCTTCACCATTCATGCTAGGTGTCCCCGACATGGTGTAGTGAGGGACAATCCCACACTCTTCCAATTAGCGAGCAAAAGGACATGGACGTTGTTCTCCCGAACCGTAATTCCGACCGTACTATTCACCACCATGATCGGATCTAACGTTCTTAATAGTCTTTTCAAGCTGATTTTCAACTTCGACTTTAAAAGACTTGAAAACCTCCAATGATTGAGACTTTTCATGAAGCAAATAAATGTATCCATAACGTGAGAAGTCATCTATGAACGTAATGAAATATGTTTGTTCGTTCCATGAAGGGGTAGAGAATGGACCACATATATCCGTATGAATCAGTTCTAAGACTTTTGTAGCTCTCAAGGATTCTTTATTTTTGTTGTTGTTTGTAAATTTTCCCTTAAGGCATTCAATACAAAAGTTATTTTCCGGAGTATCAAGCTTTTGTAATATTCCCTCGGACACAAGCTTGTCAATTCTCCTTTTAGAGTTATGACCTAAACGCCTATGCCACAAGGTATAAGAATTTTTACTTGAAAACTTTCATTTTATGCCTCTAGAATTAGTTTCATTATTATGGGACTCATTTATTGAATTGACTGTGTCAAGTAAATATATATTATCAACATATAAGATAAAGAACTAGTACTAAAGAGCTTTGAATTGAAAAACAAATTGCATTTATTATTACCCAAGTTACAGGAATAACCTTCCCGATCTAAGGTTGTGATAGAAATCAAATTCCGTCTAAAAGACGGTATAATAAATACATTATTCAAAACTAAAAAATATCCGGTACTAAGAGATAATCTAAAAGTCCCTATGCCCTCCACCTCTACCGGCTTTCCAGCTCCCATGTAGATATATCTTTCATCTTCATTGGGCGTTCGGTAGTTCAGGCAACCCTGCACATGAACTTATATGAGTAGTTGCACCAGAATCTAACCACCATGTATATGAAGGAATTGAAACTAAATTTGCCTCAGTACAAACAAGACCAAAAGACACACCTTTCTTAATTCGCCATTGGCGATACTTAGGGCAGTCATTCTTCATGTGCATAAGGTCCTTGCAAAAGAAGCATTTCTTCACCTTTTGATCATTGAATGATCCCTTAGGCTTCTTTTTTGCAACCGCAATCTCCTTCCCTTTTCTCTTTGTCCCACGAGAAGAGGTAGATGCAAAATGGGTACTTTCGGGTTTTGTATGTTTCAATCTATCTTCTTCCTCCGTCACATGTGAAATTAATTCATTAATATTCCACTTGTCCTTTTGACAATTATAGGTCGTTTCAAAATGACCAAATTTAGGAGGGAGAGAAATTAAAGCCAAATGCACAAGCAAGTCTTCCGATAAGTCCAACTTGAGTGCTTTTAATTTCGTTGATAGGTGAAACATTTCCATTATGTATTTCCTTAAGTTTCTGGTACCCTTATACCTCATGGAAACAAGCTTCCTTAAGGTAGCACTTGTTTCCGATTTATCGCTTTTTGCAATGCGTTCCTCTAGGGCATCTAAGAAACCTTTAGCACCAACATCCTCGGAGACACTATTCAAAAAAGTCTCCGGGACTGCATTTTGCATGATACTTAGGCTCACGCGATTAGAATGGTTCCACCTCTCTAGACTTAAGCGTTCTTCCGCAGTGCTTTTGTCGGTAAGAGGGGCGGGACTTGGTTCTCTTAATGCGAGATCAAGGTCCATACATCCTAAGATCATTGTTATTTTCTTTTTCCAAGTTTTAAAATTAGTCCCAGTAAGCAAAGGTATATTGTTTATGGCAGTAGTTACGGATGAAGCATTAATCAAATCTGAAGGAAAAGAACAAGATGAAACACAAAACATATATAAGAATCTACACAATGATTAATTATATCAAATGAATTCCATCAAAATAAAAGATTTCAATGTGACATCAAGACTAATCTGGATTGCGAATTGATTCACAATTTGATTAATCTTAGGGTGAACAAATAATCTAAACAATACATTTTAAATACTTATCTTCCTTTGAGCCGGTTCAAGTATAAAAATGCCCTAAAGTTTAAGATAATTGTTACCTGGTAATAAAGAATATAAACAATTCATTTTAAACATCCGCCTTCCTTTGGGATGGTACAAATTATTTAAAATAACCAAAATTTTTATTCAATTATCATCCCATGAATGCAAATACTTAATCAATAACAAGGTCTCCTTTGGAAAACAAGCATGTTATCACATATCAATAAGAACATTCATCACTTTAACAAATTTGTATTTAAATAACGTAAATTACTTTGGCAACAATATTATTTAAACAATGAATAAATTTGTTTAAGCATATAATTAATCATGCTTTAGGGCACAAATTAATGTACATTTTACTCAAGTAATGAATGAAAATTGAACAAAATAAAAAATTTGAAAATCTGGCCAAAATCAAGTGGTGCTCGGCCGAGTCAAGGAAAGTGCTCGGCCGAGCAAAACACTCGCGCTCGGTCGAGTCAAGGAAAGTGCTCGGCCGAGCAAAACACTCCAGAGAACACCCCTTTCTGATCCCTTGTGCTCGGCCGAGTCTTAGGGGTGCTCGACCGAACATCATGACCGTTGGATGGCGCCTTTTCCAAAAAATTTCAAACGTTGTGCTTATACAAATGGAGTGCTCGGCCGAGTCAAGGAATGTGCTCGGCCGAGCAGACCCTGAATATCAAATTTTCCAGATTTTTACTAACAATTCTTAACTTAATGGTGAATCATTATTCAACCAAAGCAAGTAGATCCGCATACTCACAACACATTTTTAAATGCGTGGCTATGCATTTGAACAAACTCACAACACATCCAATGATGGAAGCTATGTTCAAAATTAGGATAATCTTACATTAAGAATTGAAAGTCTATTGAGTAAAACCAAAATTTTATAATTAAGTTTTAACACAATATTCTAGAATCTGAATTAGAGTATGAAAATAATTCAAGAACACATGATAAACATGGAATCTTTTCAAGAATTAAAAGCATAATAAAACATAAATGTTTTTCATAATACTCAAACTTGATCTAGAATATGAGCAGACTCTGATACCAATTGTTGGAACATAATTATTCCATAAACCAAAACCATCTCATATCTAGATTAAGAAGAGAGAAGGAAGATGAAGACGAAAGCGTGTACCTGAAGAATCCATGATTGTGTTCTTGATACTTGTTCTTGAATGAAGGAGAGAGTAGGGAAGAAAGTACTTCTAAATGATTGTGCCCACACTAGTTCTTCTTTGATGAATGAAGAATGATTTATGACTGAATTGTGATGAAATGTTAAGTGTCTCAAATGGGCTGATGGATAGCCTATATATAGATTGAGAAGGGGCACTCATTTAGGGACTACACCCTTTCACAAAAATGGTGGTGAGAAGTTACCATTATGCCCATCATTTAATGGTACTTTCACCTAATGGAATTCTACATATTTTGTCTATACTTTAACATTATTAAATGATTATAACATATGGAATTCAATAACACATATTATTTAATCCTTGTTCTAACATAATTGTTATTTTCTTTAATTTTCTTTTTTCTTTTTACTTTTCCTTTTGAATTTAGTTTTTAGGTTTATGGGATGGATGAGTGTTGATCACGCAGGAATGTGTGTTGGGCTCAGTTATCGTGTCCAGCAAAGATTGAGCTAGCCTCGTGATCTGCACAACACCACAAAACAACTGTGAAACTGCGCCGGGGGTCTTCCGGCAAGCCCCTCCGGTGTGAGAATCAGTTGATGGACTGGAAAGTGGTGTAAATAATATGGAAAGTATATGAATACATAAATATGCAGTAAAGCATTACCTTTATCCATCTTTTGTTCTCATATTTATAGTGGATGTAGTGATATTAGGGTTTTCATCTGAACCGTTAGATTGGATTGATGTCAACCGTTGGATCAGCATTGTCTCCTAGGCGTACACGTGTCACACTGGGACTGGTCCATCTATGTAAGGACACAGCAGCGCCTGACATTGATAAGCAGCTTGCCTTATAAGGGAAAGTCAACCTGCACACCTTTTGGTGTTATTACTGGTTACATGATTGCACGTGTAACAAGGCACTGTAGTAGGTCTGACATTATCCCAAATTAGCTAATTAATCAAGCTTGTTGAGGAAGCTTAATTGAAGGGACGACCTGGAGCTGTGCGTCCAATTAGGTCGTCTTCTTGAGAGATGACTCGACGAGCAAGCAATCAGAGAGAGTTGGTCGTTCAGTGACGACGCTCACTCTTGGGTGAGATCAGTTTTGCGTGGTGGGAAGGCTCGTCGTTAGGTGGGTCATAACTCATTGGCGACGACCTCTTCCTGACGTATCGACGGGCTAAAGCCCAAACCTTTGCTCATGGGTGTATTGGCTCGTCGCTTGGATGGGCTTGGTCGCTCAATGGCGACGACCGCCATCCGTTGTTGGACGGGCCATAACCCAGGTCTTGATCGGATCCTTCATAGTTGGTCCTTTGGTGGGCCTATTGGGCCCCTAGCTCGTAGCGAGGTATTGGGCTCGGCCCATCACAGAATATTCCGTTCAGTGGCCCCCAACTCATGGATCGTCTTGACGGGCCAGGAGTTGTCGTTTTCCCTCCAAGGCTATCCTACGGCCGTCAATTTGAATTTTAGAATTAGGGTGACGTCAGCATTGATGACGTGGATGGCTAGGATCTCCTCATTAATTGACACGCGTCCCGTGATGGGACATTCTTCTCGGAATTCACAGAGGGTATTTAATGCCCCTCATCATTTCGCCGTTTGGGTTCCCTAGGCACCATCCCTTCATCTCCCTCAAGTATAAAAACTTCCGCTCTCCTCCATTGTGAACTTTCCGTGACCTTGAGCATTGAGAGCATCTTAGCAAAGGCGATTTCCGGCAACCACCAGCAAACATTCCGGCCACCGTTCAAACGCTTTCCGGTAGCTTTGACCGTTCTGGCTTCACCACCCTTGAGCAAACCAGTAGCGTGGATAAGAGATTTCTTCAACTTGCCGCCGTCAAACCCACCGGAAAATTCATCGGAAAATTCACCGGCAATCTCTTTCCCAGGTAATCCTTTTGATTGTTCTTTTGTTTTCTGGGTTTTTCATTGAGTTTCAGAAATTAGTTAAATGGGGCCCAGAACCATCAGCTTTGAGAGGGGTGTTAAGTTTGGCTTTGGGTTGAATCAAAGGGTATACAAATGTGCTAAGGGGGTTTGGAGAGAGATTCCTTTGTCTGAATGTTCCTTGATCTTGGTAAAATTCAACTTTGAAAACGAGCCCTTGGGATTCCCAGGGGGTGAGGTTCTAGGGGAATTTGAGGACGGTGACCCAATGGTAACCCCTTTTAGGTCGATGAACGATCTGCCCAACCATATCAAGACCCACTACTCTTTGTCCCGTTGTGATTCACTTAGGGATTTGGTTTTAGGGGAATCTAGGTCGCCCCTGGGTAGGTCGCCGCCTACAGATGTTAGGACTGATTCCCCTCTTCTTTCTCCTTGTTTTGTAGACATGGATCACGACGGGCGTCCTAGTCAACCGGCCCAAGAAGCAAACGAGGCCAGCACAAGTGCTGGGGGCGCTCAGACGGTTAATGCCTTTCATACATTCGTACGAGCTGGAAGGAATGAAAGTGATTTTGGAGGTGGGGCTGAAGGGAGTTGGCCTTTGCCCAAGATCGAGCTCAGGAAGCCAAATGTTGGGAAACAAATGATTGATGCCCTATGAGGCTCATTTAGATTTCAAGCTTCGACGTATAAGCTCAAGCATATCAGCCTAGCAGAATATGAGCCTCGTCGTCAGTCCCTTCTGACCAGCAAGGAGAAGGTGGCATTCTTCTATAAACAATTTGAGTTCGGCTTGAGGTTGCCTCTAGACCCCTTCATCAATAAATTCTTGGAGGACTCAGCCTGTGTGCCCATGGAAGTCAGTGCCAACACCATTAGAATTCTGTCTGGTTTTGCCATCGTCTGCAGATTTCTTGGCTATGAGCCATGTTATAAAGTATTCCGTCAATACTATCGGACGGTCCGGACTACCTCCAAAGGGAAATCCGTAGTGAATGTGTCCTCAATCAGAAACGCACGGAGTTTTTTATTGGATATCCCAAACAAGGTGTACGGTTGGGAGAACCACATGATTTTGGTGGAAAGCCGAGTGGGGTGGCTGTTTCCTTTTCCGGAGGGCAATAAGGTGATTGATGATAAGTATGTCTTTAAAGCTCTGTGGGCCAACGAGCTAAAGAAAAAGATAGATGATTTGCTAGACCTTGGATGGGTCTCGTACAAGGACATAAAGGCCTCACAATGGAGATATATCAGAGCTGGCATGATGTCTAAGCCGTCCATGGGGCCTGAACCCTTGGTGAAGATCGATCTTGATGCCCGCTATCCCGTCTGGGTCGTTCACAATGAGTTGGCTTTTAAGGATAACTGTGTGACTTGTGCGGCAGAACGTATTGATCGTCCTGAAGACTGTTGTGAAAACCTTGAGATGACTGGGGGTTGGGCTCCTGCTACCTTTTCAATTTTGATATTCGTCTCTTGGCTCGTCGTGAGTAAAAACTAACCTTTTTTACTTGGTCGTTTTGCAGTTCTTACCCAGGCCGACGTGGAAAGGATTGAAGCAAGAATAATGAGTGGAGCGATCGGAGCTAATGACAGGGGCTCCAAGAAGAAAGGCAGGGCTGCTACCATCGCCATACTTGATCGTCAGGCAAAGATGACAACGAGGAATGAGGAACTTCCCAAAGACCCCGAGGGCACCATTCCTATGATCGAGAGGGAGCCCGTTGTTGGGGGGCTCAACACTGGAGGTCGTTAAGCCATTGTCGACGCGCCTGAGAGAGCAGTGGGGATTGAGATTGATGCAAGTATGGAGGCTACGGGAGCCCAAATGGTCATTGCCGACGAGGTCGAGCATGTCGCTGTGGAGACGGTGGGGAGTACAGACTCAAACCCTGAATTGCGTGAGGCCGGCGGCCGGGTCTCCAGAAAGAGAAAGGATCATCCCGTCGGCTCTGATGGGAGGAGAGAAAAGAATAAGAAAACCACCGATGACCCACCTAGCTCGTCAGAACCCTCTACTCCACGGGCCGATGCTCCAGGCTCGTCTTCAGCGGTCTTATCCAAGACGAAGGCCAAAGAGATGGCGACCTTGATTGCCCAGGCCTCTCCAATAGCTGGGATCCCCTATCTGTTGAGGAATGGTAATCCGCTGTTGTTGGGGGCGGCCTTGACTAGACGCGGTCGGGATGTTGATCTGACCCGTCGGATGAAGGAAGCCAAACTTTCTCCTGAAACCTATCATGCCCGTCTTGGGCTGATTCAGACTGAGGTACTTCAAATTTATGCTTTTATATCTCTCCCATCTTTTTATACTTGTATTAACAATTTTATTGTTGCAGCTGTCGTCGATGATGGATGCTATGACGTCGAATTACAGGGATTGTCTTGACGCCGAGTTACGGGGCAACGATCAGCTGATTCAGGCCGTCGGCGCCAAGGAGACAGCTGAGCAAAAGTTGAAAGAGGCAGAGACCAACGTTGGTGAGCTTACTGCTGCCTACGAGTCCTTAACGAATCAGAAGAATGATATCATGAAGGAGGTTGAAGTCTTGAAGGAAGGGAAATCCAAAGCCGAAGCTGACTCGAAGGTGTTTGAGGATGGCCTTCGGGTTTGTGAGAACAAGCTCAAGAAGATGACAGCCAGTTTTGACTCTGCTCGTGCACAGATTGAAGAGATGAAGACAAGCCATGATGCTGCCTTGGTCCAAGCCAGACTTGATGCTGTTAAGGAGTTCAAGGAGAGTCAGGAATGCCTCCTAATGGTTACGGAGAAGGCCAGGGGCTTCTTTAAGGACGGGGCTAAACATATGGCAAGACGGCTTCTTGTGGATCCGTTGACGAAGGACCTGCTTTCTGTGAGGAAGCTAGCAGACCTTTGTACCGAGGAGTCTTTTGATGATGAAGCCCGTTCGGTCCATCCCCTCATCCCTTTTACTGACAACGACCTCCTCATCATAAAGTAAGATGATGTGAAGGATGGGAAGGATGAGTGGCCGGTCTCTGCCGTCGTACCAAGGAACTTTGACGCTTATTATGCACACTTCGTCGAAAGCGGCCTCGATCCTGATGCAGCTCCAGCCAATGTTGATCCCCAGTAATCATTTGATTTTTTTTTGAGATCGTTTGTAATTTTGTAAACAATGTTCCGTCTTTTGGTGTTGTGGTTCCAAACATTGTCTTAAAATAGTTTTTAATTTTTGTAATGTAATTGACCTGTTTCCTCGTTGTTTAGAGGGGGTCGTACAATGTTTGTTTGTTTTATTGATGTTTAAGTTATTCAATGCCTTTATTTTCTATTTGTTAATCTGTGTTAACGTAGATAGCATGTGATAACTTTATTTGGTGAGTAAGTTTGAGGACAAGTGCAAATGGTCGTCGTGAGTGACGACCAGAACTTGGGTCGTCCTAATGTGGCCGACTCTTGTTCACCCTTCTATTTTCTCAACTTCTCAATGGCTCGTAGGAATAGTATCAAGGTCCATAGGTCTTTGCTCGTAAGCAATATTCTATGGACGAGTCGTCTTATTCCGTTATAGCATTCGACGAAGTCTGGCTTCGTCTAACCTTTATACATGGCTAAAGTGAATGTAAGTGTCAAAGTCTTTGCTTTGACTGATATTTATACTTGATCAAAGTGATTGTAAGGGTCGAAGTCAGGCTTCAACCGTTCTAAACTTTTGGTAATAGACGAAGTTTAGCAAAATGATGAGTTTTCATTGATAACTTTTGAACAATACTCGTACATTGACCACTCGTTTACTTTCTAAGACTCCTGGGATTTATAGATTATCCCTTACAAACTTCCAAAATTTTCACAAAATGGCAATAAAAAGGCTTTCGTTAAGAACCACAAGTAGGGTGCCCTGAGGGCGCTGAGTGTTGTTGATGACGATCTCAGAAGTAGTACTTCATGAGATGATTAGCGTGCCATGGATGTTTCAGTTGTTCACCGTTTGGCTGGGCTAGGCGGTAGGTTCCTTCTCTGACCACACTAGTGACGATGTATGGTCCTTCCCAGTTGGGAGAGAGTTTGTTTTGGCGGGCCTTGAGTCCCGTCGCTTCAATCTTTCTAAGAATATGATCACCGACTTTAAAGAACCTTTTCTTCACCTTCTTATCATGGTAAGCCTTGGTTTTCTTCTTGTAGTTTTCCATTCTTAGCTGGGCGTCCAATCTTCGCTCATCTACAAGGTCAAGATCGACCTGTCAGTTATGGATATTCTTTTTCACATCATAGAGGGCAACTCGGTCCGTAGGAAACTGAAGCTCGGTGGGGGCCATGGCCTCAGAGCCATAAGACAAAGCAAATGGAGTTTCCCCCGTAGGCCCCCGGGTGGTTGTGCGGACTGCCCAGAGAGCCGAAGGGAGTTCGTCCAACCATCTCGTACTTCGTCCTTCGAGATTTTTGCACAGGGCTCTCAAGATGAGCTTGTTTGCCGCTTCAGCTTGCCCATTGCCTTGGGGATAGGCAACAGATGACTTAGAATGTTTGACGCCCATTCTGTTCAATTCTTGCTCAAACTTCCTCGAAAACTGCAGGCCGTTGTCTGAAACAATTACCCTTGGGATTCCAAAGCGACACCATATTGAGTCATGGATGAAGCTTAGGGCATTGTTCTCAGTGATTTTGTTTAAGGCCTTGGCCTCCACCCATTTTGAAAAATAGTCAACTGCCACAATCACATATTTGACTCCTCCCTTGGCCTGTGGAAAAGGCCCAATCAAATCGATGCCCCACATGTCGAATGGCCATGCTGCTATGACCGGGGTCTGCTCAGTCGTCGGGAGTTTTGGAAGGTCGGTGAAACGCTGGCAAGTATCACATTTCCGTACGAACTGCCTGCCATCTTCTCGGACATGAGGCCAGTAATACCCCATGGTAATCAACTTATCAGCCAACGTACGGGCCCCAGGATGGCCCCCACATTCTCCTTGATGTACCTCGAAAAGCAATTGGACTACCTTATTAGGATGGATGCACTTTAGCAACGGTCTGGTGATAGATCGTCTATACAGTTCACCTTCTACGATCGAGAATCTGGCTGCCTTTCTCTTGACTTGTCGTGCCAAAACTTCATCATTTGGTAACTCATCATTTTCAATGAATGCTTTCAGCTCGTCGATCCAACACCTTGGACCGTCTCCAATGCACATGACCTTCACTCGTTCATAGGCTGGTTGTTCGAGATAGGCCAAGTGGTGGCCGTGCTCGTCTTAAGGGAGTTGATCTGTTGCAAGCTTCGATAGTAGGTCGGCGTGTTCGTTGTATTCTCTGGCTATTCTTTGGATGGCCCAAAACTCCAGCCCCTGAACTAACTCGCCGACCAAAGTATGATATTTCTGGAGGGTTGAGTCGACGACCTGATAGTCGCCGCGGACTTGGTTCATGATTAACTGAGAATCAAAAAAATCCGCAATCTTAGTGGCTCCAAAGCACTTTGCATACTCGATTTCCGCTACGAGCGCTTCATATTCTGCTTGGTTGTTTCACGCTTGGAATTTGAATCTCAATACTTCTTCAAAAAATGTGTTGCTTTCTGGTTCGACCAGCACGATTCCTGCTCCACTGAGGTCCTTTGTTGCTGACCCATCTGAATAGACTTTCCAACATCCCAGAGGCAAGACTAACTCCGCTCGCTAGTCGCTGACCTCTTTGCCCTTACTCACCTTCTGCGGCGGCCGTTGATCGTCGTCAATGGTGAACGACGTTTCAACTAGGAAGTCCGCCAAGGTCTGTGCTTGTAAATTCTTTCTTTCTGTATAACGGATATCAAATTCTGTCAGCTCAATGCTCCAATTCAATAGACGGCTGGAACTTTTAGGGCAATGTAAAATTTTTCGCAGTGGGGCATTGGTGTAAACAATGATGGGGTGAGCAGAAAAATAAGCTCGTAGCTTTCGTGCTGTGATGACGAGAGCATAAGCAATCTTCTCCGCATTGAAGTAGCGGGTTTCTACATCCGACAAAGCTTTGCTAACGTAGTAAACTGGCCTCTGTGTTCCCTCCTCCTCCCTAACCATTACGGCGGCGACGGCTTTGTCACTTGCCGAGAGATAAACATAAAGATCTTCCCCTGCGACGGGGCTTTGGAGGAGTGGTGGGGAGCCAAGATACTCTTTTAGCTGCCTGAATGACTGGGAACATTCTTCCGTCCATTTGAAATCCTTAGCACCTCGGAGAGCTTTGAAAAATGGGAGTGATCTTTCGGCGGACTTGGAAATAAAACGACCCAAGGCCGCTACTCGTCCGTTCAAAAGCTGGACCTCCTTGATGCTCGTAGGCTCTGCCATGTCAATCAAAGCCTTGATTTTCTCGGGATTAGCTTCGATTCCCCGTTGGGAAAGCATGAATCCCAAGAATTTTCCTGCTGCAACTCCAAAGACGCATTTTGCTGGGTTGAGGACCATGTCATTTGCTCGTAGATTGGTGAAGGTTTGATGTAGGTCGTCGACATGCTTTCTTTTCTTGGACTTGACAACCATGTCATCGATATATGCTTCCAGGTTGTCTCCGAGTTGGTCCTTGAACACTTTGTTGATCATTCTTTGGTATGTGGCCCCGGCGTTTTTTAGTCCAAAGGGCATCTTCGTATAACAGTAAGTTCCCCCTGCGGCCTGAAAGGCCGTCTTCGGAATATCTTCTTCGGCCATCTTGATTTGGTGATAGCCAGAGTAGGCGTCAAGAAAGCTTAAAGTTGTATGACCGGCCACAGAGTCGACGAGCTTGTCGATTCTGGGCAAGGAGTAACTATCCTTGGGGCATGCCAGGTTTAGATCGGTAAAATCGACACATAGTCTCCACTTCCCATTTGGTTTCTTTACTAGAACAACATTAGCCAACCAAGTTGTGAAACCCGCGTTCACAATAATTCCGGCGCTAAGTAACTTCTCAATTTCTTGTTTTATAGCGACCTCTTTCTCAGTTGAAAAAACTCTGCATCTTTGTTCTTTGAACTTCATGGTAGGGTTCACTCCAAGCCTATGAACTGCCACGTCTTCTCTGATACCCTTCATATCTTCCACTCTCCAGGCAAAAACATCGAGGTTCTGTTTGAGTAGGGAGATTATCTCTTCCCTCTCCTCAGTGGATAACTGAGACCCCAGTTTGATTTTCTGCTCTGGATAGTTTGGGTTGATGATCAGTTTCGTTAGCTCGTAAGCTGGTTTCATCTCAGGGGCGTCGTCCCTAAAGTCCATGGATTCAATGACAATTTCTTTGATTTTTATTCTTGCCTCAGGGGTCAGGTCTGGAACCTCGTCCTCAATGAGCTTATCTAGCTCGGCCCCCGATTCGTGGGTGGTCAAAAGTTGTGGTTCAGCGGCTTGATCGTCCATGAATATTTCAACAAAGTCTTGTGGGTCGTCGACACACTTGATGGTGGAGACCGTGGCATATGATGTCGTCGTTTGCTTAACAGACTTGGAGAGCTTCACAACGTGATTTGGGTCGTCTATTTCACTAGTTCGGTTTGCCTTTAGTACATGCTCTAGGAATTCTGGGGCCGTCCCCAACACACATCCAACTCCGGCATGTGTAGGAAATTTGACTCGTTGATGAGGGACCGAGGCGACGATCCCCAAAGTGGCTTGACCAGGTTGGCCAAGGATTGCGTGGTAGTCACTGACGACGTCAATCACAATAAAAGTCACAGTTTTGATGGTTCTTAATGGGTGTTCTCCAATGTCAACAGGAAGGTCAATTTGGCCCTTTGCGTCTACTCGGTGGTTGGTGAATCCCTCTAGACGACCTAAGTAAGGACTTAGGCGGCTATCGGGTAGACCCATCCGTTGGCAGACGTTGTAAAACAGAATGTCTTTGGCCGCTCCAGTATCAATTAGAATTCTTCTGGACTCACAGTTGTCAATAAAGCCGGGGATGACCAGCGTCTGTTGACGAGCCAATGGATTAGCTGCTAACTCGTAGGGAAAAAAGCTTATCACGTCATTTGGAATCTCCGACTTCTGGGGTACATGAGGGGCTTTCTTGAGATGGTAGATGGCGCTCTTTATTTGATTCTTGCTTGTCTCTTCAGAAATTACCAAGACCATCCTTGGCTGCCTCTCCGGAGGGCCGTCGTTAGCAACTCGAGTGTTGGTTGCTTGACGATCCTTCCTCACATACTCCTGGAGACGACCATCATCAATCCATCTTTGAATGATTTTATTCAAGATGAAACATTCTTCGGTATCATGTCATTTATCCCTATGATACTCACAATATTTATTCAAATTTTTCTTCCCCTTCCCGTTGGGGTTCATCTTTGGCGTCGGGCCAAAGTCCACATTGCTTAAAATTTTAGCCCTTGACACCGTTAGGGGAGTGTACGACTCTGGGACCTTTTCGGCTTTCACTTGTTTGCCTTTTCCCTTATCTCCAGTCTTCTCCTTTTTTGACTTGGCCGACTCGCCCTCATCGACAGCCTTCCCTTCTCTTTGTAGCTTTCTTTCCTCGGCCTCGGCCACCGCGTACGCCTTGGCATAGAGATCCTTTCGAGACTTGGCCGGATGGACTTGTAGTCGTACTCCAGGGTGGAAGAGACAACGCCGTGCCTGAAGCAATTTATAATTTCCCTATCTGTTAGGTCCTCATCAATCTGATCAACTAACTTCTTAAATCTTTTGAAATAGCTCATAGAGCTTTCATTGGCCCCCTGTGAGATGTTGCTCAGGTCGTTGACGGTTTTACGACGATCTCCTGCCGTTGCAAATCTTCCCAAAATCTTTTTCCTCATTTGTCTCCACGACTCGATGCTCCCCTTGGGAAGGCTTCTGAACCATCGCAAAGCAGCATCAGTTAGTGTGCTAGTAAGGGCCTTATACATGACATCATCGTGTCCAGAGGCTCGGGCCACCACATACATCTGGGCCTCAAGATGTTGCATGTGATCTATGGCGCTTGTAGAGCCATCATATTGTTTCAGATCGGGAGGTTTAAAACCAGGTTCGGGCGGTCCCGTCTCTAGCATCCATGGGGCCAAGGGGTTCATGGTACCACCATCGTCTTCAGAGTCGTCGCTATCCATCTTGTTTCTTTTGATCGTCAGCTCTTCCACCTGACGCTTGAGTCTCAAGAATTCTCTCATGTCAACTTCTCCTGTTGGACCGGCTGGGGGGATCCTATCTTGACGAGGCCCCCGGGCAACGGTATTAGACCGTTGTCTCTCTGTGGGAGCGAGTATCCGTGAGATGGATCTCTCCCCTCTAAAGCTCGGCGGCGGAGATGATCCGTAAGATCTGGATAGCTCTCCTTCGCGACGAGGGGGAGTTCGGGTTCTCTCCCTATAGCTCGGTGCCCGTTCGTTTCTCAAAGAAGGAGTCATTAGACGACCTTGAATAACTTGGTTCTGATTTTCTGGATTTTCGACTGCCAATACTCTACGAGGCTCTCCTTCATCTCGTCGTTGCTGAGATGGCACTCCTTCACTACGACGTTGATTGATATGATCTCTAAGATCAATCTGGGGCACCACCCGCTCTTCCCCAGTTACGACGTCATCTCGACGACCTTCTCTCCACCGGTTCCTTCTTCTTCCAGACGAGACAGTATGGTGGGACGCCTGTGGGGCTTGGGGCACTGCCATCTGGATGAGTTCATTCTGGATTTGCAGGAATTCTCGAAGGGCATTTGATCTTTCGACGAGGAAAGCAGCTCTGTCGAGGTGTGGGTTGGATGGGCCTCCCACACGACGTTCAGTAGCTACCTCAGGTCTCCTTTCCAGTGGAGGTCGTCGCTGCCTCTCTTGAGCTGGTCTCTTCTCCCTCCTTCTAGCTGTTTGAAGGACTGTGTCATCAACCACCCCTTGTGACCTGGTAACCCTTAAATTAGGGTTCCTAGGTAGAGAGGGTGGTCTAGGGTTTTGTTGTTAGTCTTGCGGGGGAGGAGGAGGAGGTATATCTTGGTCTCCGGTGGATTTGTTTGCCGTGTGACCATCTGACACCATTTTTCCAGATTTTTCCGGCTGCATTTTTGTTATTGAAGATCACTGACAAACGATTCCCGGCAATGGAACCAATCTGATCACGTAGGAATGTGTGTTGGGATCAGTTATCGTGTCCAGCAAATATTGAGCTAGCCTCTTGATCTGCACAACACCACAAAACAACCGTGAAACTGCGCCGGGGGTCTTTCGGCAAGCCCCTCCGGCGTGAGAATCAGTTGATGGACTGGAAAGTGGTGTAAATAATATGGAGAGTATGTGAATACGTAAATATGCAGTAAAGCATTACCTTTATCCATCTTTTGTTCTCATATTTATAGTGGATGTAGTGATATTAGGGTTTTCATCTGAACCGTTAGATTGGATTGATGTCAACCATTGGATTAGCGTTGTCTCCTAGGCGTACACGTGTCACGCTGGGACTGGTCCATCTATGTAAGGACACTGCAGCGCCTGACATTGATAAGCAGCTTGCCTTATAAGGGAAAGTCAACCTGCACACCTTTTGGTGTTATTACTGGTTACATGATTGCACGTGTAACAAGGCACTATAGTAGGTCTGACATTATCCCAAATTAGCTAATTAATCAAGCTTGTTGAGGAAGCTTAATTGAAGGGACGACCTGGAGCTGTGCGTCCAATTAGGTCGTCTTCTTGAGATATGACTCGACGAGCAAGCAATCAGAGAGAGTTGGTCGTTCAGTGACGACGCTCACTCTTGGGTGAGATCAGTTTTGCGTGGTGGTAAGGCTCGTCGTTAGGTGGGTCATAACTCATTGGCGACGACCTCTTCCTGACGTATCGACGGGCTAAAGCCCAAGCCTTTGCTCATGGGTGTATTGGCTCGTCGCTTGGATGGGCTTGGTCGCTCAATGGCGACGACCGCCATCCGTTGTTGGACGGGCCTTAACCCAGGTCTTGATCGGATCCTTCATAGTTGGTCCTTTGGTGGGCCTGTTGGGCCCCTAGCTCGTAGCGAGGTATTGGGCTCGGCCCATCACAGAATATTCCGTTCAAGTATTTATACTCCTTTTAACAATATTTTTAGGGTTCATCTTTTTAGTTTATTTTTCTAGAGAGAGTTGAGCTTTTTTCATGGAAGCCTAATTCCATAGCTTTAGATTTGAATCTTGAACTGTTTATTGAATTCAATTGAGATATTTATTTCTTTATTCCTTAATCCCTATTCATAGTTTTACTTGTTTTAATTGCTAGATCTTTTTCTAGGGTTTTGAGATTTGATCATCCTCTTTTCCCTTGCAATTGATTTATTTCTAGATTAATTCTAACTCTGTGCCAGATTAGGATTTTTCACAAGTAGTATCTTTGAGATTTATGCATGTGCCATGATAAATTGAGAAGTGAGTAAAACTAGATTTTATTCTATTTGCAAAAGAATAATGAAATTCTTGATCTTAATCTCTTAAAGCTTTATCAATTGATTATCTAAATCTAGACTGTGCCATTTAGGTTTGATTATTGATTAGGGTTATAGGTGAGTGTGCCACTGCTTATAACCATTAATAAGAAAGAGATAGAGATTGAAATACATCTCGAATCAAGTGAATAGGAGGAAGGGAAAGAAATTATACCGATGATATTGGATTTGTAAACGGGGACAAAAACAAATCTGAAGTGATTTTCTTTTATAATTGTTTACAATCACATTTATTTACTTGCTGTAGTTAATACAACAAACAATTCAATCAAACCCCCAAACTGGTCTGGGACCATTACACAACAAATACCGTTCTTCAGTGGATCGACCCTGACTTACCCTAATTACATTATTAGTGGCCGAGTTTAGGTCTAATTTAGTCGTCATTGAAGAAATGCGAAGAAGCTTCATGATTTGGCAGGGAACCGACTTGCACAGAATGGTCTTGAGAAATCCAATTGCTTCCTTCACCGGCTTAGAGCAGTATAAATAGAAAGTGGGTTCTCATTTTGTGTATTCCCAGAAAAGCAAAGAGATTGTGAAAGATTAGGCAAGTCTTTTTTTTTAATACCCAGGTTCCCAGCTTCGCCGGACTAATCCTGGACCACCAGCTACCGGACCCTCAGTGTCCTGGCAGAGGCAAATCGTGGGATATGCCCTATACAGCCAGGGTGGCAGCACCCCTTATACTCCTGGCCCCCAAGGGAGCCCTCCTACAAGGAATTTACATCACTCTCACATCACTAATAAATTGGCTGCTTCAGCTGCTCCTGCCAAGATTTGAACTCCCCACGCTGAGGTTGCAAGCCCAGCAATGCTGCTTCCTTAACTGCACGGATGTGCCCCGGAGGGCTCCTAAGGAACCTGAAACTCATGGTAATTCCACATAATGATTCTAGTGGGAATCGAACACCGGACCTCCCTGTAGGGAAGTCGCACAACATACCACAAGACCAAGGGCCTTAGGTAAGATTAGGCAAGTCTCTCTTGTGTTGAGTTGTGATAGTGTGTATTCCCAAAAAAAGCAAAGAGATTCCGGATCATGTGTGTTTGCTCAAGAAGTCGTTGTATGGTCTTAAACAAGCCCCTCGGGCTTGGTATCAGCGGTTCGCAGATTATGTCTTCTCTATTGGGTTTACTCATAGTAAATCCGATAATTCTTTGTTTATTTATCGGAAGGGCAATGACATGGCATATCTTCTCTTGTATGTCGATGATATAATTTTGACCACCTCTTCTGACTCTCTTCGGTGCTCTATTATGTCTCGACTCAGTTCTGAGTTTGCTATGAAAGACCTTGGACCACTCAGTTATTTTCTTGGGATTGCAGTCACACGGACACCCGACATGCTATTTTTATCCCAAAGAAAATATGCTTCAAAAGTTTTTGAGCGAGCCGACATGGCCTCGTGCAAGCCTGCTGCTACTCCTATTGACACGAAGTCCAAGTTAGGGGCTACTTCTAGTCCTCGATACATACATATGAATGCGTTAAAACGCATTATTCGGTACGTAATTGGTACACTTGACTACGGCTTGTCATTATATCCATCGTCTACTTGTACATTAGTGTCTTACACCGATGCCGACTGGGCTTTATGTCCAGACACTCGCCGGTCTACATCGGGATATTGTGTGTTTTTGGATGATAACCTCGTTTCTTGGGCGGCCAAGCGACAACCTACTATTTCAAGGTCAAGTGCAGAGGCTGAGTACCGTGGGGTTGCCAATGTAGTTTCAGAATCATGTTGGCTCCGAAATCTCTTACTTGAGCTTCTTTGTCCCATTACGAAAGCCACTCTTGTTTATTGTGATAATGTGAGTGCAATTTTTCTTTTCGGGAATCCTGTTCAACATCAACGAACATTGAGCTTGATATTCTTTTCGTCCGAGAAAAGGTAGCAAAAGGAGAGGTTCGGGTGTTGCATGTTCCCTCTAGACATCAGGTGGCGGATATCTTTACTAAGGGCCTTCCCTTGGTTCTTTTTGAAGATTTTCGGGACAGACTAAGTGTTCGTAAACCTCCCGCTTAGACTGAGGGAGTGTGTTAGAATATATTATCATATTTGATTAGAATATGATAATATTCTTGTGTATATTGTATTTATTTAGGAGTATTATTTGTATATATCTCTCTTGTCTTTCAAATATTGGCTTACCAAAGATAGAGTAAGATTAGTCAGGAATATTGTTAGATTAGCTACAATTGAGTAAGACCTCTTAGTATAAAACTCCTTTGTAATTTACGTATTGAGGGATCGAAATATATTACTCTTTAAACTTAAATAAGAACTTAATTACATTTTCTTAGGCAGCCAATCACCAGAAATCCATGTAAGAGTACATCCCATTGTCAAAATGGTAGAAACAATTTTGTATCGTAAAACAATTACTCTCCTTGTAACTCTGTATACAATTTTCATCCGAGTGTGAGTCTGCACAAACACAATGACTCTTTGTAACTCTAACTGGAGATCCAGATCAAGTGATAACACAATGACTCTTTGTAACTCTAACTGGAGATCCAGATCAAGTGATAACGAGCCCAAACATTGTTGCAACTTGCAAGCCTTTCTATAACTTCCATAAATTATTCTAAACTTTCTCATATTCATCTGAATTATGAAAATCTAAATCTCCAATGGCGAAAGAGATGTGAACTCTATCTTTGCTTTGCATCACGCTGCAACCGGACTCCTTAATTGCATTCTCTTCCATTTTCTCTCTTATCCTTAACATCCGACCACATTCCTGCTTTTGCATAAATGTTAGATTGCATCACATAGTTTCTCTTCGGTTCAAGCTCAAACAAAATTGTTGCAACAACCTATGCTTTTGCATAAATGCTGAGGGGTGGGTGTTTTCGGGTTCAACCTACAGTACAGAGAGGCAGCACAATAGTAAGGATGATTCCATGATTTCTTAGTCTTGTTCTTAGAAGGAGAAAGTATGAAGATAGTCTTCAAGGTAGGGAAGAGTAAATCTTTTAAATGATAAATGCCCTTATTCTCTTTACTCTTCAAGTACTTAGGAAGATTATGGACTGAATGAGAATATAATAACTAGTGAATTCATAGGCTTGATGGAAAGGCCTTTATATAGGAATCCAATGGGCACTTCACTAAGGGACTACACCTAATGATATATAAGATATTACCATTATGCCCATCATTTAATGGAACTCTTATATTATGGAATTCTACACATTATATTATATCCTATACTTTATATTAAACATTATAATATTGATCATTATTTTATTAAGTACTTTCACTAATAATACATGTTATATAATCCATGTTCTAACAATCTCCCATTTGGATTATAATAACATATATTTATACTTAATAAAATCCTTCAATCATATTTATAATATAAATGACAACCCTTATGTGCACTTTGTTGTCATTTGAAACCAATCATGTCCATTAGTCATATAAGTATAAGGACTAAAGCGACAGTCGTTGTAATTGATTCGCAACTAAACCCACATTAATCACATATATATATCCAACTAAATGACATAGATTAAGTATAGATATGTAGCATGGAATATTAACGAATATATATGAAGAATGCATATATATATTCTCCAACTAGTCCTACTTTAACCAAATGAGATCAATAAAAACAACACAAGGAAATAGAAACATTATAAACTCCCATTGATTTAAGCATTATCAAAAGTCATTACACCCATATGAGCAACATGCTCGTGAAATACTAAAGGGGATAATGCCTTAGTAAATGGATCCGCAAGCATAGAGTTTGTACCAATAAGTTCTATTTATATTTGTTCATTTTGTACTCTCTCTCTTACAACAAGAAATTTAATATCTATATGCTTAGATTTAGATGAACTCTTGTTGTTGTTGGAGTACAATACTGCGGCTCTATTGTACAAATATAACTTAAGCGGTCTTTCAACACCTTTGACAATTCGCAGCCCTTCTATGAATTTTCGCAGCCATATAGCTTGATTGGATGCCTCGTAGCAAGCAACAAATTCGGCTTCCATGGTGAAAGTAGTAACTAATGTTTGCTTGGAACTTCTCCAAGAAATTGCTCCACCGACCAAAGTGAAGACATAACCTGATGTCGATTTGTGACTATCTTGGCATCCAGCAAAGTTGGAATAAGAAAAACCAATGATCTCAAGATGATCTGACTTTGTATATGTAAGTGTAACAATGTGTTGCCTTTTTCGCGGGAAAAATTCGATTTTTGCGTTTCTTTGAAAAACCAAATAAAACCGGAAAAAACGGAGTCGCCACGCCATTTTAATTTTGAAGGGCAAAACTTTGAAAAAAGCCCGAGATCAGAGATTTAGGTTCGGAGGTCATGTTACGCGTCGGGAAGGACGTTAGTGTGCACCCGACGCGCCTCGTAAAAACGAGTCTTCCAAGCTGAAAATCATTTGTGTGTGTGTGTGTGTGTGTGTGTTTTGGCCAAAATAAGTTGAAACTGGAAAAAGTAAAAATTGGGATGTCTTTTAAGACTTTAAACTGATCCCATGATTTTTTGGAGAATTTTTGGTTTGAGATTTGGTACTCAAAAAACCTTTTGAAGTTGAGAAGTCACTTCTGCCAGAAGAAAATGGCAGCAGACACCTGATTTTGAAATGGATTCAAGGGTCCTAAAACTTCATAATCTGGATGAACTCAGAGAATGAAAGTTTCTCTAGACTCCTTGAATAAACTTTGTGTGAAAGAAATTTCCATTTTGGAGAAGATTTGAGGGGTCAAAACCTTCTGGAAACCTCAGATATGAGATCTGGATTCCCAGAAGCTGATGAACTAGCCTCTGAAAGAAAAATCGAAAAGAGGAGTTTTACTCACCCAAAAATAAGGTAAAAATATGTCTGGAAAGCTCTGGATGTTGGCTACAAAAAGTGTTTTGTAGTCAACACCAAATTCCAAGTTCATCTGTGTCCAAAAATTAAGACCATGGACTGAGGTCTGAGAAAATTGCTACTGGACAGCAACTTCTCAAGAAAGAAAATATGATTTTAAGGGGGTTTTGCATCCATGCTTGTCCCCATTTCCCTAGGTTTTGGTTAGTGATCACTAGACATTTTAGTGGTGAATCAACTATACCAAACCATCCTTGGGGTACATTAGGACTAAGCATTTCATTTGCTTGGGGAGGGGGATTTTACCCTTTGAAATCAAGATTTAGTGCTTGAAAATGGTTTTTTAGGGTTTTGAAAGTGCATTTTTGCAAGTAAGAAAGAAAAGCTTTGAAAATAATGTTGATCTTTGTAGAAGATCATCCATGGAGATGGTCTTCCATGGTGATCTTCTTAGATCTAGAGAAAGAAGATGAAAGAACTACATTTTGTAGTTTGAAGATGCATGCATGGATGAGATTTAGGGTTAGGAAGAGGAGGGTTTACCAATCTTCCTTGTGTTCTTGAGTGTTTGGCTTGAGTGTATGAGTGTTTAGGGCTTTAATATGAGAGTGAGTGGATGAGTATGAGTTGGGAAAGATTGAAAGAAAAAGGTGACAATTCTTGAGAATTCTCACCGTTTTCTCTCTATATTTCGCCGTAACTTCGTTGCTATTGTGTTCTTCCTCCTTTATTTTTGTGACTCGGAGGGCTCAATTTATAGCCCTCCTGAAAATGCAAAGGTATCCGCGCGGACAAGGCCGAGGGCGTGCACCGTTCATTAATTACAGCCTCCAAATTTTAGACAGAAGAATAAAATTCAAAAAAAAACCAAATTAACAAACGCTTTTTGTGTTTCCAAATTTCTATTTATGGTTTTCTTCTTTTGTTTTGCTTTTTAAGATGCTTTTCTTGGTTTAACTTCATTTGGCAATGCCCATTCTACCCTCCCTTTGTTAGAAATGTTAGGATAGTTAGGAATTGTTAGAAATGTTATAACTTTCGTTAATTTTATAACGAAAATTCTAACAAGCTCAAATTGGAGCACTTACAAGAGCCCCTCGGCGACGGCGCTTCGAAGGAAGCGGGTCGTCGATAAGAGTAAGGCTCCATATTTGGCAGGATGATCGAGTGATCGGGTGGCCGAACCTAGCGATAGGCTACCTACGTATCCCGAATGGGAATCAAGCTGCCGTAGTTCGGGTCCCGACCCCGAGATGATGGCGTTTAGGTGCCTCGAACCCGATGAGCGAGTTCTACGCCGGTTACCGGAAAGAAACTCGCTGGGATAAGAGATGACCATTTTTGGTCCGATGGCTATCCGCTCCGCTGGGATAGGAATGACCATTTTCGGTCTCGACGGGTATCCGCCCGCCGGGGATAGGAATGACCATTTTCGGTCTCTCGGGGATGATTGCGATTTATCGCTTTCTAGTGATAGCGTCTTAGGTGCCTCAAACCTTGGAGATGGCGCTTAGGTGCCTCGGACCTTGATGATGGCGTTTAGGTGCCTCGAACCTTGATGATGGCGTTTTAGGTGCCTCGAACCTTGAAGATGGCTTTTTAGGCGCCTGACTTTGATGATGATGGCTTTTAGGCGCCTGACCTTAATGATGATGGCTTTTTAGGCGCCTGACCTTAATGATGATGGCTTTTTAGGCGCCGACCTTAATTTGAAATGGCCTTTCGGTGGACTTTGTCTCGCCGCCGAAGGAGAGGGTGACCGTTTTGGTCGAGGGGCCGGACCTAATGATAGGCTACCTACGTATCCCTAGTGGGAATCAAGCCCTTTCGTAGTTCGAGCACTACTCGAGATTCCGTTGGCTTTTGGGATTCCGTTAACTTTGTGGGATTTCGTTAGCCTTTGCTGGGAAAATCGACGTATTCTGTCTGGGAAATCGGTCTTACGTTTGACCGCCGTTGATGATTTTGATGAAAGATACGGGATCTCGTTATCTTTCTCTGGCACTCGGTCTTACGTTTGATCGGGGTAATTTTGATGAAAGATACGGATCTCGTTATCTTTCTGGCACGGTCTTACGTTTGATCCGGTAATTTTGATGAAAGATACGGATCTCGTTATCTTTCTGGGCACTTGGCCTTACGTTTGACCGCCGGGGTAATTTTGATGAAAGATACGGGATCTCGTTATCTTTCTCGTGGCACTCGGCCTTACGTTTGATCGCCGGGGTAATTTTGATGAAAGATACGGATCTCGTTATCTTTCTCGGGCACTCGGTCTTACGTTTGACTGCCGGGAAGATTTTGATGAAAGATACGGGATCTCGTTATCTTTCTCGGGGCACTCGGTCTTACGTTTGACTGCCGGGGGTAATTTTGATGAAAGATACGGGATCTCGTTATCTTTCTCGGGGCACTCGGTCTTACGTTTGACTGCCGGGGGTAATTTTGATGAAAGATACGGAATCTCGTTATCTTTCTCAGGGCACTCGGTCTTACGTTTATCACGGGGTAATTTTGATGAAAGATACGGGATCTCGTTATCTTTCTCGGGGCACTCGGTCTTACGTTTGATCGCCGGGGTAATTTTGATGAAAGATACGGGATCTCGTTATCTTTCTCGGGGCACTCGGTCTTACGCTTGATCGCCGGGGTAATTTTGATGAAAGATACGGGATCTCGTTATCTTTCTCGGGGCACTCGGTCTTACGTTTGACTGCCGGGGGTAATTTTGATGAAAGATACGGGATCTCGTTATCTTTCTCAGGGCACTCGGTCTTACGTTTGACTGCCGGGGGATGATCTTCTTGACAAGGGGCTGACTTTGGTTAACTTTGGTTAACTTTGTCAAGTTGGGGATTGAATTGCAGAGTCCTGAAATTTTAAGGGGCAAAAGGGTCATTTTGACCCTTGCAATCTCATCCGCGCGGATAGGGATGGAAAGTCAGGGGTATTAATTGGGCCAACGCCCTTCTTCTTCCTCAGTCCAATTTTTTGAGATTGTCGAGAGCAGAGAGAGAAAAACGAGGAGAGCAGCCATTTTTGGCCCTAGAAGCTTCAAAATTCCTCCGATTTTCTTGATTTTTCGAGCAATGGAACACGGGGAAGGCGCTTTTCAAGGCCAAGGACGTGGTCCGGTAGCGGAGAGGCGATTGGAGCTCGTCCGGATGAGGAGGCATTACAATCTTTCGCAATCGGTTGCGGAGGAGCATTACCCCGATGCTTGGCAACATTGGGCTTCGGATCCGCATCTCCGAACGGTATATTTCGAATCCTCTTGATCCTTTTGTCGATTTCTTGTTTGAAATTTTTGGATGATTTTTGAATTTTTTTTTTTTGAATATTGAATATTGATATTGATGATATGCAATGTTGCAATGAATTTGTGAGTGTCCCAAAAATGTGCATTTTGCTTGGGAAAAAGAATTGGCATTTTTGCCACATTTTTTTTTTTAGTTTGAAAATTACATGTGAAAATTCGAAGAATTGTGATTTTTTTTTTTTGGAATTGAATATTGCATGTTCTTGATGATGATGATTTTTTTTTTTTTGAAATTGAATTTTGATATTGATGAATGATGATGCAATGCATGCATTTTGTTTGGAAAGAATGGGCATTTTGCCAATATGAGATGTATGTATGTTTAGGATTTTTTTTTTTTTGAAAAGTGGGACGGATTTTTCCTCCCGTAGGAATGTAAGATGGATGATATGCATGTATGCATTTTTTTTTTGTTGAAAATGGGACGGAGTTTTTACTTCCGTAGGAATGCATCTTTTTTTTTTTTTGATGAATGCATTAGGACTTGCTGAAAATTGTTTTCTTTTATGCGAGAAAAATGGGGCTATGCTCATTGTATGCTGTTATGCTGTCGAAATTTTTTTTTTTTAATGTAAATGCAAAGGCAATCTTTTGACATTTTCTCTCTTCTTCTTTTTTTTTTTACAGGGCGGACACCGTTTTGTGACGGAGCAGCTGAACAAGATGAAGACTCGAGGATCGGTGGAGTCTGTGATTGACTTGTGGGATCGGCTTCCGGATGCGGGCCGAGGAGCTTTGCCGAGTCCGAGACAGATTGTTGTCGAGACGGGGCTCTGGGAGTTCGTCGAGTGCTTGAGGGGACTGGTCAAGTTCCCTAAGTGCAAGGGCTTGATGTTCGCTCTAGCGCAAAGATTGGTGGGATGCGACCCACACATTCCACTTCTTCCGGGGCGAGGCGACCGTTACGCCTTCCGACTATGCCGCGATCACGGGTCCGTCCTTCAATGGACGCAAAGATTGAGTGGAGAGATGGCTACAGCCGATGCCGATCTCGTTGTGCTCTTCTTGGATTTTCCCCTATTCCCAAAAAGGGGATGGGGATGGAGTATGCCGTGGTCTTCGGCAAGATCGTGGAGACCATCGCGAGTTACGAGGCCGGGAGGATAGGTTTAGCGCCGAGCGCATTGCTAGGTCCTTCCTCCGGTTTACCTTTTCGAGCACACTCTTTGGGCATGCCGAGGGGACGGCGCCTTTGCCTTGCCGAGGTCCTTGGAGGACATGGAGACGGTTGGAGATATTTCCTGGGGGAGGCCGGGCCGGGCCGAGCCGTATTTCGCTCTGATAGATACAAATGAAGGCCGTGAGCTCCCGTATCGCTTCGAGTTTGCTCGGAGGTATAAGCTCTCTTTTTGCTTTCCCTCTTTCCTTTGAGCACGCACTTTTATTTGCACCGGATTGATTGGATTTTTACCTTTCGCAGTATGGGCGTTGGAGTTTTTCCACGTCACGGTGTGGAGGCACTCGAGGCGTACGTCGGGCGTATCCGGCCATGCAGCCTTGGTCCAAGCATGCCCGGGAGAAGATAAGCTCCAGGGGGCGTACGACTCTCGTGTACGCGGATTGCCTTCCTTGACGGAGGCCGAGACAGATGAGGGGATGATATTCTTCCCCCGGGATCGCTGAGGTAGCGCACCGAAGGGCGCCGAGATCCGGACAAGGCAATGGGAGGATTTTGAGGGGCCCGACTTGCGACGCCTACTATCTCGGGAGAGAGGGTGACGCGCCAAAGCATGGCGTGAACTCGCCTTTGAGGACACCGGTGGAGCCTCCCGCCGATATGATGCATCCGAGCGATCGGTCCGTGACTGGGATGATTACCGAGCAGCCAAGACTTCTCGGACTTCGTGGCGATCGAGCCATATGCGACGTTCGTCTTGAGGAGGCCGAGGATGCCTCGTGTTTTGGAGAGGGAGGGGCTTGGGATCCCGCGGTACCCTCGGACGGATTTTTCCTACATCCAGGATGGGGTCCGATTGAGGGTGCAGATCCCTCACCCGAGCGGCTTCCACGAGCTTTCCGGCCTCGTCCGGTATGAAGGTATGGCTTCACCTTTTCCCCTTCTTTTCTTTCTTTTGTTTCATCATCTTTAGCATCACTTCTTTTTTTTTTTGACGCTTTTGCTTTTGTGCAGCTGGAGGTGGTCGTCGAGACACCGACGAAGCAAGTGATCGGAGCCAAGAGGTTCATACGGAGGATGGTTGCTTGCGGGCACCTCATGCTAGGGCGAGGAGACCACGGCCGGCACTCCGTCCGACGGGAGGCTTCTCCTATTCCCTGAGACTTCTTCCGAGACCCCTCTTTCTCCTCTCATTGATCACCGCGCGGCACCGCCTTCGGATCACGTCATTCTTGGGGATCCGCACGGCAGGACACGTCCGGCGGCATGGTGGGTCGTCTCCGTATGTTCGTGAGTCTGACGCCTTCACCTTCGGGTACGATTTCTTCAGTGGATCCGGGTTTACCCTATCGTAGTGTGCCGCTTGGTCCCGACGAGCCTCTTTTCTCGGGAGATGAGGACGATTCCGAGCCCGAGACTTTCGTGGCTCCCGACGAGGCGGGCCCGAGTCGCAAGAGGGGCCGGGGGAGACATCGGGTGCTGGAGACTCCGATTGATTGATTTTTTTTTTTTGAGATTTAGATTTGTACAGATCATGCACATTTTTTTTTTTTTGATGTAATAATTTAGGATTTTATTTATGTTTGTTTGTTGTTTTTTTTTTTTTTGTACACTCTCCTTTTTTTTTTTTTGGAATGTAATAATTTAGGATTTTATTTTATGAATGCAATGCAATATGAATGCAAAGGTTGCATGAGCCTTGGTTTTTTTTTTTTTGCAAGGGTGTTTGGTATATGGACTGGTTTGGGGAGGTTTTTTGCACAAGTTTCGCGCAACCGGGACGGAATATTCCTTTTTTGGTGTAGCAAACTTGACCGTTGCAGAATTTTTCTGGGAAGCAATCCCATCCGCGCGGAGGAATCCCGCATCCGATGCTGTCCTTTAATTTTGGTCCGCACTGGTCTTGCTTTATTTCAAATTCAAATATCCTCTTCAACCTCCAAATTCAAACACCATTTTCGGGAGGAAGAGAGAAAAACCATGGAAAGCCTTAGAAAAGCTCCCTCAAAATTGTCCCAAGAGTCCCAAATGTCATTTTTCAACAAGTTCAAGGATTGGTCCCGGGAAATTATGCATGAGAGAAGGTCTTTCTTTGAAGAACGGTACAAGGTACGATGCTTGTGGTCTCTCAAAGAATTGGTTCCGGATTATGACCTCTTAAGGGCTTCTTCTTCGTTTTGGGATACTAGAAGGCATGTCTTTTGCCTTTCCTTCAACGAGATTGTTCCGACTGTGGAAGAATTTCGGGCCTTGCTTGGAGGTCCTGGAGGTGGAGGAGATAGCAATTCCTTGGTCCGAGGAGCTTCTTTTGTTGACAAGTTGTGCAACCTTCTTCATCTTTCCCTGAGGAAGCACGAGGCATGATCCGCGGTCCCGACCATTTCGATATTTCCGGTCTTCCCGACAGATTTAGGGGCCTAGGCTTGGTGGATGACGCCTATTGGGATGCCTTTGCACTTTGCATGTTCGGCACTTTGTTCATGGTTTATTCCTTCGGGATCCGTCATCGAGCTACTGGATGTTTGTTGTTCACCGCCGCTCGGCGTAGATGTCATTCCTTTGATCTTGGGGAGACCTTCCATGCTCTCGATGCATTAGCTACCGGAGACGGTATATGCACGGGGCAGCCCGCTTTCTCTTGACCCCGTGGCCGATGGAGCGTTTGGGGGTTCTTCGGGAAACCTCTCGATATGATCGTGCCTCGACTTTTGCCAGAGAGGTGTTGATGTAGATTTTGATGATCGTGGCTCGTGGGAGCGTTGGATGGCGGGTCGCCAGCACCGAAGATATCGATGGTCGGTGCCTCATTGGCGGGTGGAGACTCGTAGAGTGCTTCAGACGGGTCCCATGTGGTTATGCTTCCGGGCTTTCTACCCAGCTTTCTACATTCCGGCCCGGTCCCGAGACAGCTTTGGCTTGGAGCAGTTCCTTTGGAGGGTTTTGATGATATAGCTACCAGTGGTGGTGGCTCTTGTTTCCATGGATGATCCCTCGGTGTTTCCATTTCTTTCCCGAGTATGGAGGTACGATGCCTTTCCTCCTCGGGTCATTCTCAGCGTCCGAGACCGGTGTTCCCGACCACTTGGTACCCGGATTGGTACGAGGGGCATCCGGGAGAGACTCAGTGGCTATTTTGAGACGGCGTGAGGCCATTGTAGGTGCGGAGGACCCGACTCAAGCTTCGAGAGGAGGAGGGCCGAGGCGAGGGCCAATCCTCATGACAGAGCGGAGACGCCGTGGACCGACTATGAGGCTTACGTCAAGAGACAGGAGAGGAGGGCTCCTATGCTACCGCCTAGGCTACAGGAGATGAGGGATGACGCTAGGGCTACTAAGGCCCCGACAGAGGCCGGTTTGATAGACCCCGTTCCTATACCGTAGCTTGGTAGGAGGAATACCGACATTTTTCCTGGGCTCGTAAGAGAAAGACTCGGAGGGGGAAGAAGAAGGGAGAGACCAAGACGAGTGGCTTGGAGTGACTCCGAGGTTTCCAAGTATCCCTTTCTTGCCATGACGTACACATTAGTTTGATTATGTATCTTAGTTTTCCTTTAGCAGTTGCCGCTTGTAGGAATGAATCGGGCTTAGACTCATCAAAGAGCTTTTAACTTGTAATGAATATTTGAATTGCTTTAGAGTTTTTTTTTTTTGAGACGCTTTCATGGTCTCGATCAATTGTATTGATGCCAAAGTATGGCTTTTATTTGTGCTTTAGACCGAACCGTTTCCGCCGCCTACGTTCCCTCATTTTGAGGAGCTCAGTCTTCGTAGTTCAAACCGGTGAACTCTTTTTGTTTTTTTTTTTTTTTTGTTTTTTTTTTTTTGGTGCAACCCTCGTTTTTTACCTAGGCCGCCCTTTTCGGGTTTCTAACCTAGTTGGGTATTACTCTTTTAGCACTCTTTTTTTGTTTTTTGTTTTTTTTTTTTTTTTGGTGCAACCCCGTTTTTTACCTAGGCCGCCCTTTTCGGGTTTCTAACCTAGTTGGGTATTACTCTTTTAGCACTCTTTTTTTTTTTTTTTTTTTTTTTTTGTTTTTTTTTGTTTTTTTGTTTTTTTTTTTTTTTTTTTTTTTTTACGCGTAGTATCTCGCGCAGCCTTGTCACCATTCACCGGGTGTACAAAGGGATTCCCGTCGAGGTCCGCAAGTTGCATGGCTCCTCCTGAGAAGATCTTCTCGGACGACATATGGCCCGACCCATACAGCTCCCATTTGCCGAGAGGGTTGATACGGACCGGGGCTTTTCTTTTAGAACGAGATCACCTTCTCGGATCTCCCGATGCTTTACTTTCTTGTCGAAGGCTCTAGCCATTCTTCCTTGGTAGGCCCGGATGTGTTCCATGGCCTTCGCCGGCGTTCGTCTAGTAGGGCCAATTCATCATGGCGACTCGGGAGCCATTCGACCTCGTTGATTTGGCTTTCCAAAGAAGATACGGAGCGAGGGTATTTCCACTCGATTGGGAGTACGGCTTCCATTCCGTATGTGAGGGCAAAAGGTGTTTCCCGCTTGCCGTTCGACCGATGTTCTCAGAGCCCCGCAGTGCCAGTGTAACTTCTCGGCCAATCTCTCGCCTTGGACACCCATTTTCCTGATGATATTTTCCAGAGTCTTGTTTGTCGCTTCGACGGCTCCGTTGGTTTGGGGCCCGTAGGGTGATGACTTGTGACGGGTTATTCGGAATTCTCGCCAAAGAACTCCGTCACATTCCCCTTCGAAGTGGGATCCATTATCTCGAAATGATTTCGCCGGCAACCCGTATCTCGCACATGATGTTTTCTTTGATGAAGAGGGCGACTTTCTTTGAATTGAGGATTTTGTAGGACTTTGCAGAGCATCCTTTCCACTTCCTTCGAAGAAATGACCAATCTCGCGTCTCTTTAGGCTCTTCCGTAGCCTCCCAAATTCACACTCGTCAAAATCTCTTCGGCACTTGGGCTCGATTTTCCTCTTCCTGACAACCCGCTTAAAGATTTTTTTTGTTGTTTGATTTTTTTTTGTTTAATGTGTCTGCTTTTTATCTAATGAATTATTATTAAAATTTTTTTTATTAATTGATTCATCATTAGTTAAAGTGGCAATCAAGGGATACTCGTAAAGGTTCGTCATTTCATTGAAAACGAAAGGGAATACAAAGGCTTGCTACTGCACTCGTGGTCTTCGTGCGTAAGGCCATCTGGACGACCCTAGAGACTCCGATCTTAACAGAGAGAGACTGGGAGGACTTGTCCTAGATTGACACAAAGGGACGGGGTACCAATCCAAGCTTGGTGATCATTTCCTCCTTAGTCGCGGACGGGCCTGAGAGAGTTTCCCAATTCTCTAGCGGCATTGCTATTGGTGGCCTCGTGACTCGGAACCGTGGCCGTTTTTGTTTTCCTTTCTCAATTGCCGCTATCATCTCTTGGACCGAGCCGAGATCAATCGTGTCCGGCACTGGACTTCTTCTTCAAACAATTGCCGCATAACTGCACCATCCCAATCATCTCGAGGGAAATTCCGTGGCCTTAGCTTTTGGCACCGTCAATTCGAACTCAGTTTCGGGTCTCCCGGGCGTAGGAATAGTGGTTGTGAGCTTCTCGAACTGTTCCACTGTGTCGCACGCCTCCGAAGGTATACTCACTCTTCATGGTAGTGGTAGCCCTGTGTATCTTGGGTAGGTCCAGAACATTCTACGGACCGGGTTAGCCTCGGTTCCCCGAACTTGTTGAGGCTATCCCGTAGCTTTAGCCATCCTTCCGTAGGAGTGGGCTCGTGGATGTTTCCCGGTTGTGTGGGACCCTTTACAAAGTAGTCACCCAAATTAGGACCGAAGGGGAGAGATTTAGGATTGTCAACCGGGATCTTTCCCGTGGCAGCCTTCAAATCTTTTTCCCTTTGCAAAGGTCCACCGGGAGGCCTCATATCCTGTGCCGTGGCGAGTATTTTGTCCTTTCACTTCGATGAGTTTGAAAGTTCCTTGTTGGGCGCTTCCCTGCATCGAGGCCAGTAGATAGCTCATTTTTCTCATCATTTTCAAGACCGGTGGGATTTTATCCCGAGTGACCGTCGATCTATGTTGCACACTTGGGCCTCGGGAGGCTCGACCGTGAAGCCCGTTAGCATGTGACCTTCCTCGTCATGTTTGATTTCCGTAATAGGTATTCCGCCCGTATCCGTGCCCTCTAAAGTGACTAAATCCCCGTAAATGGTCGTCGATCCCCATTCGAGACGAATTTCACACACCGGTGGAGGCTTCGAGGCGACCCCTTTGACTTGGTGCCTAAGGTCTTCAACAGGCATTGAAAGTAATCGGGATGTCGATAACCCGGAATTCCACAGTATCAATTTCGTCCAAACCAGAGGTCTAAAGTAGCAACTCCGAGGACTCAAGCCGGGATGTTGAGTCGTAAGCTTGATCGTGAGAGAAGAAGGCTTCAAGTCTCGTAGTCTTGATATCAAGCAAGCTCATGATCTTTGGCCGGAAGAATGTTCATTCCGACCCATTATCAACCAGACCCGAGGGAGGCGTCGTTCATCCACTGGATCGTGATGAAGAGAGGCTCATTATGATCAGCCCCAAATTGAGGGAGGTCGAGATCTCGTGAAAGTGATTATGTTCCCGTAGTGGATGTTTCCAATCACCGTACCACATCATCGGGAGTAGCATCAATAGGCACGAGAGTGCGAGCTGCTTTCTTCCACTTCACCATGGGGATAAGACGAAGTGAGTAGAGACCAGAGGGAAATGTTGGCCTCGTGTTTGCTTCAACCGGGTGAGCACGGGATCCTCTTTTTCGTGGTCCGGAGTTTCACTGCCTTAGCATAGGGGCGGCGATCTTCTTTTGGTGCTTGATCTCGTGGCCTTCTTATCTCGCCTTGGGATTTCCTTGGAAGATCTCGCCTGCATCGGGTTAACAGCATTAACTTCCTCATCGCCGTCTCTTGACCGGATTTCTTCAATGCCGCCAAGGTCAACGGGGAGCCCTTTTCGCTATTGGCCATTGGGTTCCCGACGGTCTAGCGACGTGAGGGGCCGAGCTTCATCGGCTCCTTCCCCGGGCGGCCCTTATAACCGCTTCCCAAGTTACCGGCTTCGAGTCCGGGGTTGTGTTTTTGCCCTCGGATGGCCCACATGAGCTAGGGCGTCCTCCGATTCACTCTCATGGCCGGCCTTGCTCATTGTTATCATGCAACAAGAGTCGCTATTGCCTGGACTCGGCGGCTTTTCGATTTCATCCCTTGGATGGCCCACAGAGTTGTGGCTATCGCCTCCATCTCATCGTATATCCTTTTTCTTTCGCCTTGCAGTAGGGCAGCCACAGTGTGAAGGATAGGCAACGTTCCTCTTCGGAGCTTGAGGTAGCGGCTCGATAGATCTCGTGTCCAAATAAGGAGCACCCGGGGTCCATTGTCGGGCCCCGTAGCAATTAGAAAGGCGTCATGTGGACTCATAGGTATGAAGGCCACCGGGGAGACGTTCGCATCGATAACCCTTTTCTGATTGTGCATTCGCCGCGCTCGAGCGGCCCGGCCGTGACCCTTACGGTTGTTACGCCATCCGTTCGTGGGAAAGAAGAAAAAGATCCGATAACGTTTACGAATTCTTCATCTTCCGGTGGCCGAAACCCTCCATTTTCGACTGCTTCAATAAATCTTCTCCATTCACCATTCGTGTTCTTATAAGGAACGTTGTGTTCTAGGATTTCGGATATGTACGGATCCGGGCGCGGGCTTTGCCGTCCCTCATCCTCTCGGAGTATCCGGCATTGGCCACAAATGCATCTTACAAGTGACACCTCGTAGGGTCCGTCTCCATTGGAATCTCGATCCGCACTTTCTCGGCGGTCCTTCATTGTCGCTTGGTGACAACCAACCATTGTGGCTTGCTCCCATGGGTTCATTTCGGCATGATTGTTCCGCATTGTTTCCGGATCGGGGCCTCGCCGACTCTTCGCTCTCGTCATCATCATCGCCATCGCCATCATCGCCATCGCCATCTAATCGTCTTCCCATACCACGGGGATATCACCGAGAGAGAGCGACGGTCAAATCTGTTAGGGGAAGAGGGGTGCGTGCAGCCGCAAGTTGTCATATGCTCCCATTCCCTAAGTGATGGTAATCGCGATTCAGCCTTCTCCTCCCGTAAATTGCGGGGGAAGAGTGAGAGGGGTGGCACGTATTTGACACTGTGTAGGATATAGAAGGAATCCTCCTCTTCCGATTCTTCACTGTTTCCTGGATCATATTCGGGCTCTCCCAAAGATAATTTGCAAAGTGTACTAGCTCAAGATGCTCTTCGGCCTCTTTGCCGATAAGCCCCAAGCACGGGCGCCCGCCAAGCTTTCTTGTTCAATTCTTCTCGATTGTTCTAACCATCTTGTATAAATAGTTCTTTCATGTTCTCGAGCGGAACAGCCCCAGCTTCTTCGGTATCGGCCTTCCCTTCACCCGAAAAGTAGCGGGCCTCGTATTCTTGCAAGGAGTCTC
The DNA here is from genome assembly GCA_022495995.1 of Adenophora triphylla var. japonica. Classification (NCBI taxonomy): domain Eukaryota; kingdom Viridiplantae; phylum Streptophyta; class Magnoliopsida; order Asterales; family Campanulaceae; genus Adenophora; species Adenophora triphylla. The sequence goes on along the minus strand of JAFEMH010002317.1, from coordinate 229,780 downwards.
CGACATGAGACCAAGATGGGTCGATTCGCTCGATATCCTCGAGGCCGAGGGGAATCCGAATTCGTGATCCTCGACGAGGTTGGCCACGGGTATTTGGGGACCTTCATCAAGCATCTTCATGGTCATGCGAAGATTCTCCGCATTCAATCATATTCACTCGATTATGGTTCCGTGGCAATGATTTTTGATCGTGTTGGGCCCCTCGGGCCTTCCAACTTTCCTTGCTCTATTAGCCCCCGGATTGCCTTTTTCAGAGTGAAGCACTGCCGCCGATGTCCGTGAGCTTGATGAAAGGCACAATACTTTGTAGTATCCACGGGAGCATTCGGATTTCGGGTTGGAAATTCTCCAAAGGCCGCAAAGAAGCCTTCTTTCACCACCCCCTAAAGATGTCATTCAGTGGGCATTCCAAAGTTTTCGAGATTTATGACTCGCGGTCCTGGGCTCGGCCGGTTTCCCGGGAGCAAAAGGAGTCGTGTTATTACATTCCCGTCCCGCATAGTTAATCATTTCTTTGCCTTTAGCAGAGCAGGGGCGGTGTTTGCAGGAGGAGCCCGATATCTCGTAGGCGTGTGCAGCAGCCTGCCGATTGTAGGCCTTTTCAAACTTAGCCGCAGAGTTAACCATGGCCCGTAAGTCTCGAGTATGGGAAGTGACCGAGGGAGGCTCTCGATGTGGTTTCAAGCATGACCGGAAGATGTCCAGCTTGTTCCTCTTCGGAAGGAGGGATGGCCATTTCACCGAGTTTCGCATTCCACCGCTTGTAAAAGTCCCCAACATTCTCATCAGACGCCGCACCGTTGTTTGTAGGTCAACCCTATTTGTTTCCCATTCCAAGTTGGCCTTATATTTTTCTCGTGAAGGCATTGGTGATTTGGTCCCATGTGGCCCCGGCTTCGTGTTTCAAACGGAAGAACCACTTTAAGGCACCGGACTTCAAGGATAAGCCGAAATAGTCACCACCGCCGATTGGTGCATCCTTTGGCTTTCATCGCCAAGGTATACGTGTCCAAATGGGTTTTCGGACATGCGGTTCCATCAAAGAGATCCAGATTTGGCATCACGAATTTGTGGGCAGGGGAACAATGGAGTCCGGGTCCGTAGGCCGGAAGGCGTACTTTCGCGCCGCTCAACATCGCGCTTTCATTTCCTTGTGTTGTTCCATGAACTGTGCCGATGAGGGTCTTGTGGCGGAACCATGGCATTCAAGCTAGTGGCCGAGCTAGAGAGAGGAGCTACCACCGGAGGCAGATCGGTGGAGGGAACGGCCGGTCCGGGACGTAGGTGAAAACCTCGTCCCGGGCCGAGTTACCCCGGGGAGCATGAGTAGGAGCCTCGAGCAAAAGGGTAGAACCTTGCGGCTTGCCGTGGATTTTCAACCGGCAAAGTAGGTGGGGGCAGCCCCGATGTAGCCGGATAACTTGGATTTCCAGAGTGGGGCCCGTAAGTAGGCTTCGAGTGCGGCCGCCGTCCCGATTGTTGAATTGCATGGCCGCTTGTGGTGAAGGTGTGTAACCCGGGGGTACTGCGGTCCCGGTGATTCGATGACACCGGGATGGAGGCTTGGTAACCCATAGAAGTCTCGAGTGAGGAATGGATTTGTGTGAGGAGCGGCCGAACTAGTACGTTTCCGAGGAGGCTTCGATCGTGGTCCGTAACCAAGTTGTGGCGGCATTCCGAACCGTGGCCGTTGCCGTGAAGGTCCGGATTGATCGGTTCCGAACCGAGGAGGGATCCCGATCAGCCGTGGCATTCCGAGATAGCCCCAACCATGAGAAGACATTCCGTACCGATTTTGCCCCCACCGATTTCAGGCCGTCTGGCCGCATACGGATCCGGTGGTCTCGTGGTTGGGAGCCGGGCCGACCCGAAAATCGAGGAGCATGGGTTCTCGTAGTGGCACCATAGGAGGTGGGTGGCGGCATCCCGGTGTAATCGTGGCGACCGAGAGTGGGGTTGGCATCCTCGTCTTCTTCCACGGTGAAGGTGCCATCCGGATTGAGGCCGGCGGCCAGCACCGTGACTCTTAATAGCCTCCATAAGGCCGTTTAGCCGTGCTTCCCGTCGTAACCTCATCTCGTTCGCTAACCGATTCCACCGTTGCTCGTCTCCGAGGGGTCCCGGAGGCGGAGTGACGTTATCCCCATCATTACCGGCCGATGCGTACATTCTCAAACCCGGAGTCGGAACAAACGGCGAAGCCGACGATGCGCTGACTCTTCCCAACCGATCAAACGGTGACCCGGTGCCCGAAACCAAGCTTTGTGCGGAGTGCGGGGAAAGGACATGAAGGTTCGATGTCTCGGGAATGGAAGGAGGGTAGGTGTTTGGACTTTAGGCTCATGCAACATGCGCTTATTTGTTCACGTTTACTTAAAACATGTTTTATTAACCTAATCGGTTGGAAAAGATTGCTCTTCTTTTTCGCAAACTACTCGATTCCCGGATTGGGCCCCGTCACTACGTCTATAAGCCCCTCGTATTCCACCCGTATTTCGACCTCCCAGGGTGGACAGCCCCGGCGAGGGTCCTATAGGGCAAGCGGGTCCCACCGACCGAAAGAAAACGATCCTAGAAGTCCGGCGGGTAATCGAGTCTTAACGAGCATTCGATGTAAATTACGGACAAAGCCGACGTCGAAAGTCAAGATCGTGTCCGAGAGCTCGACGAAAAGTCGGCATGATTTGGACCGATAAATGTCCGCTATTGATCTTGACTTGTCGTCGCTAAGCCGTAATTAGGCATGGAATAACCGTTAATCCTTGATGACTCAAAGGTCAATGCCGGGAGTCGCTGTATAATTTGTGCGCCGTAGCCGAAGTCAAGGCGCCGGCCAATATCTTGGTCAAAGTCTCGCGGCGGAAAACCGGCGTAACTTCGACCGATTAGCGACCGATTAGGGACCCGAGAGATATTGAGTCGGTATGCCGACAAAGGCTTGAAAGGAAAGGTCTATACACGGACAGTGGCATGACACGCACTTACTAAAAACCAACCGGGTCTCTGACAAAGTGTGTCACGGACAAGTGCATGGTCGACACGAGGCTCCATGGGATGTTTGGGTAGTCCCGTGCTCATCCGAGAGGCGTAATAAGACCAAACGGACCGCGACAAGGATTTCCCTGGGTTAAGGACGTAGTGTGCATGTACGGTCACGTGCGCGTAGTGTGCAAGCAGCCTATATTCTTTTCCGAGTAAAATAGAGATTTTTTTTATGTGTCTTAAAAATATGATGCATGATTTTTTTTGGAAATTTTCTTTTTTTTTGAAAATCTTTTTTTTTTGATTTTTTTTTTATGAGCACATAAGCACGTAAGCATGAAAATTCCGACAGCTAGGGACATTATTCCGACAAATAAAATTTTGACTTTCTCCGAGGCGGCCAAAACAACATGAAAACTGTGCAAAAATCAACACACACACAAAAATGATTTTCAAAGCCGGGACGGAAGCTTGACCCTCAAAAGCCTTTTTTTTTTTTGAAAACGGTGATACCGGTACGTGGGATTGTTAGACCACAATTTATCCCCGACTCGTGTTAGGAGGCGATAACGGGAAATTTAGTGGTTTCCACCAATATATCGAATACCATTTTTTATTAAAAAGCTTCATCCCCAGCGGAGTCGCCACTGTAACGATGATGTTGTCTTTTTTGCGGGAAAAATTCGATTTTTGCGTTTCTTTGAAAAACCACATAAAACCGAAAAAACGGAGTCGCCACGCCATTTTAATTTTGAAGGGCCAAAACTTTGAAAAAAGCCCGAGATCAGAGATTTAGGTTCGGAGGTCATGTTACGCGTCGGGAAGGACGTTAGTGTGCACCCGACGCGCCTCGTAAAAACGAGTCTTCCAAGCTGAAAATCATTTGTGTGTGTGTGTATGTGTGTGTTTTGGCCAAAATAAGTTGAAACTGGAAAAAGTAAAAATTGGGATGTCTTTTTAAGACTTTAAACTGATCCCATGATTTTTTGGAGAATTTTTGGTTTGAGATTTGGTACTCAAAAAACCTTTTGAAGTTGAGAAGTCACTTCTGCCAGAAGGAAATGGCAGCAGACACCTGATTTTGAAATGGATTCAAGGGTCCTAAAACTTCATAATCTGGATGAACTCAGAGAATGAAAGTTTCTCTAGACTCCTTGAATAAACTTTGTGTGAAAGAAATTTCCATTTTGGAGAAGATTTGAGGGGTCAAAACCTTCTGGAAACCTCAGATATGAGATCTGGATTCCCAGAAGCTGATGAACTAGCCTCTGAAAGAAAAATTGAAAAGAGGAGTTTTACTCACCCAAAAATAAGGTAAAAATATGTCTGGAAAGCTCTGGATGTTGGCTACAAAAAGTGTTTTGTAGTCAACACCAAATTCCAAGTTCATCTGTGTCCAAAAATTAAGACCATGGACTGAGGTCTGAGAAAATTGCTACTGGACAGCAACTTCTCAAGAAAGAAAATATGATTTTAAGGGGGTTTTGCATCCATGCTTGTCCCCATTTCCCTAGGTTTTGGTTAGTGATCACTAGACATTTTAGTGGTGAATCAACTATACCAAACCATCCTTGGGGTACATTAGGACTAAGCATTTCATTTGCTTGGGGAGGGGATTTTACCCTTTGAAATCAAGATTTAGTGCTTGAAAATGGTTTTTAGGGTTTTGAAAGTGCATTTTTGCAAGTAAGAAAGAAAAGCTTTGAAAATAATGTTGATCTTTGTAGAAGATCATCCATGGAGATGGTCTTCCATGGTGATCTTCTTAGATCTAGAGAAAGAAGATGAAAGAACTACATTTTGTAGTTTGAAGATGCATGCATGGATGAGATTTAGGGTTAGGAAGAGGAGGGTTTACCAATCTTCCTTGTGTTCTTGAGTGTTTGGCTTGAGTGTATGAGTGTTTAGGGCTTTAATATGAGAGTGAGTGGATGAGTATGAGTTGGGAAAGATTGGAAAGAAAAAGGTGACAATTCTTGAGAATTCTCACTGTTTTCTCTCTATATTTCGCCAGAACTTCGTTGCTATTGTGTTCTTCCTTCTTTATTTTTGTGACTGGCGGGCTCAATTTATAGCCCTCCTGAAAATGCAAAGGTATCCGCGCGGACAAGGCCGCAGTAGGCGTGCACCGTTCATTAATTACAGGCTCCACTTTAGACAGAAGAATAAAAATTCAAAAACCAAATTAATGTACCGCTTTTGTGTTTCCAAATTTTCTATTTATGGTTTTATTCTTTTGTTTTGCTTTTTAAGATGCTTTTCTTGGTTTAACTTCATTTGGCAATGCCCATTCTACCCTCCCTTTGTTAGAAATGTTAGGATAGTTAGGAATTGTTAGAAATGTTATAACTTTCGTTAATTTTATAACGAAAATTCTAACAAGCTCAAATTGGAGCACTTACAGTAAGCATGTAGTTCTTCGTGTTTTGCAAGTATCTCATCACTCTTTTGGCTGCAACCCAATGTTCTCTTCCCGGATTGGATTGATATCGACCAAGCATGCCAACAATAAAGGCAAGATCTGGGCGAGTACAGACTTGTGCATACATTAGGCTTCCTACTGCCGATGCATAAGGGATATTTTTCATATACTTGGATTCCAGATTATTTTTAGGACATTGCTTTAGACTGAACTTATCTCCCTTAGAGACCGGGGTGTCATGTGGTTTACAATTTTCCAAGCTAAACCTTTGTAATACCTTCTCTATTAGCTCTTTTGTGATAATCCTAACATACCCGTGAGCGATCACGATGTATTTGGATTCCTAATACAAAAGAGGCTTCTCCAAGATTTTTCATCTCAATTTGTTTGAGAGAAATTTCTTAGTTTCCTTAAGAAGGTCCTTATCATTACTTGCAAGTAAAATGTCATCCACATACAAGACCAAAAATATAAACCTACTCCCACTGAACTTATGGTACACACAATCTTCACCAAGATTCATTTCAAAACTAAATGAAAGAATAACTTGGTTAAATTTTAGGTACCATTGACGAGATGCTTGCTTAAGCCCATTAATGGATTTTTTAAGTTTACAAACTAGATGACTAGTTTGATCTGAATCAGTCACCATTTCTGGTTTCTTCATATAGATAGTTTCCTCAATGTCACCATTGAGAAAAGCTGTCTTTACATCTATTTGATGAATTTCAAGGTCAAAATGTGCCACTAAAGCCATAATGATCCTAAAAGCATTTTTAGAGGATACCGGTGAAAATGTTTCTTTGTAATCAATGCCCTCCTTTTGAGTAAATCCTTTAGCGACAAGACGAGCCTTATGTCTTTCCACATTACCTTGTGAATCCCTTTTGGTCTTAAAGACCCATTTATACCCAATGGGTTTCACATTCTTAGGTAATGGGACAAGATCCCTAACATCATTATCATTCATGGATTTTAACTCTTCATTTATGGCATCAATACACTTATGAGAATTTGGACCACTAATGGCTTCATGGAAGGTGATTGGCTCATCTCCCACTAAACCTAACGGTTCCTCATTCTCGGCAAGATATACATCATAATAATCCGGAATCGCACTCCTTCTTGCTCTATTAGATCTCCTTAATGGCACCGGTTCTTCTTGATTTTGAGGGTGTTGAATTTCCTCATCAACATTTTCATGTTGTTCATTAATAGGAGAATTAACGTCATTTTGAATTATATGTTCTTGTCGAATTTCAGGCACAACTGCTTGATTTTCGATAGGAACTATAAGAAGAGGTATATAAACGAATTCCTCTTCCATTTCTTCAAATTCAAAATTACTATTCAAATTTTCCCCTCTAAATTCAACATCCTCAAAGAACTTAGCATTTTTCGTCTCAAAAAAGGTTCTAGTTTTTGGGTCATAGAATTTATATCCCTTAGATCTTTGAGAATACCCTACAAAATAACTACTAACGGTCTTAGCGTCCAACTTTCCTTCGTTAGGTCTATAAGGTCTAGCTTCGGCTGGACAACCCCAAACATGAAGATGATTAAGGGACGGTTTTTTACCGGTCCATAATTCATAAGGGGTTTTGTCAGTAGCTTTTGAAGGAGCTCTATTAAGTAGGTAGGTTGCGGTTTTCAAAGCATTTCCCCATAATGAGTGAGGTAAGGAAGTACAAGAAACCATACTTCTTACCATATCCTTAAGAGTTCTATTACGTCTCTCGGCTACACCATTCATGCTACGTATTCCCGGCATGGTGTAGTGAGGGACAATCCCACACTCTTCCAAATAACGAGCAAAAGGACCCGAACGTTGTTCTCCCGAACCGTCATTCTGATCGTAGTATTCACCACCACGATCGGATCTAACGTTCTTAATAGTCTTTTCAAGTTGATTTTCAACTACGGCTTTAAAAGACTTGAAAACGTTCAATGATTGAGACTTTTCATGAAGTAAATAAATGTATCCATAACGAGAGAAGTCATCTATGAACGTAATAAAATATGTTTGTCCGTTCCATGAAGGGGTAGGGAACGGTCCACATATGTCCGTATGAATTAGTTCTAAGACTTTTGTAGCTCTCAAGGATTCATTTTTGTTTGTACTATTCCTAAATTTTCCCTTAAGGCATTCAATACAAAAGTTATTTTCCCGAGTATCAAGCTTATGTAATATTCCCTCGGACACAAGCTTGTCAATTCTTCTTTTGGAGATATGACCCAAACGCCTATGCCACAAGGTATAAGAGTTTTTACTTGAAAACTTTCGTTTTATGCCTCGAGAGTTAGTTTCATTATTATGGGACTCATTTAATGAATTGACTGTGTCAAGTGAATATAGATTATCAATGTAAGACAAAGAACTAGTACCCAAAAGCTTTGAATCAAAATATAAATTGCATTTATTATTATCGAAGATACAGGAATAACCTTCCCGATCTAATGTAGTGACGGAAATCAAATTCCGTATAAAAGATGGAATAATAAATACATTATTCAAAACTAAATAATATTCGGTACTAAGAGATAATCTAAAAGTCCCTATGCCCTCCACCTCGACCGGCTTTCCAGCTCCCATGTAGATGAATCTTTCACCTTCATTGGGCGTTCGGTAGTTCAAGCAACCCTGCATACATGAACTTATGTGAGTAGTTGCACCGGAGTCTAACCACCATGTATACGAAGGAATTGAAACTAAATTAGCTTTAGGTCATTTCAAAATGACCATATTGTGGAGGAAGAGAAATTAAAGCCAAATGCACAAGCAAGTCTTCCGACAAGTCCAACTTAAGTGCTTTTAATTTTGTTGATAGGCGAAACATTTCCATTATGTATTCCCTTAGGTTTTCGGTGCTCTTATAACTCATGGAAACAAGCTTTCTCAAGGTAGCACTTGTTTCCGATTTATCGCTCTTTGCAAAGCGTTGTTCTAGAGCATCTAGAAAACCTTTAGCACCATCATCCTCGGAGACACTATTCAGAAATGTCTCCGGGACTGCATTCTTTATTATGCTTAGGATGACGCGATTAGAACGCTTCCACCTCTCTGAACTTAAGCGGTCTTCCGCAGTGCTTTTATCAGTTAGAGGGGCAGGAGCTTGTTCTCTTAATGCGAGATCAAGGTCCAAATAGCCTAAGACCATAGTTATCTTGTTTTTCCAAGTTTTAAAGTTTGTCCCAGTTAGCAAAGAAATTGAGTTTAAGGCAGTAGTAACAGATGAAGCACTGATCAAATCTGAATGAAGGGAACAAAAGAATGAAACAAAACATATACTTAATCAATAACAAGGTCTCCTTTGGAAAACTACACAATGATTAATTATATCAAATTGAATTCCATCAAAATAAAAGATAATCAATGTGACATCAAGACTAATCTTTGGATTGCGAATTGACTCACAATTTGATTTATCTTAGGGTAAACAAATAGCTTAAATAACACACTTTAAATACTTGCCTTCCTTTGGGCTGGATCAAGTACAAAAAGTGTCCTAAAGTTTAAGGTACTTGTTCCCCGATAATAAAGAATATAAACAATTCACTTTAAACACCCGCCTTCCTTTGGGATGGTTCACATCATTTAAAATGACCAAAATTTTAGTTCAATTATTACCCCATGAATGTAAATACTTAGTCAATAACAAGGTCTCCTTTGAAAAACAAGCATGTTATCACATATCAATATTTACATTCATCACTTTAACAAATTTGTATTTAAATAACGTAAATTGCTTTGGCAACAATATTATTTAAACAATGAATAAATTTGTTTAAGCATATAATTAATCATACTTTAGGGCACTTAAGACTTTAAGGTAATTTTTGAAAATTTAAAGGGTAAAGAAATAAGCGAAATTTATTAATAAAAGACAATATCCTTTTGTTCTACCCGTCCATTCTCAAAGTTTGATAACTCTAAGAACCACCGAAGTGCGACTGGTGTCCAGATATTATAATTTATTATTGAATTATCACAAAATTCTGGGCAAAAAAAATGAACCTGAAAACACTGTACAGGTGGGCGACCGCCCATACAAGGTGAGCGACCGCCCAACCCCAGTTTTCAAGCGTTAATGTAAAGGTTGTTCAAGTGGGCGACCGCCTAGGCAAGATGGGCGATCGCCCAAGACCAAATTTCAAACGACGCCAAATTTTTCTGTTCAAGTGGGCGACCGCCCAGAGAATATGGGCGACCGCCCAAGACCACAGTTTGCCCAGAATGACGAAAAGTCACAATTTTTTTACACCCTTTTATGAACAGATTTAAACCAAATAGAGAGCCATACGGAGGGCGCCGGACCCTTTGCCAGGACATCGAGCCATAACGTCCAATTTTTCAGATTTAGACTATCAATTCTTAACTTAATGGTGAATCAATATTCAACCAAAGCAAGTAGATCCGCATACTCACATCACATTTTTAAATGCGTGGCTATGCATATGAACAAACTCACAACGCATTCAAGGATGGTGGCTATGTTCAAAAATGGGATAATCTTACATTAAGAATTGAAAGCCTTTTGAGTAAAACCAAAATTTTATAATTAAGTTTTAACACCATACTCTAGAATCTGAATTAGAGTATGAAATTAATTCAAGAACACATGATAAACATGAAATCTTTTCAAGAATTAAAATCATAATAAACATAAAGGTTTTTTATAATACTCAAACTTGATCTAGAATATGAGCAGGCTCTGATACCAATTATTGGAACATAAACGATCCATTAACCATGAACCGACTCACAACTAGATCAAGAAGAGAAGAAGAAGAAGACGGAAGCGTGTACCTTGTGATTTCATGATTTCTTAGTCTTGTTCTTAGAAGGAGAAAGTATGAAGATTGTCTTCAAGGTAGGGAAGAGTAGATCTTCTAAATGATAAATGTCCTTATTCTCTTTAGTCTTCAAGTACTTAGGATGATTATGGACTGAATGAGAATGTAATAACTAGTGAATTCATAGGCTTGATGGACAGGCCTTTATATAGGAATTCAAGGGGCACTTCATTTAGGGACTACACCTATTGATATATAAGATATTATCATTATGCCCATCATTTAATGGTAGTCTTATATTATGAAATTCTACACATTATATTATATCCTATACTTTATATTAAACATTATAAAATTGATCATCATTTTATTAAGTACTTTCACTAATAATACATGCTATATAATACATGTTCTAACAAGGGTAACCCAATTGAACCCAATTTTCGCTTAACCAATCCAGTTATCAACAAGTTCCAAGTTACTACCTTTCATTGAGTCGTTTCATGGAACACCTTAACCACGTCTTCAAAACACCCACCCCTCAGCATTAAGCATCAAAAGATCCATTGTAGTTTTAAACGGAAAGGGAGAGTATACACTTTAAGAAAATTTCCGTTGGGTCTCTCCGCCCAGATTTTATTCTTTTTAAAGAATTTTTTTATAAATTTCAAATAAAGAGTTATCTCCTCGGACACCCCTAGGCTCCCTTTCTCCTCCCTCCCCTCAACTTCATTTTTTCACATCTCTCTCTCTCTCTCTCTAAAATCACACACAGTAAATACTTTGTCCATTATTTCCTGATGCAATATTTCCTGGTCAAATCAGATATGCACCTAACAAATTAGAAACTGAAACAAAACAAAAAAAAAAATTAAAAAAAAATCAACCATTAATCGCTGGAAAAGATTGCACAAAACCAAAGCATATATAAGAATCAAGTATTGTTTAACACATAACAAAACTGCTTCCAACCAAGTAGGTACATAAACACCAACCAACTCTGAATTGATAAAAAATCAAAATTTTCAATAATAACAATTAATTAATCTTATAATTTACACATTACAACTCTTCTAGTTTAATTATAACTGACTTATAAAACTATTTTATCTCTTATAAGTGACTTATAAGACTTTTTTTGTCTCTTATAATTGACTTATAAAATATATTTTTTTAAAAAAAACAAAAATTTCAATAGTATGAGACGAAAAAGTCTTATAAATCAAAAAATAATAATATCAAAAGTCTTATTTTTGATTGGGGTATATCTTTAAATAATAAATAAATTTGAATCTCACAAATTTATTTATTATTTAAATATAATTTAAATTTTAATTGTATGTGTCATTATTGGGTAGCACTATGTGTGTAACAAAATGTTTTTTTTTTTTTTTCTAATTTTAGTGAAATCTAATTATTGAAAATTTTAATTTTTTTTGTTGAAATTTTTTGTCTTATAAGTCAATATAAGAGATAAATTAGTCTTATAAATCACTTATAAAATATAAAGTAGTTTTATAAGTCACTTATAATTAAGCTATAAGAGTTGTAATGTGTAAGTTATAAGATTGAATCGTCGTTGCTTTTGGTTGATAAAAATTGTCTTGTAAGTCAATTATAAGAGACAAAGTAATTATAAAAGGCAAGTTGGTTTTATAATTCAGCTACAAGAGTTTTAATGTGTAAATGATGAGATTTGTTCATTGTTATTATTGAAAATGTTGATTTTTTTTGTTCAAAAAATTGTTTTATAAGTCAATATAAGAGACAAATTAGTCTTATAAGTCAATTATAAGAGATGAAGTGGTCTTATAAGTCAATTATAAAAGGGCGAGTGGTGTATATGAAATATTAGATTTGATCCGTCCTGAATTAGATTTGAATCTCGCAAAGGGGCGTTAGAGTAAGTGGCCCTACACTTTAATTCTTCGGTTCCATGATAAAATTCATTTTTTTTTTCATCCCGCCCTAAAATAAAGACACAATTTTAAATAGGGCAAATTGCAGTTTAGGGCCTCAACTTGAGGGGGGTATTATATACGGGGCCTCACAATTTTTTGCCATATCAGAACCCAATGTGTAAAATTTTCGTCAGTTAAAAGTTTTTTTACGGAATTCATTAGAAAAATTAGTTATACCCCATGTGTCTTGCATGTGATTAACAAAGTTGTTCAAATTAAAGTAGATTTTTCATTTAAAGGGGTTAAATAAAATTTCCTAAATTAGAAGGATTGAAATAATTTTTTTTAAAGCAAATAAAATTTATTTTAAAATACTAAATAATCAAATTTGAAAACAAATTAATTTATACCTAAAAAAATATATATATATTTTACCAATAAATAAATTTTATATTAGTAATATAAAATAATTTATAATAATATAAGTCACTGATTTTTTTTTCAATATATAATTTTATAATTTGGCATCTTTAATTGAATAAAAACTATCTCAAAAATATACTAATCACGTAATAAATGAGAAAATTATAAAATAAAAATATATTTTAACCAAAAAAAAAAAGAAAAATCCACCTCCATCCTCACCCACTAACAATTTCTTCATCAAAACTCTCCCCTTTGCACCCTCAACTCTTCCCTTTCACTTTGCTTCAATGACCTCTCTCATCTCCCCGTAAAAAATAGTGAGGCCCTCGTATATAAGACCCTCCCACGACTTCAGGAATTAAACTGCAATTTGCCCTTTAAATAAGGCAATATAATTAATTAGTTCACTAGCTTTTATCATTGTAGTACAAGCAATATAAAAAATTAGTAAAATATTTTATTAAAAAATGTTGACAAATTTGAAGATGTGGACTGTTTCAAAATAGTGCAATATAAAAAGTTTGCGCCAAATTCAAAGAAAGATGTGGACCGATTCAAAATAGTGTAGCGTATGGAATGAAAGCGTTGGAGAGGGATTTTGCGACATTATAAAGTTATGGTTGTGAACAATAAAGTTGAAAATGGCCCAAGAGCTTTAAAGCTCTAATACCAAAAAAAGACTCAAAAGGAGTAGAAAACACACACAATAACTGAAAAGGAAAATGTCCCAAGTTTATTTGGTTTCCTTAATTTGATTACTCTTTATAGATAAAAAAGTTGACTAAAATCTCCTAATATATATTATTATTAATTACTATATGTACAAAATATATTCTTTCCTTACTAGATATAAACACATGGGAGAATGATTTTGTACATTTCTCAAATTCTCTTGTTGTCATATATATATCCAAGTCTGCAGAACAAATTCTTGAACAAACACAATGAGTTACACAGGCTGGTGGTGCTGGCGGCATCTGGTGGCGGTGATCGGATTATTTCTACTCTCCGCAAGATCACAGCCACAAATAAATTTTCTAAACCGAGGCTGCAACACATACAATGCTACCAACCTATCAATTTTCTTTAGCAACCAAAATGCAACATTTCACGACCTCAGAAATCAGCTTTCTAATGGAAATCACACACACTTTGCGACAGGGCATCGGGCCAGGAGCTTGGACCCTGTCTATGGGATGGCTCAGTGCAGGAATTACATGTCAACCGCAGATTGCGTGGCTTGTTTTGATGCATCCGTTTCTTTAATACGCCACTGCTCTGCTGCAAATGGCGCTCATGTCATCTTGGATGGATGCTTTCTCAGGTTATAAATTAGCTCTTGTTCTCCCCCTTGATGAGGGGCGAAAATCTCATTTTACTGTTTTCGAACTTATAATTTCGTATTTTCAGATTTGTTTTTTTAATTTCTGTATTGTTATTGGGCAGTTACTAGGTCATGTTAGGTTGTACATAAGCATATCAGGGAGTCATGAGGCAGTCCATTTCTTCTTTTAAAAAAATTGGGATTTTAATGAATGACTTAATCTATTATAACAGTGGCACTTGAAAGTGCTAGAAATTGCTAAGAAAACAAGCGTTTAATTATCATATATCATGTGTTAAGGTACGAGAGCAATGACTTCTATGATCAATCTACTTATCCGGGCCACCTTGGCGTATGCGGAAACCAGACTGCATCTCAGCCAACGGCTTTTGGCCCAGCAGCCGAAGGACTTTTATCAGATCTTCTAGCAGCAACGCCAAGAATTAATGGCTTCTTTGCAGCAACGACACGGGCAATTCTTGGTGGGTCCACCTCGGTTTACGGCATAGCCCAATGTGCAGAAACATTGAGCAAAAGTGGTTGTCAAGAATGCTTGACAGTAGCGAATAGAAATATACGAAATTGCCTTCCTGATGCAGATGGAAGGGCTGTTGATGTAGGCTGTTTTCTCAGGTTCTCGGAAACTTCTTTTTTCCCGAGTGATCAAACGACTAATATCCGGTCCTACCTTGGAGGAAGTTCAACCAATACAAACACAGCAATTATCGGTGGAGCGGTTGGAGGGGTAGGCTTACTTTTAATCATACTTGCTTTGTTCATCTGGTACAGATTATCAAGAAAGTCAAAGGGAGTTCAGAGAGGTAATATACTAGGGGCAACAGAATTACAAGGGCCTTTGACTTACAGCTACAAAGTTTTGAAATCTGCAACAAAAGATTTTAGCAACGAATGTAAACTGGGCGAAGGCGGTTTTGGAGATGTATACAAGGTAATGCGACGCAAAAATAGTTTTTTTTTTTTTTAAAAAAAAGATTATAAATACAATTTTATCTCCATTTTACAGGGGATTTTCAAGGACGGAAATATTGTTGCAGTGAAGAAACTAGCTATAGACTCGACACGAGCAAAAGAAGAATTCGAGAGTGAAGTGAGAGTTATAAGCAATGTTCATCACCGGAATCTCATTCGACTTCTAGGCTGTTGTAGCAAAGGACCCGAGCTACTTCTTGTTCTTGAGTACATGAAACATGGAAGTCTAGACAAATACTTATATGGTGAGTTAAATTTTCGCTCTGCTCTAATTATTCGACTTCCACTTCTTATTTTAAATGTGTTATTGAACTTGTTTAGGCGAAAAACGGGGGACTCTGAACTGGAAACAACGGTTTAATGTAATATTTGGAATTGCCAAAGGTCTAGCCTACCTACATGAACAATACCACGTTACAATTATTCATAGAGATATAAAATCCAGCAATATTCTTCTAGACGACGATTTTCTCCCCAAGATTGCAGATTTTGGGTTGGCAAGACTTTTGCCCGAGGATCAGACTCATGTTAGCACCAGATTTGCAGGCACATTGTAAGTCCAGTTAAACAAAAATCCTTCGCAGTTGGTTTCAGTATCTAAATGTAATAAAACTTTCATATTAGGGGCTACACATCACCAGAATATGCCCTCAATGGACAGTTATCCGAGAAAGTCGACACGTACAGCTTTGGCATTGTGGTTCTTGAAATCATTAGTGGTCGAAGGTGCACCGATGTTCAAGCGGACCCTGAATCTGATACAGAATACCTCCTAGAGCATGTAAGGGAAATTTTGTCATTTCACATTAAAGTACGTAGATTTTTTTCTAAACTCTGTTGTTGATGATATGCATAGGCATGGAATCTATACGAAAACGATATGCATTTGAAGCTGATTGATGAGACGTTAGATCCGAGTGGGTATAGAGAGGAAGACGTGAAGAAGATTGTGAAAATAGCTTTGATATGTACTCAATCGCCAGTATCGTTGAGGCCATCAATGTCAGAAGTTGTTGTTTTGCTTTTGAGTGATCGGACAGTAGAGCAAAGACAACCCTCGAGGCCTACTGTTGTTGAGTCGTTCGATCATAAAGTTCGTGTAGATGCCTCGACAACTAGTGCATCATCAATGAGCTACGCAACTGATACAATATCTGATTTCACAGGCCGTTGATACAACTGTTATACAACTGTTAAGATATTTACTGCATTTTTTAATAAGTTAATTAGAGATTGTTATCTTAGTGGTCTCAGCTTGTTTGAGTTTTACCGGGTCTTTAGGAGCAATTGTAGCTCCAACTATTTTTGTTATAGATGTTGCTGTTTATTATGTTTATTAGGAGTTGGTGGTTCCACTCTCTTTCTTTTAGCACTTAGGTGTCACTGTTAGCTCTATATATAGAGCAGCTTTCATTAATGAAATTAATCAGTTCTTGTGTCCTAAATACATTGTTCTCTATTATGTGCTCTGTACTTTAATTCCAACATTTGGTATCAGAGCTTGGTTCGTAAAACCAAGGGGTGTTTGTGAGATTCCTTCAGCAAAAGAAAAAAGAGAGTGAGAGTAAAAACACAGTAGTTGTTTTTTTTTCTTTGCACGTGCAGCAGTGTCTACTATGGCAACAGAAATTGAAAAACTTCTTTCTTCCTTCTTTATTCTCCACTTCTTTGATGTAACCCTAATTAGGGTTGTTGGCGCCGCCGCCTTGCAGCCC
Source organism: Adenophora triphylla var. japonica (assembly GCA_022495995.1). NCBI lineage: Eukaryota > Viridiplantae > Streptophyta > Magnoliopsida > Asterales > Campanulaceae > Adenophora > Adenophora triphylla. The sequence goes on along the minus strand of JAFEMH010002317.1, from coordinate 213,226 downwards.
TCCGTTGCCGGCCAATGGCCTCGTCCTCATCTGGCCTAGTCTGAATGTTAGTGCCTTCGGAATTCCTAATGCCGCAAGTTCGGCAGCCATTACTCCATCCTCATCCGATAAGGAACCCCCTTCTCCTTCCTCGCCTACTCAAAAGAAATCGTTTGCCTCCTTGCTTAAGGATTCCGCCATTCCTTCTCCTCCCTTAAATTTTATTCCGGTCTCCATACACAAAGGGGAACCAGCGCTTAAGATGACCAAAGACATGATCAACACGCTTGCCAAGCCGTTTCATTTCACGCTGGTGGGTAAATTTTCTCACGGGAGACCTAACATGGAGAATACTCAGCAATATTTCTTGAAATTTGGGTTGAAAGCTGATTTTATTTTGGGTCATATTGATTCAAAACATATTCTCATTCGGTTAATGCATGAGGGTGACTTCAACATATTATGGTCTAAAGAAGTATGGCATCTTGGCCGTTTCCCCATGAGAGTTTTTCGTTGGACCCCTTCATGGCATCCGGGGAAGGAGTCTCCTTTATATCCTATATGGGTAAGTCTTCCTAGCCTTCCAATTCACATGTTTAATAAATTTTGTATTTTCTCAATTGCCAAGATATTTGGCGAACCCCTTCAAATTGATCAGGCCACGGCTAATTTGACTCGCCCAAGTGAAGCTAGAGTGCTAGTTCAAGTCGATTTGTTAAAGAAACTGCCTTCTAGGGTTTTTATTGATTGTGGTGATGAATTCTCAAGTTTCTATCAGCCTTTGGAATTTCAAAATTTGCCTTACTATTGCAAACATTGTTTCAAGCTTGGCCATGATATGAGTTCTTGTTTTTACCTTCATCCCCGTAATGGTGAGAACAAAAATAAGGAGCCTTCTAAGGCAGATTCGGCCAAGGAAAATTCTGGGGAAGGTGTGGAGGATGTTAACAAGGAGAAAAATATGGGTCAGAAAGAAAAGCAAAAGCAAGTTTACGTAGAAAAGTCGCAACCAAGCAATGGTCAACTTAGTAATGAAGATAAAAAGCATTCTGAAAGTGGCTCAATTGGCGGAAATACTAAGATCAGAAGTGAGAATGCAAGTATTGGCCAGACTTCGAAGTCCAATCAACATGATGTTCCGGTTGTTCAGTGTCAAGAAGATAAATCTAATGGCCAGAATAATGCGAAAATTGATGGTTGTGCTCTTGAGACTGAGGTTGTTGTTCTCGATGGGGGGATTGATCACTCTAACGAGTTGTCAGCCGAAAATAATGTTTCGGTTGACACTCAAGGTGATGATTTGGCTGTCTTGGATGACACAGCTATTGGTGATATTAATACAGGCAATGAAATTCTGGTAACTACTGCTGCGGTTGGAGCGCTGTTGGGGGATTTGGCCATTCATAAAGGGTCTACGGTTTCATCATCCATCCCTTTGCCTGCTCCTGCTTTGGATAGCGAAGCTCTAAATCTCGTTCGGGAAAAGGTTAGACAAATTCAAGCTTCCTCAGCCCCTAACTTACGTTCCTCTACTGCTCGTATGCCAAATCCTAAATATTTCAATCCCGAATTTATAAACCCAAAAAATCTAAAAGATGCTCTTATTCTTCGGGAAAAATGTGATTCCGAACCTGAAGGCGATCTTTCTGATTCTTCTCCTTCGGCTTATCATGATGCTCGCACTTATGGGGGTATTGTTGGCGGTGTTCATGTTGATCCAAGTGCTCCAATGGCTGACGGCGATAATTTTGAAGACTATTACGATGAAGAAGATGGATTTCAAAAAGTTAAAGGGAAACGAGGAAAATCTGGAGCGAAAGCTAAAACAAAAAACATCATGCCTAAAAGGCTTTGGAATCCTAAAAGGCGATTTGATTGACCTTTTCTTTATTTTATTTTCTGTCTTTCTTTATTTATTGTACTTTTGAATTTTTATTTTTAATAAAATTTAGGGGGCATTGCCCTTTTCGCCAAAAAAAAAAAAAGTCTACTATGGCAACAGACAACTTCGTACAACTAGCAATTCCTCGATTCGATGGTCACTATGATCATTGGAGCATGTTGATGGAAAACTTCTTGAGGTCCAAGGAGTATTGGCAGGTTGTTGAATCTGGAGTAGTAGTTCCAGCAGAGGGAGCAACGCTATCGGAGACTCAGAAAGCAGAGAATGAAGCCTTGAAGTTGAAGGATCTCAAAGCCAAGAACTATCTCTTCCAAGCAATTGATCGAGCAATCCTGGAAACAATTCTTCACAAAGATACTGCCATGCAAATTTGGGACTCGATGAAAAATAAGTATCAAGGCAATGCGAAGGCGAAGCGGGTACAACTCCAAGGATTAAGGACAGAATTCGAGACTTTGAGCATGAAGTCGGGTGAGTCAGTTGCAAGTTTCTTTGGGAGAACAATGGCGACTGCCAATAAGATGAGGATCCATGGAGAAAATTTGGAGGACGTCACGATCATCGAATAAATTCTTCGATCATTGACCCCAAAGTTTAACTTTGTGGTATGCTCGATTGAAGAATCAAATAAAATTGATGATCTTTCACTTGATGAATTAGAGAGCTCTTTAATGGTTCATGAGCAGAAACTCAATAAGGAGGAGAAACATGAGAAAGAGGAGCAATCATTAAAAGTTTCTGTGGAAGGTTACTTAGGTTCACATGGAGATAGAGGTCTAGGTCAAGGTAGAGGCCGAGGTAGAGGTCGAGGAGGCAATGATCGAGGCAGTCAATATCAACCCCATGAGCGTCAGTTTAATGGAAGAGGAAGAGGAAGAGCACGAGGAGGCTACTAGTCAACTACTCACAAACCAATGTCCGCAGACCAGTCGAGTATTGAGTGTTACAGATGTCATGGTTACGGCCACTAAAAATCCGAATGTCCTTCCAGTTCATTGAAAGAGCAAGGTGAGAAATCTAATTTTGTTGAAAGAGAAGAGGAGGAGGAAGTGTCTTTGTTGATGGCATGTCATGTGAAGGAGGAAATAAAACAAAACATGTGGTATTTAGACACCGGATGTAGCAACCATATGTGTGGAGATAAGAAGTCATTTTCTGAAATTGATGAATCATATCGCAACAATGTCAAGTTTGGAGACAACTCCACCGTTTGTGTTAAGGGAAGGGGAGTAGTAACTCTCCAAACAAAGGAAAACACAACCCATACAATTTCCAATGTTCTATTTATTCCAGATTTGAAGACGAACTTGCTTAGTGTTGGTCAATTGCAAGAGAAGGGTTACGTGGTTTCAATCAAAGATGGAGTGTGTCGAGTTGAAGATGCAAAGTTGGGCTTAATTGCTCAAGTTAAAATGACTGCGAACCGCATGTTCCCACTTCAGCTCCATAACACCAATTATGCATGCTTCTCTGCGAAAGTGAAGGATGCAGCCTGGTTATGGCATTTTAGCTATGGTCACGGATTGAAAACTCTACAGCAGAAAAGTATGGTAACTAGACTTCCTCTGATTCCTACTTCATCGCAAATATGTGAAGAATGTGTTGTTAGTAAACAACATCGTACTCAGTTTCCACAGGGGAAGTCATGGAGAGCAAAGAAAGCCTTAGAGTTGGTACATTGTAATCTTTGTGTCCTGATAAATCATCAAATGGAGGTAAATGGTATATAATTACTTTTATTGATGATTTTAGTCGGAAAACCTGGGTATATTTTTTGCACAAAAAATCTGACGCTTTTGCAGCCTTTAAGAACTATAAATTGCTGGTTGAGAAAGAAGTAGGGTGCCCAATCAAGATTCTTCGCACAGATCGCGGTGGAGAATATATCTTGCAAGAATTTGCAAATTTTTGTGAAAACCATGGAATTAGGAGGCAACTTACAACTGCATATTTGCCTCAACAGAATGGAGTTTGTGAGCGTAAAAATCGCACTATTATGAATATGGTGCGAAGTCTTTTAAGGATGAGCAGTGTTCCGATGAATTTTTGGCCCAGAGCAGTCAACTGGAGCATTCATATTTTGAATAGAAGTCCTTCACTTGCTGTTCAAAATATGACACTAGAGGAAGCATGGAGCGGACATAGACCAACGGTTGAGCATTTCAGAATTTTTGGGTGTATTGCATATGCACATGTTCCGGACCAAAAGGGGACAAAGCTAGATGACAAGGGAGAGAAATGCATTTTTCTTTGTGTAAGTGATCAATCAAAAGCTTATAAATTGTACAATCCTTACACTAAGAAAGTTATTATCAGTCGTGATGTAATCTTTGACAAAGAAAATTTTTGGTCATGGAACAACAACTTTGTTGAACAACAAATTCATGTTAGCTTTGATGAAGACGAGAGGCAGCAACCTACTAAAACTGGGCAACTAATTACACCAGATGTTCCAGCAAATAATTCAAGTTCAGTGGCAGCAACAATAGAGAATGAAGGGAGACCTCAACGTACTAGAAGAAAACCAGCTTGGATGTCTGATTATGAGGTTACGGGTGTTGACAAAACTGAAGATACACTTATACATTTTGCTCTATTCTCTGATTGTGATCCTACAAGCTTTGAAGATGCTATTAGAGAGTCAAAATGGCAAAAGGCGATGGACGAAGAAATTGCAGCAATTGAACGGAACAACATATGGGAGTTGACTGATCTTCCAGAAGGGTACAAGACAATCAATGTAAAGTGGGTATTTAAAACGAAGTTGAAGGAGACTGGAGAAGTCGATAAGTACAAGGCGCGCTTAGTAGCTAAAGGCTATAAACAGGAGTATGGTGTGGATTATAAAGTGGTTTTTGCACCTGTGGTAAGGCATGAGACCATCAGACTATTGATTGCGTTGGCTGTACAACACTCTTGGCCCATCTTCCAATTGGACGTGAAGTCAGCCTTTTTACATGGTGATCTCCGTGAACATGTATACATCGATCAACCTCCTGGTTATATGAAATTAGGATGTGAAAATAAGGTTTATAAACTGAAAAAGGCATTATACGAACTAAAGCAACCTCCTCGTGCTTGGTATAGTCGTTTAGATGCATATTTTTCTAAGGAGGGGTTTGAGAAATGTCCTTATGAGCACACTCCTTACATAAAGACTGGAGCGGATGGAAAATTGCTCATTGTTTGTGTTTATCTAGATGACCTAATTTTCACCGAAAATTATAGTGCCATGTTTGAGAAATTTAAAAATTCCATGATGATGGAATTTGAGATGTCTGATCTTGGGAAGTTGCATTATTTTTTGGTTATTGAAGTGATTCAATCTGCATCTGGAATCTTTCTTACCCAACGAAAGTATGCACATGAAATATTGAGCAGGTTTGGAATGAAAAATTGTAACTCTGCTTGTACACCTACAGATGTTGGTCTGAAACTCATACGAGAGCCTGAAGAAGGGAGCAAGAATGTTGATAGGAAGCTTTACAAGCAAATAGTAGGGAGCTTGAAGTATTTAACAGCTACAAGACCCGACCTAATGTATGTAGTAAGTCTTATAAGCAGGTCCATGGAGTGCCTAATGAAATTCATCTCTTAGCTGCAAAGAGAATTCTACGTTATGTGCAAGGTACTACTAGTTTTGGGTTGTTCTATAAGAAAGGCGAAAAATGAGATTTGCTTGGGTTTACGGACATTGATTACGCTGGAGATCGAGATGATAGAAAGAGCACTTCGGGATATGTATTCATGCTTGGTTCAGGAGCCATTTTGTGGTCTTCGAAAAAGAAATCAATTGTCACTTTGTCGACAACTGAAGCAGAGTATGTAGCTGTAACATCATGTGCTTGCCAAGCAATTTGGTTGAGGAAAATACTTGAAGAATTGCAGTTCAAGCAAGACGAATCTACTGCAATTTATTGTGATAATAGTTCTGCTATCAAGCTCTCAAAAAATCCCGTTTTACATGGAAGAAGTAAGCACATAGACGTGAAGTTACATTTTCTGAGGAACCTCACAAGAGATGGAATCATTGATCTTTTCTACTGCAAAAGTGAAGATCAGATTGCTGATATAATGACCAATCCATTGAAGTTGCCTGCATTTCACAAGTTAAGGAAGTTGCTTGGAGTTTCTGCACTTGACAAATCCTACTAAACTGAATGCTTGAATATTTCAGTTTAATGGAGGGAATGTTAAGATATTTACTGCATTTTTTAATAAGTTACACTACCAGAAACTAGTGTTTTAGCGACGGAATCAACAACAACAGACTCATTCCGTCGCTATTTAGCGACGAAAATTAAGCTTTAGCGACGGAATGATTTTGGCGTCAAATTTACCGACAGAATTTAATTTCGTCGCTATATTCCGTCGCTAAAACGAATATTCCTCGAATATTCGTTTTATTACCGCCACTATTTTGACGAATAATTTACCGACGGAATATTCTGTCGCTAGTTCTTTATCAGCGACAGAATTATTCTGCCGGTGAAAAGGTAATATTTTTTAATTTTTTTATTTATCAGCGACGGAATTATTCCGTCGGTGAAAATTAAATATTTTTTTTTAATTTTTTTTATAATACACCGACGGAATATTTTCGCCCTTGATAAATTAAAAAAAAATTAATTTATCAGCGGCGGAAATATTCCGTCGGTGTAAATAAATATTTTTTATTTTTTTTAAATAATACACCGACGGAATATTTCTGCCGCTGAATAATTAATTTTTTTAAATTTATCAGCGGCGAAAATATTCCGTCGATGAAACGTAAATATTTTTTATTTACATGGTATATGGTATAGTGTATAGGGTATAGTGGATAGTGTATAGGTTATATGGTATAGTGTATAGGGTATAGTGTATAGTGTATAGGGTATAGGGTATAGTGTATAGGGTATAGTGTATAGGGTATAGTGTATAGGGTATAGGGTATTGGGTATAGGGTATTGGGTATAGTGTATAGTGTATAGGGTATAGGGTATAGGGTATAGGGTATAGGGTATAGGGTATAGTGTATAGGGTATAGTGTATAGGATATAGTGTATAGGGTATAGGGTATAGGGTATAGTGTATAGGGTATAGGGTATATTGTATAGGGTATAGGGTATAGTGTATAGGGTATAGGGTATAGGGTATAGTGTATAGTGTATAGTGTATAGGGTATAGTGTATAGTGTATAGTGTATAGGGTATAGGATATAGTGTATAGTGTATAGTGTATAGGGTATAGTGTATAGGGTATAGTGTATAGGGTATAGGGTATAGGGTATAGGGTATAGGGTATAGGGTATAGTGTATAGTGTATAGGGTATAGTGTATAGGGTATAGGGTATAGTGTATAGGGTATAGGGTATAGGGTATAGTGTATATGGTATAGGGTATAGTGTATACTGTATAGTGTATACTGTATAGGGTATAGGGTATAGGATATAGTGTATAGTGTATATTGTATAGGGTATAGTGTATAGGGTATAGTGTATAGTGTATAGGGTATAGTGTATAGTGTATAGGGTATAGGATATACTCCCTCCGTCCCAATGGGCTTAAGAAGATTCTATTTGGCACGGGAATTAAGAAATATTATTATAGTATTAGGAGAGAGAATAAGTGGAAGAAGTGTTGTGAGTGTGAAAAATTAAATAGGAGAGAGAATGAGTGGAGGAAATAGTAAATTATAATGTGTTGTGAGTATTAAAATAATGTAGGAGAGAGAATGAGTGGAGAGAATAGCGATTTAAGGTTTCCATTTTGGAAATTCTTAAGACTTATGGGACGCCCAAAATGGAAAGTTTTCTTAAGACTTATGGGACGGAGGGAGTAGTGTATATGGTTTAGGGTTTAGGGTTTATGATTTATTTATTTTTTCAAAAATAATATTTATTGACTCATACTTATTTTTTTGACATTAATTTAAAATAATTTTCATGTTTTATATAAATAAAAACAATGATATTTATTAAATTAAAATTAATTAATATTTATGATTTATTTATTTTTTCAAAAATAATATTTATTGACTCATACTTATTTTTTTGATAGTAATTTAAAATAATTTTCATGTTTTATATAAATAAAAATAATGATATTTATTAAATTAAAATTAATTAATATTTATGATTTATTTATTTATTCAAAAATAATATTTATTGACTCATACTTATTTTTTTGACAGTAATTTAAAATAATTTTCATGTTTTATATAAATAAAAATAATTATATTTATTAAATTAAAATTAATTAATATTTATGATTTATTTATTTTTTTCAAAAATTATATTTATTGACTCATACTTATTTTTTTGACAGTAATTTAAAATAATTTTCATGTTTTATATAAATAAAAATAATGATATTTATTAAATTAAAATTAATTAATATTTATGATTTATTTATTTTTACAAAAATAATATTTATTGACTCATATTTGTTTTTTTGAGAGTAATTTAAAATAATTTTCAAGTTTTATATAAATAATAATAATGATATTTAAAATAATTTTCATGTTTTATATTAAATTAAAATTAATTAACTTCAGTGACGGAATATTCCGCCGCTATGTACTTGGCTCGTTGCAATTTAAGCGTGTGGTTTGATGGTAATGATAATGGTAATGGATTTGTGATAAGGGCTTTCTTCTGTTCGCTATTTAGCTTTAATAATCTGTTCCGTCAAACTCCTGTTGAGCTGTTTTTGAGATGTTTCCTTATATCTGATCATTATTTGCTTGAAATTGAATGCAAACGTTTTCCTTTATATGGAAATGGGGATTCATGTTTATTTCAAAGAATATTTTAAGATGACCCAGCTTACATTTCTATGTTCCGTGTCAATCAATAATTTTGTTTGGAAAGCATAAGTCCAACCTTGATTAAATAGGGAAGCTAGTTGCTGCCTTGTCAGATAAGTGGCATGTTTGAATGTTAAATTTTGAGAATTACAATGGAGTCTCATAATAAAATCTGTAGTTTTAAGTATTAAAGAATAAAGAAATGTTTGGTACCTTCATTTATTTACTAAATATTAAAAAAATGTCCGGAAAGAGGAAACAATAGTAATATTTCCGCTCAAGAACTAGAGATTCATGAGGACCTCATGAATCTCTAGTTCTTAACCTAGTAAAGTTAATAAATAAAATGTTCCATTTCTTTTCTTAACCTAGTAAAGTTAATGTTAAAGCTATGGAGGGGAGGGATACATGTATACATTAAAAATAACATAGAGATTCATGAGGACCTCATGGAATATAATGATAGGGTTCTAGATCCCATTTTTGGGGCGATTGACGGCATCGCGGACGGTGATTATGTCGCCTACGTTTGAGCCCCTGATATCAATCCTGACACCCTAGATGCACATTAGGTCGGATCTTGTGTAAAGTCAAAGGGGGAGGGGGTGAATGTCTAAAATTAGGAAGACTTGGATGGAAGTATTGTTAAGGAATTAGACTCCTAATTATTGTCTAAAATTAGGAAGAAAACTCTTAGTGGCACTGCTTATAGGGTATTGTGGTTGGTGGTTAACATCTTAAAATATAAACAAGATGAGAGTCTTTCTCATCCACATCTATCAAAATCCGTCCATCTTTCATTTCGAAAGACAGAGCAAACAAATTCTCCATTGTTTGAGCAAATGATTTTCTGTTTAATAAGAGTTTTTCCAGTTTCACTGACCTCTTCTCTCTAAGGATCTCAAACATCACAGTCATGTTTGTGACGATTAATGTTTTCTCTTCACTGGTGTTATACTGTTACCTTGTTTTTACTTGTGACCGTATAACACCAGTGAAAAGTAAAACAGGCACTGTCACAAACATGGCTGTGATGTTTGAGATACTTAGAGAGAAGAGGACAGTGAAACTGGAAAAATTTCTTATTAAACAGAAAATCTTTTGCTCAGAGGACAGTGAAACTGGAAAAATTTCTTATTAAACAGAAAATCTTTTGCTCAGAGGACAGTGAAACTGGAAAAATTTCTTATTAAACAGAAAATCTTTTGCTCAGACAGTCGAGAACTTGTTTGCTCTGTCTTTCTTGGTCAAAGATTGGATAGGGTTTTGATAGTTGTGGATGAGAACGACTCTCATCTTGTTTATAAATGTAAATTTAATTCATCATTGTAAAATTATATATTTTACAACAAAGAATTAAATATTAATATTTAAAATTATTCACAATAGTAATAATTTAAAAAATCCAAAAGCCGAATTTCTTGATTTTCGATTATAAAGCAAGTAGACAAAGTGATATTTGCATTTCATATAATCGTGCATTTCAGGATGGGATAGGTTTACCAAACAGGCACTTAAAGGATAGAGTAGGTATTGATTCCAGGTCAACAAGTGTTGAATTTCAACTACCTAACCAACTAAGCTGCCTGAAACATATATTAATAAAGTGCACAATAATTATATTGCTATAACAAGAGATAAAAATAAATTAGTAAATATTCTGGCTTAATTAGGTTTCATGCTGGATTAAAGATGGTTGGAAGCATATACTGTTTGCTTAATAATTATATTGATGCTAAAGAATTGTAAAATTTGAAACCTATATGACAATTAATTTGTATAAAGTTATATCTAGGGGCGTAAGTGGTTAGGTAGGGACACCATTATACTTTAGTTTAGTTTGAACTAGAGCTCAAGATTTGTTGATACTAAGAAGCCAACCCCAATTCTAAACCTAATTTTAAATATTAACAATTTACAATTATTCACAATATTAATAGGTAAAAAATCCCAGCAGCCCCAATTTAAGGCAGCATGGAGCATTACAATGGAGAAATTGTTTCCCGAGAGTATCGATTTAAACAAGACATTCTTGAACTCTCGCACTTTCACCAAAAACAACACCAGAAACTTATTGACAGGAGGTATAGCATGCCATGCATCTGGTCTCTAAAAGATTGGAAGATTGATTGGGATCTGCTCCGAGCTGCTTCGTGCTTTTGGGATTCAGAGCGACATGTGTTCACCCTATCGTACAACGATCTGATGCCAACAATGGAGGATTTCCGAGCACTGACTAGTGTGGGTGAGTCGAGGACTGTGGCATTTCCTCGAGATAGACGATCAGTTACGGAGCAACTATCTGAATTCTTGGGATTATCAGCAGACTGGGTATCGGGCATTGTCGTTGACGATAGATTCATAGACTTGACTCATATAGCCAGATTGAGTCGGACCAGTGTTTGATCTATCCACTTCCTTAGATATATTCATGTTGCTCATTCCGTCTGCGCACTACTTCGCGGCTACACGGAGTGTGTCCGGCTACGGCTGTTAGAGATCATCGAAGGCGAGAGGTGATCGAGGAGTTGACATCCGGCATATTCAATGCGGGACAGGAGCGATGGACATCATTCCACTTTGTTGCTAGCGGAGACATACCACGGCATTGATAGATTAGCCGGAGGATCCGAGTACGTAGGTTCGAGCGGCCCCAAATTACTATCATTGTGGCCGTATGAGAGATTGCGCTTGATCTCGCCACTGCTAGAGGGCGACGGCATTACCTTGGGTGACCGGACAGCGCGGGATATTGAGGGATGCCGCTGCGAGAGTTGGCATAGGAGGTTGGCCTTGGCCCGATATGAGACCGCAAACCTATACTATTGGATTCGGCATGGGGATTGCGGACTATGAGAGATATTCGGGACGAGTCGGTGATTGTCCGACTTCCGGGACTACATGTATCACCTTTTGCATTCCATCTCTAGTGAGCGAGACAGTACGGACACCCGCAGCAGACCATTCGGACTTTGAGAGAGCGATTGACGACTAATACCATGCCGATGATTATGGTGAGCCTCGAGACTACACATTTATTTGGCAGAGCATTTCTAGAGAGCTTTCTTCCGTTACGACCACTACTCCGTCAGACTAGAGGTAGCACATTTCTGACCACCGAGTATCTGATATGGTACGAGGAGCAGCAAGGTCCTATACAGCTGATGATAGAGGCTCGACGCCGAGAGTATTTTGGGGCAGACTATTCTTCCAGCCGGACATTAAGAGACATAGAGGCCAAGAGCAACCCTGATGAAATCACTGGCGACATTGCAGCAGATTATGAGAGACGGGAGCTTTGGAGAGCTGCTTTGAGAAATGATCACGAAGTGATAACTCGCAGAGAGGCCTTGAGGCAGGAAGAAGCGATGCGAGAGCTACCGGGCGATTGATCCACCGGCTCACACGATACCTGAGCCAGGACGAGGTCATACTGACTTTTTCGACTTACCTAGATGAAAGACCTCCCGGGGACCGAGGCGGAGGAAGATTAGAGATTCGAGTTCGGGAGCGGGAACGAGTTCCTAGACACTTTAAGAAGATCTATTAATATATTGTAAAATATGAGTTAGAATCTTTAAATTTATTTTAAGAAGATGTGTGTTGCTTTTAAGTTTGTAATTCAAATTTAGGGAATGATAATACGTTAATTACTTCTAAACTGTTAATATATTATGAAATCAAATAATTATTAACATCCCAATTTTGTTTCATCCGTCGATTAAATTGAGTGTACGTATAATATATGGATTGCAATGCAGGAGTGATGTCTGTTAACGATGATCGTAGTTGGATGTACAAGCGGAAGTTGCCAAATCATAGCAGTATGAATCCTGAGTTTATAAGAGGGTTGAAGGGGTTTATTGAATTTGCTAAATCAAATCCCAATCACATGAATAATGATGGTAAGATTAGGTGTCCATGCACCATGTGTTGTAATGTCAAGTATCTAAGCTTGATCGATACTCAGAAACATCTTTTGTGTAACGGGTTTGAAGTTGGGTACAAACGGTGGACTCGTCATGGTGAGCAAATGATATTGCGCACAAATGTTGCGAATAATCCCCCAGGAATATTCATGTACCTCCCGAACCCGAACCTATTATTCAAGATAATGAAGAACCACCTTTGAATATGGAAGATATGGTTAGGGATGCAGCCGGTCCTGAATTCGATTGGTCAGAGAACCAACAGCAAGAACCAACCCCTACACCCAAGAAATTTATTGATGCTATGGACTCTGCAAAAGAGAAGGTCTATCCAGGTTGCGAGATCAGTGTGTTGGAGGCTGTGGCTGAGGTCCTTAACATAAAGGCTGATTGCAATATTAGCCAATCTGCTTATAATCGTATCATGAAAGCAATTAAGCGGATGTTGCCGAAAGAGAATAAGATGGTTACAAACTTTTATGAGACAAAGAAGTTGGTTGGGCATATTGGGCTATGTTATGAAAAGATTGATGCGTGTAAGAATGATTGCATGCTATTCTACAAGGAAAATTCACAGAAGACAGAGTGTTCAATTTGCGGACAAAGTAGATATAAGCCAAATCAAAGGGGTAGTTCAAAACACAAGAAAAACAAACCACATAAGCAGTTGTGTTACATGCCATTGATTCCAAGACTTTAACGCCTCTACGCGTCTAAATCTACTGCAGAAGCAATGCGTTGGCATAAGGAAAGTTTGCGTGAAGAGGGTGTGTTGATTCATCCCAGTGATGGGGAGGCATGGAAACACTTTGATGAAACTTATCCTGACTTTGCGTCTGAAGCAAGAAATATACGGTTATGCATCTGGTCTGATGGTTTCAATCCGTTTGGTCCTGGGGTAAAATCTTACTCTTGTTGGTCGGTTATAGCCACTGTCTACAATCTTCCGCCCTGGTTGTGTATGAGTGATCCCTACATGTTCTTGTCGTTATTCATCCCCGGCCCAAACAGCCCTGGGAGGAACATTGACGTCTATCTCCGACCTTTGATGGACGAATTGAAACAGCTTTGGGAGGATGGGGTCGAAACGTGGGATGCTTTCAAGCGAGAGAATTTCAGCATGAAGGCTGCATTGATGTGGACAGTTAATGACTTCCCTGCATATGGGATGTTATCGGGTTGGAGCACCCACAGGAAGTTGGCCTGTCCGTATTGTATGAGTGACACAAAGTCTTTCACGCTCAAGCACTCTGGAAAACCATGTTGGTTCGATTGCCATAGACAATTTCTTTCGGAGGACCACCCATTCAGGACCCAGAAGAATGCGTTTAAAAATAACAAGATTGACCATGATGAGGCCCCGATTCGTTTAAGTGGTGACACGGTCTATGAGAAGGTATCTAGATTTCCCGATCCTCGGTGGGGGAAAAAGTTTTCGAAGACCAAAATACAAGGGTTCGGGACTTCCCATAACTGGACCAAGAGGAGTATATTTTGGGAGCTGCCATACTGGAAAACAAATCTCATTCGACATAACCTTGACGTGATGCACATTGAGAAGATTGTATTCGATAATGTTTTTAACACGTTGATGGATTTCAAGGTAACAACTAATGACAACGAAAAAGCTCGAATGGACCTTAAGGAAATTTGTAAGCGGCCGGCCTTAGACTTGGCATACGTCAATGGTAAACCAGTTAGACCGATGGCTCAATACGTGCTTACAACGGAAAACAAACTCCTCCTCCTGAAATGGCTCAAGGATTTAAGGCTTCCAGATGGTTATGCGTCTAACATTGGTAACTGTGTCAATGTAGAGGAGGGGAAAGTGCAGGGTTTGAAGAGTCACGATTGCCACGTATTGCTAGATAGGCTACTTCCGATTGCTCTCAAGGGTCTCTTGCCTGACAATATCTGGGTGGCGTTAACAGAGTTAAGTGAGTTTTTCCGAGCGTTAACATCGACCACACTGCGTGTTGATCACATGAAAAAGCTTGAGGAGAGCATCGTAGTGACTTTGTACAAACTTGAGAAGATATTTCCTCCTTCATTCTTTGATTCCATGGAGCATTTACCGGTCCACTTGGCATACGAAGCTAGAGTCGGTGGTCCAGTTCAATACAGATGGATGTATCCATTTGAGAGGTAATTGAATTTATTCTATTTCTAAATAATTTGAGCGTTAACAATATACCTTCTTTAACATTATTTATATTTTAATCTACGAATGACTTTTAGGTATCTAGGCCAATTGAAAAGGAAGATGTGCAATAGGGCCATGGTCGAGGCCTCAATTTCAGAGGCTGTTATTATAGATGATATTGTTGCCTTTGTCGGAACATATTTTCCTCCAGATGTTGATATGAGATTGACTGGGGTTGGCCGCAATTACGATGGTAGTTTTCCGTCTAAGGGAAACATCTCTGTATTTTCATCCCCTGGTCAGTTCCTCGGCAAACGGGTTGGTACTCGTACGTTAATCGCTAAAGAGTTTGTCGCGGTCTCACTCTATGTTCTTCTTAACTGTGACGAGGTTGGGGAATATATCAAGTAATTCATTGATGTTATGTTTACGCCTCGTCGATTAAATTATGCATGTTTAATTACCTGCATATGAAATGCCTTGTTTAACCCTATTGCAGAATGTTTGAAGATTTAGCTCAGGATTTATCTCCAGAACTCATCGCAACTAGGACAGACAGAGAATTTCCAAACTGGCTAAGGAAATATGTAAATATTTTGTTTCATTCAAATTTATTCTATACACTTTTTTAAACATTCAATCTTAAAATTGTATTAAATTGGTTACATATTGTCTTATAGATAGCTGAACATCTGGGTGATGCCAAAGCTGCGAGGTTAAGACATTTAGCATCAACTCCGTACTTGAACGTTAATTTATACAACAATTATTTCGTGAATGACTATGTGTTTCATACCAAAGCTTACGGGGGCTCTAAATTAACGTCGAATAGCGGTGTGAAGCTTAAAGGAAACCTTGATTATTATGGCGTCCTGAAAGAAGTAGTCGAGGTGGAGTATTTGGGTAGAAACAATGTTGTCTTGTTCAATTGTGATTGACGAGATGCTGTGCGAGGTGTTAAGAAGCATGCCATATTTGACCTCGTTGATGTAAAGGACTCGTCCAGACATAATGGCGACGACGTCTTTATCTTAGCATCTCAAGTACAACAGGTATACATGACTCCCTACCCTAGTCCGCGACCCGACGGATGGTGGGCTGTCTGGATGACCAAGGCTAGGAGCATGATTGACAATCTACTCTCGTCGACAACTACAGAGTCGTCATTAGAAACACCCTAAGAGGATGAAATGCCAGTGCCACCTAACGTTTCATCAGCTAATCATCCATTAGATGATGTCACTCATATTCCTCAAAATGTTGATGAACCCGAGGAGGATTTCTTACCAGTGAATTTGCCACCTCCTCCGCCTCGTTCAGGTCATCTCATGCACATTGATATTGATGAATCAGAGGAAGAGGAAGAGGAAGAGGAAGAGGAACCAGAGTTTGATTCATCAGAGTCCGAAGACGAAGATGAAGAACTCGAATTTTGTAGTAATTCAGAGTCCAGTGATGATGATGGGGACGAAGATTAATAATAGTTTAAAGTTTTATATGTATTGTGAATGCTTTAGATTATTAGAACTTTAAAGTTTTATATGTATTGTGAATGCTTTAGATTATTAATAGTTTAAAGTTTTATATGTATTGTGAATGCTTTAGATTATTAGAACTTTAAAGTTTTATATGTATTTTGAATGCTTTAGATTATTATTAATAGTTTAAAGTTTTATATGTATTGTGAATGCTTTAGATTATTAGAACTTTAATGTTTTATATGTATTGTGAATGCTTTATATTATTAATAGTTTAAATTTTTATATGTATTGTGAATGCTTTAGATTATTAGAACTTTAAAGTTTTATATGTATTGTGAATATATTGTTTTCTATTGTTAAAGTTGTATATTTTAATATTTTTACTGTATTTAGATATGAGTTCTAGTAGAAAGGGTAGGAAGATACGGCCCATCTACACATCTATTACTGGGACGCAACCGTCCCGATCCAGTACTGATGATGTCGATGTCGACCCTACACGTAATAGTACTAGCTCCACCTCTGGGGCCGATACTCATACTGTTGTCGATTCTGATGGGAGGATATTTGTTCAGATATCGTCACTTTATGACCAGTAAGTAACTCTTCATTAATTTGAAATAAGTTGGTTCCTTTTTGTTTTATATATAATTCATTATTTAAGTTAAAATGTTATTGTATAAATATACTTGGCAGGTTTGTAGGTGGATACCCTAGCTCAGGGACAAAGATCGGGCAGCATTGGCGGTCTCGGCTCATGACAGAGTTTTGGCCCAACTGGAAATCATTGCCACCGGGGGAGAAGGAGGATGCGTGGGAGGAGTTTAAGGTAATGTGTTAATGGTTTTTATTTAAAACTTAAATGTTAGTTTGTTATTAAAATGTTATAATTAATAATGATTATACTCTTTTAGTTTTGTAATGTTATCATTATATGTTGTAGGAGAAATTTTGTTGGGCGCCGGAAATCGACGAGGCGACGGCTAGATTTGTTTTTGATAAACAGTGTTCGAAGCTATTTAGGGATCATATTGGTAACATATTTATCTATCCTTAATTAGTTTAATTAACAATGATTATACTCTTTTAATTTTATAATGTCATCATTATATGTTTATGAGATATTCATATTTTTATAGGTAACACGAAGAAACAATGTTATACTAAGCGGCTCGAGGCGAAATTACAGCCCTTGACACCTTCTTGGATGACCGAGGAGGTGTTTCTTCAATTTTGCGAATATTGGGCGTCGGATGCGGCGAAAGCTATGGCCGAACAGGCTAAGGCAAATAGAGCAGGCTCCTCGGGGTCGGCGACGAAGCATACCATGGGGACGATCCCGGTCGGCGAGCATCACTACCGCATGGTATGTATGTTAGTTTAAATGTAGTAGTGTATGCATGCTTTTAAATAGGTTTATGTACGTATGTTAGCTGGGAGCCATGTTGATGCTATGAAATCCATGATTTTAGTGTAAATGTAGTGTATGCATGCTTTTAAATCAGTTTAAATGTTGCATTTATACAATTTCAAAGTAATAATCTCGCTTATTTTATTTATAGGAAAGGGATCATGGTCCGAATGTCAGTTTTTGGATGTTTTGGTTAGCACACATGTTCGGACTCCTACAGCGCCCGATCAACCTTCGCAATGGGTTGATGATCGCTCTGCTAATGCCTTTGTAAGTAAACTATCATTAAATGACTTGATTTTGAATATGTAAATATATTTATGTACATTACATTGTGTATATGATTATAATTGTTTGTTTTATTTTGACAGAGTACATATCAAGCCGCCGTTCTTCCCGAAGGAACGCCTCCCGACCAGCCCGTTCCCTTCGTGCCTGATGTTTGGCGCTCGGTCACCTCTGAGGGACATCCAAAGAGAGGAGACCGAGTGTTAGGGATGGGGGATTACGGGCAGCAATGCCCGTCGATGTCGACCGGCCGTCGGCCAAATGTTGTCCCGCCCATTTATCATGATCCGAGGGTCGACACTCTGCAAGCTGAGTTGGCTGAGAAGAGATGCGAGGCTGCAGAGGCTAAGGCAAAGCTTGCGGAGGCTTTGGCGGCTCAGGCGCAGATGCAGGAGGAGAATGATCGGTGTCATGCAGAGACTGTGCCAAATTTGCGATGTTGATGGCTCATATGGACCAGGGTAATTTCCAGCCTCCCCCGAGTTGATTACGGACTATTTTAGACTTGTTTGTACTATTTTATACTTGTTTGTAAACATTTGAGATATTTGGTACCCGCGGGAGTCCCTCCCCCCTCTCCCTCCTATCCCCCCCTCCTCCCCCCTCCCCTCTCCCGATTTGGTACGGTGATATTTAGTCTTTAGTTTGGTACGCTGATATTGATTTTTAGTTTTATAGTTTTAGTTTTATAAATTGAATTGTTATATCAGGTACAAAAAAATTTGGTTAATTGATATATTTTTTTTTAATTTATTTCATTATCAGCGACGAAAATTTCCGTTGCTGAAATTAATTTATTTTAATTAATTTTTATTCCAGCGACGGAAATTTCCGCCGCTATATCAATTAATTGTAATTTAATTTTAATTTAATTTTTTTTTCAGCGGCGGAAATTTCCGTTGCTGGAATAAAAATTAATTAAAATAAATTAATTTCAGCGACGAAAATTTCCGTCGCTGAAATTAATTTATTTTAATTAATTTTTATTCCAGCGACGGAAATTAATTTCCGCCGCTATATCAATTAATTTTAATTTAATTTTTGTTTTCAGCGGCGGAAATTTCCGTTGCTGGAATAAAAATTAATTAAAATAAATTAATTTCAGCGACGGAAATTTATGCCGCTGAAAATAATTTATTTTAATTAATTTTTATTCCAGCGACGGAAATTTTCGCCGCTGAAAACAAAATTAAATTAAATTTTTATTTCACCAGCGGAATATTCCGTCGCTGAAATGAAAATTTAATTAAATTAAATTGATTTAACGGCGAAAATTTCCGTCGCTGATGTCAAAAAATCACCGACAGAATTAATTCCGTCGGTAAAATCAAAATATATCGGCGGAATTTGAGCCGTCGGACCATAGCGGCGGGACGATAGCGGCGGACCACCGACGAAATTTTTCCGTCGGTGTTTAATTTTAGCGACGAAATTTTGGCTTTAGCTAAGAAAATTTCCGCCGCTAAAATCTGTTTTTCTGATAGTGTTAATTAGAGTTTGTTATCTTAGTGGTCTTAGCTTGTTTGAGTTTTTCTAGGTCTTTAGAGGAGCAATTATAGCTCCAACTAGTTTTGTTCTAGTTTTGTTATAGATGTTGCAGTTTATTAAAAGTTGGTGGTTCCACTTCCTTTCTTTTACTTTTAGCACTTAATTGTCACTGTTAGCTCTATATATAAAGCATCTTTCATTAATGAAATAATCAGTTATTGAGTACTAAATACATTGTTTTCTGTTATGTGCTCTTTACTTTAATTCCAACAACTGTTCATTTTTCCTGCAAAATTTATGTAATTTTGAGTAAACTCATTATTCTTCTTTTGCCTTTTTGGCTTTACTGTATTTTCAGTTAATTACTAAGTTATTTTTTTATTCTTTTTTCCCTGTGAATATATTTGGAAAATGCTGCAGCATCAGCAATTCATCTAAATGATTTTTTTTACCAATTTATTTTTCATAATTCATTATATATTTGCTTAGCTAAAAGTTTCAACGTAAATACGAATACTCAACATTTTCAAAATAACACCCGAGTTCAAAGAAGGTCATTCACTTTGTGACGGAATGGAGGGACTAAGAACTTACATTTGAGACGGAGGAGGGAGTAACAAATCCACTTACATTTAGTTGAGGCATTTCATCGAACACCTTAACCACCTCTTCAGAAAACCACCCTCTGCATTGTACATGACTTGATCCGGTTCATAATTCGACTTCACAATATGGCCATGGATCCCTCTCTACCCACTGATAAATCTTTCAATACAACAAAAACAAATTCAAGTACAAAAAACAATTACATAAAAACAGGCTTAAATCCAATCTCTGCAGACTTCCTTACTGCATCTAATACACACTGAGTCATTCTACTAACACAAGCCCAGCTCGAATCCGGTTCACAACCACCGTACTTAACCCCCTCAACCAACCTCGAAAACTCCCTAATCATCATAGCCTCTTGAGGCATTTCCAGCTCGACTCGAACCTCTTCCTCCTTAACATTCCACCCAATGTGCATATCCACAAACTTAGCACCCGACGTGCACTTAAACGAAGCCGAGCTCTCCTCGTACGGGATGATCAAATCCTCAACATGGAGCGACCCGTTTGAGCCGGAAACATATATGTCCATGGACTCATGGGAGAGGAAAGAGCAATAGAATGTTGCAGTTGTTTGTTGTTTTTCCCAGTGAAGTGAGGCTGTGCAGGTCATGTTGACGCCGGATGAGTTTTGGACATGGCCGCCAGGTATGGCGGTTACGGTTGTCGGTGGTTCAATGTTCATTGCCCACATTATGGCTCCAATGCAGTACCATCCGGCGTCTCCTAGTGCGCCGAGGGCGTCTAAATCGGGTTTTGATCTTATGTTGTTGGATAAATATTCCGGCGGTGGGTTGTATGAGGATGAACTGTAGATCTTCAAAATAAAATACAGATAATCAAACAATAATACCACTAAAGATTCTATTCAGATCAGACGACACGTATAGTGAGAGATCTTATAGCACCAGATTACCCACTTTATTCTATTTAGATCAAAGAAGGAATTACATTTACCAATTTTACTTGACCAAAGAGATTAGGATCAGAAAGCAATTCTTTCATCTTCGCCGTCCTAGGATGATGATACCACATGGAACCATCCATGAACTGCACACCGTTCGATCGACACGCTTCAAGTATCCGATCAAGCTCCACGACATCCAGAGCCGTTGGTTTCTCCAGCAACATATGTTTTTTCTTCTGAGCAGCCAAAACTGCCCACTCCAAATGAAGGGTTGTAGGCAAAGGAATGTAGACAGCATCAACTGCTGGATCATCCAGCAGTTCATTGTAGCTTCCGTAGATCTTGACTGTCTCCGGTAGGCCATTTTTGACTGCAAATCTCTTTGCTTTTTCGATCGAGCGGCTGGAGATTGCGTAGAGAGTTGAATTTGGAGAGATGGTTATGGCTCTTGAAACTTTTCTGGCAATCTCAGCACAGCCTAAGATGCCAAATTGTATTGGGGGTTTCTCACTAGCCATTTGATTGTTCTTTGTTTGGTGAAGGAGATGGAGTTATTGAAGACTGAATAATATCCCACCATACGTGGTTTAGTTTTGGCCTTATATTGATGATCAAAGTGACAACAACCCAACAAAATGATTATTTTACCTCTAAAATCGTCTCAATACAAAATCCGAATACTAAATTAGTGACTGAATCAAAACACTTCCTCTCTCCCAAAAAGTTCGTCCCACATTTACTTTCAAAAGTTCGTCCCACATAGACTTTCATGATCAACTCAATCGAATTTTAACTGGAAATAGTCGGATGGTTTTTGAGCTTTCAGAATTAACCAGAAATAATTTTTTTTTTTTTAAAGGCTCCGCAATCTGTCAGTACTATAAGAAAAATGAAAAAGAAAGAACATGAAATAAATGTAATACCGTGAATGAAAAAAAATGTTCTTGAGTTAAAACATTTTACCTGCAAAAAATATCTAAATGTGTAGACAGACTTCATTCGCTCATTCTGTCATCTTCAACGTCTTCATCACTCAACTCAAGATCAGTAACAGAAGCCATTTCCGAAGCCTGATATTCTTTAACACGATTCTTCTGTCGTTTTTCTTCATATCTCTTTTTCACTAGAATAACTATCTGGAGAACAAGATGTTTGTACTTATCCAACTCCAAATCGTTACTATTAGCACCGTACAAGTCATATCCAAGAGCATAATCACCAACTTTTAAAAGATGGCCTAAATGTGTTTTCACTGTAAACATTGCATAGTTCTTCGCAAAATCTGATACACTAGCTACTTGGACATCAGCCAAGACATACTTTTAAATGTCCGTCTGTGAGGAACATGTTGTCTTAGTTGAACTGCAGCAACCCACTGATCAGGATTGGCTTGAACCCTCAAACAGGATTCACACATTTGATCTTGAACCACATACTCAACCGTAAAAGCTTGCTCAAGAACAGCACCATGAAGAACCTCTTTCTGAACTCTCAACTTGACTTTGACCCTTTTCGAGTGAGATAATTTTTAAAATACATAGGCTTGGTTCAGTCCAAATGAACTATGCATGAACTAGCCTAACTTTGTTGAGATTTTTCGTTCTTTTCACACAGAATGTAAGAGCTCCTTTGATTCCACATCGGCTTTGAGCAAGTTCTTGGTGGCTGCAAGTAACGGTCACATTCAGGACAATGAATTCTTACAGACCAATTCTGGCAGGAACCCTTTCCCTCACTACAACAACAACATTATCCTAGTACCGCAAAAGCTCCCACCTGCAGTGGTTGGGGTAAGGGGGGTCGAATCTACGTATCCTTGCCCTTGTATTAAAGCACAGAGATACGGTTTTCGGATGACCCGTAATGAAAATTGCGTCGAAAATTGCATGGACCGAATGAAGTTTCATGGACTGTGATTCTAAATCTAATACTCCCTCTCTCTGTCCCAAAATCCATGTCCAAAAAAATCAAATTTACTCTTGATCACCTCAATCTGATTTTTTTTTTGGACATTTATTTTGGGATTTCAATTGTATCAAGACACTCACCTAGATTCTCATCAAGTCATTTGAAAAATAAAAATAAAAAAAAATGGATTAATAAAAATTAAGCAATACAAATCACTGATAAATCATAATAACAGGGATGATAATGGCATGCGGGGTCTTAGCCTGATGGTTAGAGTTCATGGCTTCCAACCTGGAGGTCATGGGTTCGATTCCCCCACCAGTGGTTAGAGGGAATGACATTGCTCACTGCTGGCGCGCCTGTGAAGTGCGTAAATGGGGGAGCGGTGAAATGTGTTGATCACTTTTGAAATAAAAAAAAAAAAAAAAAAAAAAAAGAAAAAAAAAACAGGGATGATAATGATTTCAGCACTAAATTGGCTACATAACTAAACAAAGAAGAACCCATATTTCATAATTCCATTGAATTTAAAAATAAAATGAATCATAAAAACGTACCTTCAGATTCTGATTTTCGATCAAACAAGAGACAAAGAGGTAGAGAGATTTCCCTTTCAAAGGTGGTATGAGGGGGTAAAAATATACTGAACCGACTAGCCCAAAACGGTAAAGCTACAGAGACAAAAACCCAACCCAATACTATTAAAAGCTTACAACAATCGGTCCAATTAAACCCAAATCAAACACAAGTTGCCCAAGCCATTTGGCAGCCCATATATTCCTCCCTCAGTCCATTAATAAGTGTAATTGATGATGTCAAAAATGTTTGTATCAGCCCAAATCAAGCGGCAGATTTTATTCTTTATGATTGAATAGCCTGAAAAAAAGAACAAACACGTAAACTAAGCCGGGGGTTCACCGGCGAATGCCCTCCGGCGTGAGAGTAAGTATTTGTGTTTAGAGAGATGTAGGATGATGATGGCTCGTGTTCTGAAGCCGAGGCGGGTGTCTGAGTGGCAGCAGCTGGGCCGTATGGTGGGAGCCTTGAGGCGGCCGCATGGCGATGCTGGGGCGAGCGCCTTGGTAGCCGAAGCTGGGGGCCTTGGATGGTTGCTTTGAGGCGGCCGCATGGCCTGGCCGAGGCGGGCGCATCATGGGCAGAAGGTTGGCCGTGGTTTGGCGATATCCCAGGCGGGTGGCTGGTCTTCCTTGAGGCGGACGCCTCGCGACGTCAGGAGGGTTTTGGGCCGACGGGTTCTCTGTTTTATTTGGTCTTAGTGGGCTAGGGTTTGTAGCTAATAAATATAGTTTGTAATCCTATGTAACTGGAGTAAGACATAGCACAAAATAATACAGAGACAAAGTTCAAAACTCCAATTACATCTCTTTCTCTTTCGATTTCTCAATTGCTTGTTTGTGTGTGTTCTTGGTTATTGTTCATAGCTTCCGCTGCAATTGCACAACAACTGGTATCAGAGCACGACTGCGATGGCTGGGGTAAATTCTATCACCGTGAAGTCTGATGTTCAGAAATTCGATGGGCATGGAAACTTTGCATTGTGGCAAAGGAGGGTGAAGGATTTTCTGGTTCAAGCAGGCTTGGGAAAGGTTCTTCGACATTCGACTAAACCCGCTGATATCGAAGAAGGTCCATGAAAGGAGTTGCAAGAACGGGCTGTATCCTCAATACGGAAGTGCCTTGCGGATGAGGTGGTGTATCTTGTGATTGATGAAGAATCACCGACGAGGTTTGGGAGATTTTGGAGGCCAGGTATATGTCAAAATCGTTGTCGAACAAGTTGCATCTTAAGCAACGGCTGTATGGGCTTAAGATGGCATAGAGTTCGGATCTTGAATCTCATATCCACACGTTTAATCAAATACTCAATGATTTGGTTAGGGTGGAGGTAACGTTCGAGGAGGAGGACAAGGCGTTGATGCTGTTGAATTCGTTGCCGACTTCTTCGACATACGAAAACCTTATTACTACATTGACTTGGGGGAAGGACACTGTGGAATTGCAACCGGTCACAGAAGCTTTTCATAAACGGAAGAAGTCCGTTGATGAACCTGCGGGTGGGTTATTTGTGAAGGAGAATCAGGAACGTGGGATAGACCAGTTCCGGGATAATTCGCAGAGGCAGAATTCCTGTTCGCAGTCAAGGAAGAAGCATAAGGGGAATTGTTTCAAGTGTGGGCAGAAGGGGCACAAGAGGCAGAATTGTCCGGAGAAGTGGAACGGTAAAGGCAAAGAAGGATCTTCAAAGTCAGTTAATGTGGTTGAAGATTGCTCGGAGGACGTGGATGGTGATATGCTCACGATTTCATCAACTGTGGAGCACCCGACAGATTGCTGGATTCTGGATTCGGCATGTTCGTTTCATGTGACGGCGAATCGTGATTGGTTCGATACCTACAGGTCAGTTAATTCTGGTATAGTTACTATGGGTAATGGTTAGGGGTGTAAGTGGTTCGGTTCAAATCGCGGTTTGAGACCGAACCGAACCAAGCCATGCGGTTTGATTTGGCTTTCAAGTATGAATGGTTCGGTTCGGTCTCAAATATTGACAACCCACATGGTTCGGTTTGGTTTGTGGTCTGACCCTCCCAAACCAAACCAAATCAAACCAAACCAAACCGCAGTTTGAGACCGCGAAACCGAACCACCAAACCAAACCGCGAGACCAAGCCGCCAAACCGAACCACATTACATAAACTAATCATAACCCTTGTTATATATCTTATTTAATATTTTTGTATCTTTATTAAAATTTACATAAACTAATCATAACCCCTGTTTTCTATTTTAGTTAATATTAATTTCATCATTTGTTATCTTCATCACGACACATAAATAACCAAGTTCTCTCCATGATTGCCATTGTAAAGTGTTTTTCTTCCTTCGACCTCTCACTTCCTCTAGTCTCTTAAACACTCGCATTTTTCTCTCTTCCTCCATGATAACGGAAAATTTAAACAATATGAAAATGAGTTGCGGTCTGAATCGTGGTTTGAACCGTAGTCTAAATAATGGTCTGAATCACGGTCTGGACCGCGGTCTGAACCGCATAATTAAACCGCGGTTTGAACCAAACCGAACCAAACCATAGTGGTTTGGTTTAGTTCGGTTTGAGTTTTTTCATGGTTCGGTTCGGTTTGGAATTTTTCCAAACCGATGACTAGTGGTTCGGTCTGTAAATTCCTCCAAACCGAACCAAACCGAACCATTTACACCCCTAGTAATGGTGCTATATGTAAAATTGTTGGCATAGGAACTATAAAAATTAAGATGTATGATGGTGTGGTTAGAACGTTATGTGATGTTAGACATGTACCGAAGGTTTCTAAAAATTTGACTTCATTGGGTACCTTGGATGCTAACGGTATGAGCTATAAAGCACAAGGTGGAGTATTGAAAGTAGTGAAGGGTGCTATGGTGGTGATGAAGGGTGAGAGGGGCTCTAAAAACATCTATAGGTTGCTAGGAAGCACTGTTGTAGGTGGAGTCACATCCGTTGAGTCTGAGGTTGATACTGATGCCCTTCTATGGCATATGAGGCTTGGTCACATGGGTGAAAGGGGGATACGGGAACTTCATAAACGAAAGTTGTTGAAGGGTGTGAAGACTTTTAAACTTGAGTTTTGCAAGTATTGTGTTCTTGGAAAGCAGAACAAGGTGCAATTCAAGACGGGTAAACATATAACAAAGGGCATTCTCGATTATGTTCACTCAGATGTGTGGGGGCCGGTTAGAACAGAATCAAGAGGTGGACATTATTACTTCGTGACGTTTATTGATGATTTTTCGAAGAAGGTTTGGGTTTACTTCATGAGGCACAAGTCAGATAATTTTGAGAAGTTCAAGGTGTGGAAAGATGAAGTGGAAAATCAAACGGGTAGAAAAATCAAGTGTTTAAGAAGTGATAATGGGACAGAGTACACAGATGGCGAGTTCAAGAAGTTCTGTAGAGAGCATGGAATCAAGAGGCACTACACAGTACGCAAGACACCACAGCAAAATGGTGTGGCTGAAAGGATGAATAGAACCATTGCGGAAAGGGCTAGGTGTCTACGATTCAATGCAGGGTTAGCGAAGAACTTTTGGGCTGATGCGGTGAGTATGGCATGTTTCTTGATAAACAGATCACCTAGAGTCTCTTTGGATAACAGATTTGCGGAGGAGGTATGGACGGATAATGAGGTAGACTTCACCGATATACGGGTGTTTGGGTGTCCATCCTACTTGCATATTCCTGGTGAAGAGAGGTCAAAGCTTGACCCAAAGTCAAAACAGTGTATCTTTCTCGGGTATGAAACAGGTGTGAACGGATACAAGCTTTGGGATCCCAAGTCGAGCAAGGTGGTGATCAGTAGGGACGTGGTCTTTGATGAAAAGGCTATGTTGAAGTGTACTCAAGATGACAAAGAGAAGGTTCAAGAAAGCAAAAGGAGCGAGAAGCAAGTCATTGAGGTGGAGTTACATGAGGATGAAACTGATGCGGATCTCACTCTTCCGGATTCAGAGGTAACTACAAAGAAAACTGAAGTGGCTAGTACTTCAGTTGCGAGACCTAAGAGGGTAATCAAACCACCGGTCAGGTATGGGTTTGAAGACATGGCTTCATATGTTCTTGTTCTTAGTAGTGGAGACCCAAGTAATATTAAGGAAGCAATAAACAGTTCGGAAAGGGATACGTGGGTAACGGCTATGGCGGAGGAGATGGAGTCATTGTACAAGAACAATACATGGGATTTGGTGGAGCTTCCTAAAGGGAAGCGTGCTATTGGTTGCAAGTGGGTCTTTAAGCGTAAAGAAGCAGTATCAGAAAAAGAGGGGGGAAAGTTCAAGGCTTGGTTGGTAGCAAAGGGGTACTCGCAGCGAGAGGGGGTGGATTATAATGAGATTTTTTCGCCTGTTGTGAGGCACACTTCTATTCGAATTGTGTTGGGTCTTGTAGCTCACTATGATTTGGTGTTGGAGCAGATGGATGTGAAAACTGCGTTTCTACACGGTGAGTTGGATGAGCAGATTTTCATGGAGCAACCACATGGGTTCACGAAGCCCGGGCAGGAGCGTTTGGTTTGTAAATTGAAGAAGTCACTTTATGGGCTGAAGCAGTCTCCGAGGCAGTGGTACACTAGATTTGACTCCTACATGGTACGTATTGGCTACAAGAGGTGTGAGTATGATTGCTGTGTTTATGTGAAGAGCCTTGATGATGGTTCATTTATTTTTCTGTTACTGTATGTGGTACATTAGAGAAGGTTCACACCGCGGAGAATGCTGCATATATGTTGACAAAGCTGGTTACTACTGACAAGTTCAAGCATTTCTTGGATTTGTTACACATCTCTAGCTGTTAGAGATAGGGCATTTCGAGTCGGTTCCTTGTATCTTCTGTTGGGTTAGGTGAATACTCGCTAAGGTGGAGATTGTTGGATGATGATGGCTCGTGTTCTGAAGCCGAGTCAGGCACCTCACCTGGGCCGAGGCGGGCGCCTTAGTGGTAGTAGCTGGGGCCGTATGGTGGGAGCCTTGAGGCGACCGCATGGCGATGCTGGGGCGAGGGCTTGGGTAGCCGAAGCTGGGGGCCTTGGATGGTTGCTTTGAGGCGGCCGCATGGCTTGGCCGAGGCAGGCGCATCATGGGCAGAAGGTTGGCCGTGGTTTGGCGATATCCCAGGCGGGCACCTGGTCTTCCTTGAGGCGGGCACCTCGAGGCGTCAGGAGGGTTTTGGGCTGACGGGTTCTCTATTTTATTTGGTCTTTGTGGGCTAGGGTTTGTAGCTAATATATATAGTTTGTAATCCTATGTAACTGGAGTAAGATATAGCACATAATAATACTGAGGCAAAGTTCAAAACCCCAATTACATCTCTTTCTCTTTCGATTTCTCAATTGCTTGTTTGTGTGTGTTCTTGGTTATTGTTCATAGCTTCTGTCGCGATTGCACAACAGGAGAAATAAATTGATAAGAGCTTATAGTCAAAAGATGTGTTACCAAAATAATGAGAATTATACCTTGTATTTATAGGCATAGCATTGTAGAATCCATGTTGAATTAGAAAGCATGTGAGAGGTAGTTATAATCCTAGTGGAATTATAATTGTTCACATTTCTTATTTTAGTAGGATTAGATAATATATTCTGCACGTGCGCCTTGTAGGAGAGCTCCTCGGAAAGTGATGCAAGGTCGGCCTTACTTGATGCCGAGGAAGAGAGTAAAATGGGATAGTGATGCCCATTTCCTTGCTTTGTTGATAACCGAGGAGGAAGGTAGAAAGGATAGGGGAACCCATTTCCTTACTTTTGATGGTAACCGAGGAGGGGTCTCCTTGTCTTCAAATGAGGCGTAGGTCGTCTTAGATAGAGTCCTTGCTCGGCATATGAGATTGTGCCTTGTCGGCTTGTATAATTATTGTGCATTAGTCATTTATTCGCTTTGCTATTTCTAGGCCGACATAGTAGGAATGACGAGAAAGCATGATAAGCAAAGGTAGGATAGGCACACTCCCTTTGTCGTAATTGAGACTTGTATGGATTATATTTTAAGCCCAATCCATTGGGCCTTGCCCGACCATGATCCACTTTTGTACCTCAGTTTATATCGTTTAGTGTCCCTCGACTTTCCAGCTCTGCTATGCCGAGGAATAAGTGTTGCTCTACCTCGGCTTAAACGAATACGAATGGGTTTTTACGAATTCATGAGGCATTTCATTATCCACCGGTTAATTCGACAATGATGGGCGCGGATATCGAGGTCTGACATTCGTCTTGGAACTCTCCAGAATATTAATTGCATGGAAGAGACGGCGCCCCTTTACCCGAAATTTGACCCATACCCGTTTCAGATTTGGGTATAAAAGGCATAATCCAATTTCGTTCTACTCTTTTATCACCCTTTGTAATTGAAAAATACCCATAAGCTTTGAATCCTCCGGCGACGTATCCTTGATTTCTTGATTTTCCGGTCATTATTTGATACTCTTGCTTGATTTAGTGTGCGTTTCTCTTCATCAAACTTCGGATTAAGGTTTAAAATTCTTTTCTCTTTATTTTCGTATTTTCACTTTGAATTTCTGGGTTTTGGAGTGGTTGTTCTTGGTGTGTTATTGAGGGCCGCCATTGTTGGTGTTTATTTGAAGCTTTTCTTGAGTTTCCTTTGAATCACTTTTTTGCCTTCCTCGTCCTTAGAGATGGCGAGGACGTGGATAAGTAACCCAACCACCCTCTATTGCTACCAAACCCAAAACCTTAGGATATATCAAAGGATTGACGGGCCATGGTTGATGCTAAGTCTGGGAGAGATAGGAGAAATTCTGACGAGGTACCAATCTCCTAGGACCGACGTGCACTACCCAAGTCGGTTTAGGATTGACCGTGTAGATGTATTCCCCCAATGTTGTGCTATTCCACGGTTGGTCTGAGGTAATCGACCACATCAATTTGTATTACTTGAAGTCCAATCACTTGTAGCGTCCTTTGTTGGGTAAGAATCCCTCCTTGTTTTAAGTTAATAGGACGGGGAGGGGTACCCTTCCTCGTCCTCGTTCTCCCTATGCCTTAGCCAAATTCTGATATCTGCTCTTTATTTGTGCAGTTATGATGGGAAGAGGAAGTGATAATGCTTTTCCTACTGGTCCCTCGACTTCAGTGAGGATCGTAGACGCGTTTGCTGAGGGAGCCCAATCAGGAGGCCTAGGTAGAGGCCGGGGTAGATCAGGCCAAGGTAGGACTTATACCCCTAGGCCCAAACCCATAAGAGAAAGAGAACCCATGATAGAGGAACTCCACTCTAGGTATGGGGTATCGAGGGAAGAGTATCGACTTAGTTACTTCCCCGGTGTCCCACTCAAGATCGAGAAAGTCGTGGTTGACTTTTACTATAGTCTGAACTAAGTTCATTTCTTTTATAAGAAGTTCCAATTAGGCCTCCGTCTTCCCTTGGACCCCTTCATATGTGAATTCCTTAAGGATATGCAAGCCGTCCTGGCTATGCTAGGTGCCAATGCCGTGAGGTTCCTCACCGGCTTCATAGTTCTTTGCCGTATCTTAGGCTTTGAACCTTGTCAGTCTGCCTTCCACCATTTCTTCACCGGCGGCTATAAGGAGGATACAAGGCTCGTGGTGATAAGGAGTGATCCAGATCCACCCAAACTCATTTACCCTATGTCGAGCAAGGTGTCTGGGTAAAATAACCATGTCATCAGAGTGGAGAGCCGACAAGGCTGGGAGTTTGATTCTCCCTCGGAGTAACCCCGTGTGCCCGAGCAGGTATGGAGGCCTGAGTGGAGCGGTCAGTTGATAGAGCGCCTAAGGCAATTTGCCGAGGTGGGAACTCTGTGTTGGTCAAGGTTGGAGACCAACCAGAGGTATTATGTTCAGGCCGAGGTTATGCCTGGTCCTTCAGATAGGCTAGTGCCCATGGCCTCAGTAGTTAGGGGAAATAGATATCCTGATTGGAGGGTGCATCCCGACCTCGTCTTCTATGATGAGTGCGATGTGTGCACGCTCCACGAAAACCTGTGTTTAACCGTTGATGACTTGCCCAACTGTAAATCACTTTCAATCACGTCATAAGTACTTGTTAATTTTTTTAACTATTATATTGTCTTTCTCGTATTTTGCTGATTGTTCCTCTTCATTTTTTCAGATCTGACAACCGAGGAAGAGAAGAGGATGTCTGAAGAAGTAATTGATCCCCAAGCCCTTATGAAGCTGAGGAGGAGAACTTCACGCTCCTCGGAAAAAAACAAGAGGCACTCAGATGCCATTGATAGGCAGGCCATCCTGGCCTCCAATGAAGATGGGGCCTTGCCCCTCAAGCCGGTGGGGGCGTTGAAGCCTCCACCAAGGACGGAAAGGCATCCCAAGTCAGGGAGGGGCAGACCTCCCAAGAAACAGTTTCTCCCCAAGCCGAGGGGGCACTTCAATAGACCGGCCAAGTAGATTCCGAGTGAGCAAGGTCTTCAGCCCCAAAGCGGCCGAAGACTGACACCGAGGTGGGGGGGGTTCCTCAAAAAGGCCTTGCGTTGAATCTTCCCCCCTCACCCTTATTGCTCGGCATATAAAGACTTATGCTGAGGCCGAGCAGTTCGTGAGTGATGTTAGACAAGTCTTCATACTGAGGGGCATGGATCTGGCTGCTCGTTACGGTCCCCATCTGAGGATAGGCCAAGCTTTTTTTCGTCGGTCTTTTGATGAGGAATACTTGGACCAACTTATTGAGTACAAGTCGTCCGTGGAGTATCTGGTCAATAGGAAAGGCCTTTTCCTGAGCGAGGTAGGCTTCCTCATTTTGTTCTTTTTCTTTGCTTGGTTTTTCATATGCTTGTATTTTTGATGACCATTTTTCTCTTCTATTCTTATGTACAACTTGCCACGGTCACTGATATAAGGCAATAAAATTTAAGGCGGCTGAGGTCCTTGAGAAAAAGCTTGAGAATCAAGCGGATAAGGACAAGGTCGACCTAAAGAATGTCGTGGAGCTCCTGAAAAACCTCTGGGCTGATACAGATGCCTTCAAGGCTGCTAAGGCTAAAGCCGAGGAAGATGAGAGGGTTGCTAAAGTGGCATAACCCAAGCTGAAGAAGTTGCCCGTCTGAGGGAGGTTGAGCTAGAGAACCAAAGGGATGAAGCCCAAAATAAGGCCAAGGTTGAAAAAGCTCAGCTCAAAGAGTTGGAGGCCAACATTCCTTCTAAAGAGACCGAGGCCATTGCTCGTTATAAGGCCAACTCGGCCTTTAAACAAGCAGTGGCCGAGAAGACGGTGACCATGTATTCGGATGGCTACTTGAACTTAGCCAGAAGGGCCATGACTGATCCTTCTCTCGGTCTCAACTTGGAGGGGCTAGCTCGGCTCATTTGCCAGGACTCTTATTATAAAGCTGCTAGGTCCCAGCATCACCTCGTTCCTTTCTCAGGCAATGCCCTTAAGGTCATAGCCTCCCTCGATGCTCATGTTAGACGTACTACCTGGGTTCCTCCTCCCCTTGATCCACAAAACATTCATACCCTCATTGAGAAGATTGAGGAGGAGGGCCTAAGCTCTGAAGACGAGGATGCTAATGTCGTGGAGGAGCCAACTGAGGGGGCTCAAACTGAAGAAGTCCACGCCAACCAAGTCATCATTCCCCCCGCTGATGCCGATCAAGATGAACTCTTTAGGGGGGATGATCAAACTTAGGATTTTTGTTATTTATCTTTTGTTGTAATAGAATAGGCTTTCACTGTACTTCAACTTCCTTTATTAAAACAATGCCTTTTTCCTACTCTTTATCGTCTTTACCTTTTACTACTTTGATATGAACTGCCTTTATTTGAACTGTGTTGATTGTTTGAACGTTTATTCATGTGCAAACTAACATGGGAAGTCGAGGTAGTCCTTCTCGTCATTCATGTTTAATTTGTTTAAATCGAGGAAATCCGTTCAGTCTTAAAACACTTGGTAAATTTGCAAGTTCAATCATTAGGCCGACTTAGGTTATTTTTGATTTTGTCTCTTTATTCCGAGGAAGGTTGCTCGGCCATAGGTTTTAGATAATTTTTAATGATTTGCCTCTTTATGCCAAGGAGGGTCGTTCGGCCATAGGTCTTGGGCAATTTCGAATGTTTTACCTCTTTATGTCGAGGAAGGTCGTTCGGTCATAGGTATTAGGTAATTTTTAATGATTTACCTCTTTTTTCCGATTAGGGTCGTTCGGTCATAGATTTTAGACAAATTTTGATTATTTATCTCTCTATGGCGAGGAGGGTTGTTCGGTCATAGGTTTTAGGCAATTTTTGAATGTTTAACCTCTTTATGTCGAGGAGGGTCGTTCGGTCCTATGCCTTAGGAAATTGGTGGGAATTTGTCCCTTTGATGCCAAGGAGGGTCTCCTCGTCTTTAAGTGTTTGTCTTGCTAGTAATTTGTCTTTGAAGAAAAACTGAATTTCATTAACTGAACCTGATTACATCAAACTGCAATAATATTTTACTTGAAAAGGAGAAGACCAACAATGACTAATCTATTACATAACTCTAAAGCTAATGATAATTTTTCCGTAGATGATCAAAATGCCATGTATGTTTCATCTTTTATGCATCTGGGGTCTTCATTCTGTATGTCCCTTCTCTGATAACTTGAGTAATAATGTAGAGGCCTTCCCAGTTTGGGGAGAGCTTGTTTTGTTCTGCCTTTTTGCCAGTTGCTTCAATTTTTCTAAGTACCCAATCTCCGACTTGTAATACTTTCTTGTTGACCCTTTTGTCATGATAGGCTTTGGTTCTTTGATTGTAGTTCACCATCCTCATCTGAGCAGCTAGTCTTCTTTCATCGACTAGATCTAGTTCTAGGAGCCTGTTGACCTTGTTGACTTACTCATCGAAGTTTGAATATCTTGTTGTAGGGATAGCCATCTCATCTGGTCTCATGGCCTCAGAACCGAAGGTAAATGCGAATGGGGTTTCCCCGGTTGGCCCCCGGGTGGTTGTTTGAACTACCCACAAGGCTAAGGAAAGTTCGTTCAACCATCTACCATCAATTCCTTCTAGATTATTAGTAAGGGTTGTTAGCACCAACTTGTTGAATGTTTTCGCTTGTCCGTTGCATTGAGGCCTACTTACTGATGACTTGATGTGTCAGACTCCAAGTCTGTTCATCTCTGCTGAAAATGCCTTTGAAAACTGAAGACCATGATCTGATATAATAGTGTGTGTAACCCCAAAGTGACACCAAATGAAGTCGTGGATGAAATTGATTGCATTCTCCTCTGTTATTTTGGCTAAGGCCTTTGCCTCTATCGACTTGGAGAAGTAGTCGACTGCCACGATCACATACTTGCAATTACCTCGGGCGGGGGGGGGGGGTGGGTAAGGTTCCGATGATGTCTATTCCCCACATGTCAAATGGCCACGTAGGTATTATGAGAGTTTTTTCCACTTCTGAAAGTCTAGGAATGTCAGAGTATCTCTGGCACTTGTCACATTTTCTTACGTAGGCTTGCGCGTCATCTCTCAGGTTTGTCCAATAGTAACCTAGCATGATGATTTTGTAAGCTAAGGTTCTGGCCCCCAGGTGACCACCTCAATAGGGGTTTTGTAAATGATCTTCTGTAGAGAATTCCGTTCATCACTTTGAACCTTACTGACTTCTTCTTGATAAGTCTAGCACGTGCTTCATCATCTGGAAGTTGATTTTTTTTCAATGAAGTCCATATAGTCATCTATCCAACACTTCTGCTCCCCATCTAGGAGCATTACTCATATTCTTTCATAGGAAGGTTCTTTGGCAAAGACTATGAGTGGGATAAAGTCGAGATCTGCCACATAAATAGTTGCCAGTTTAGTTAGAACTTCTGCCACTTGATTATCCTACCTTCCTATCTGACTTATTTCAAAAAATTCCATCTTTTTCGTCATGTCTAAGACGAGGTCTTTATATTTCGTAAGTGTGGGATGTTGAGTGTTATACTCTCCCTTTATCTGTTTCACTACGAGTTGGGAGTCACAAAAGGTGATAACTTTAGTTGCTCCATACAAGGATGCCAACTCTATGCCAAATTTCAGGGCCTCGTACTCAGCTTGATTGTTGAAGGCAGGAAACTTGAATCTTATTATGTCTTGGATGGTGTGCTCTCCATCAGGACTTGCTAGTAAAATTCCAGCTTCGCTTCTTACCTTAGTGGCTGAACCATCTGTGTACAAGACCCAGCAGTTGGATGGGAGTTCGATGGTCGGCTCTTCCCTCGCATGTTTTTTGCGCTTACGGGAGGTAGGGTCGTGCTCACATATGAAGGTGGTTTCAACCATTAAATCGACCAGAGGCTGAGCCAAGAGTGTCTTCCTAGGTTGGTATCTGAGATCAAACTCAGTGAGCTCGATAGACCAATTAAGGAGACGTCATGAGTAGTCCAACTTATGCAGGATATTCTTCAGGGGTGCATTGGTATACACAGTTATGGGATGTGCAGAAGAGTATGCTCGCAACTTTCTTATCGTTATGATTAGGGCATAGGCTATCTTTTCAGCATTGAAGTATCTTCTCTCCACACCTGATAATGCCTTGCGCACATAGTAGATAGGCTTTTGAGTGGTTCCTTCATTCAGGACTAGTACTGCTGCTATAACATTATCCATTGCTGATTGGAAAACATACAGTATTTCCCCCATGATAGGGCTACTCAACAAAGGAGGGGATCCCAAGTACTCCTTCAATTGTTTGAATGATTCAGAGCATTCAGATGTCCAGGAGAAGCTCTTGGTTCCTGTAAGTACCCAAATCCAGATCATTATAATCCGATATGTTAATGTTAAAATCATGTGTTGCCATGAATGTTGTCCCAAGTGTTGCAAACCAGTGTTGCCACTGGTGTTGCCACAAGTGTTGCCATTTGGAATTGGCAACACTGAGTTAGTTACTGTATTTTTCACAAATATTAATGTGTAAATTAATGTTTATATAACAGTAGTTAGTCACCTTAAAATGAGCTTGAAAAGAGCAACGAAGCGCCGGGCGAGTTACGAGAAGAAGAAATTAACAAATAAACATGTGTTTATTTGTTTAATTAATGACCAAGCAAAGAGATATTTTATTCAACTATTCTGGGGGAGAACAAGTCAGAGTACAAGGCATCCAAAGCTGAGAGGTACAAGCAAGAGAAGCAAGAGAAGACTAGGTCTCCTACATATGAGGCGAGTGGCTAAAATGGAGGAAACAAACTCCAAGTTGTTGCTGTTCATTTTGAGTAGGCTCCAAGACTTTGTGCCCTATAAATAGTTCACTGGATCTTCATTGAAGATCATCCAATTCAGAAAACGCAAATCTGCACGAGAAGTAGAATTCTGCTCTCAAGTGTTGCCATTCAAGTGTCGGCAACACTCAGTCCAACACTCGAGAATTTCATATAGATTTTTATATTTTTGTGAGGTTTTGAGTGTTCATTTTCAGAGAGAATTCGTGTATATGTTGTTCCTTATATCAGGGTTCATTTATCATTAAGGAATTTCTTCGACCTTGTATTGAATTCATATTATTAATAGAAAGGTCTTGCCTTTAAGGCACCCATCAAGTTATATATTTATATAACTTGATAAAAATTATATTCTTGTGTATTGCTTTAATTCTTCCGCTGCAAATTATATTTATTTCTATTGATTTGTGTTTTTCTAGAATTGGTGTATGTGTTGTTGTTAGTGTTGCCAACACTAAAGACAACACTTGTGAGTTTCGTCTCACCTTGTGAGTTTCACCTCACTTGTTCTAAGCCATAGACAATCTCAATTGGTATCAGAGCCTAGCACTTGATATACTAAGTGTTTAGATCCTTTTGTCATGGCTTATGATCCTGCAAACCCTAATCAAAAGAGATTACCGGTTTTAGACGGATCTAATTATGCTTATTGGAAGATTCGCCTACGCTCGCATATCAAATCAATTGATCTTCGGGCTTGGCGATCTATTTTAAATGGTTATTCTTTTCCAATGCTTCCTCCGGATGACGATGGTGACGTTCAAGTCAAACCAAAATTCGAGTGGACAAATGAAGAGAATAATCTTGCTAGTTTCAATGAAAAGGCACTAAATGCCATCTATGAATGGTTTGACATGTATATGTTCAAACTCATTCAAAATAGTCCCTCTGCAAAAGATGCTTGGGATACTTTACAAAGATTTTGTGAAGGAGATGGCAGTGTCAGAGAAACAAAGCTTAGAGGTCTCACTAGTAGATTTGAAAGATTAAGAATGGGTGAAAACGAAGACATCTCGTCTTATTTTGAAAAGTTGATTGATATTTCAAATGCTTGTCAAGTATTAGGGGAGCCTTTTACAAATAAACAACTTGTTTCAAAAGCCATTCGTACTCTTCCCGGACGTTTTAATATTAAAGTTTCAGCTATTGAAGAGGCCCTTAATCTTTCAACAATGGACATTAACTCCTTAATGAGTATTTTGAAAAACTTTGAGTTGAATCTCAATGAACAAACGGAGGCTTCTAAAGGCAAGAATATTGCCTTAAAAGTCGAATCTTCGGACACATGTGTGGATGATGAAGATGAAGTCTTCGAGGAGTTAGATGAAAATACTAGCGTAGCTTTACTTGTAAAGAGATATAATTCTATGGTTAGAAAATTTAACAAAGTGCAGGTAAAAGCTAAGGACCAAACGGCCAAAACCTCTAGTTTTGTGCCAAGGAGAGGTCCTCCTCCAAATTAGAAGGATACCCCACCTAGGCGTGCATCCTCGGAAAAGATCCGGTTCGATCCTAAGTACATTGAATCTCTTCAATGTCATGCTTGTTCCGGTTGGGGTCACTATGCCAATGAATGTGCTAACACCTTGAGAAAGGCGGGCAAAAATTTGTGGGTATCTCTTAGTGATGGAGAGGAGGAAGGAACAGAGAAAGAAGAAAAGACGGATCAAGTGGTCATGATGGCCACGGTAGAGGAGTTACCTTCGACAGAAAGTGTTATTTCAAGTGTTGTTCCAGATTTGACAACACTTGACACAACATTGGTGACTTCTTCAGAAAGTGTTGCCCCAAGTGTCGTCCAGGAATTGGCAACACTTGGCACAACACTCAGCAGGTATGATTCTTTAAATGATCTTAATTTGCATGGTTCTACTGATTTAAATTCAGAGGAGTTTATAGAGGATGATCTTATAAAGATGAGCTCATTTGTGAATTAAAAAAACTCTATAAATCCCTCCTCGTGGAATGGAAAAAGGAGAACAAGATGGTGGTTTTCATGAAAAAGGAAAATCAGGATCTTAAGAACTCCTTGACTCGGCTAGAAGCTCAACTCAGTAGGAGAGACTTGGATCTTGATAAAATAAAGGCCAAACTCAACCTAGCCGAATCCACCTTCAAAAAACTCAACACGAGTTCATCCAAATTGGATGAAATACTCAATTTGAGTAAGCCTCACGAAAGTTTGGTCTTGGGTTCCAAGAATCACTTGAAAGTATTACCTCTTCCTTGTTTGATGTTAAAACTAAAAATTGTTTTGTAAAAGAGCGTGTCAAGGAAAAGGGTAGCACTCCTAGTGATACTTCTCGATCAATCGAATGAATGTGAATCTTGTCACAAAATTTGGACATTTAAAATCAGATTGCTTTTTCCTTCAAAAGAAAATGTCCAGTCTTCAAGTGTTGCCTCAAGTGTCGCCAATTTCTCGGGACAACACTCATGGCAACAGCAGTGAACGAAAATCCAGATTTTCAAAAAAGGGTTGGTTACCCAAGGAAAAGCGAAATGCTATGTTGTTTACACAGCTTTAAGGACTAACATTGCAGGAACTTGGTACTTTGATAGTGGTTGTTCACGTCATATGACGGGTACAAAAGCATTCCTAACAGAGTACCAACCTATTCAAGGAGGCTCAGTGACTTATGATGGTGGTGGAAAGAGTGAAATAGTTGGTAAAGGAACACTGGATATTGTTGGTTTTCCTTCTTTGAAAAATGTCTTGCACGTAGATGATTTACTTGCTAATTTAATTAGCATTAGCCAACTATGTGATGACTATTTGGAGGTAAAATTCAATAAAAATACCTGTGAAGTGTTTGATAACACTAACTTTTTGTGTCATGACTGGAATAAGATCAAGTGATAATTGCTATCTGGTTGGTAATAAATCAGTGTGCAATTTGACAAAACTTGATGATATAAGGTTATGGCATCAAAAGTTAGCTAGGTCATTCTCATTTTAGGAATCTTGAGAAGATTATCAAACATAATGCCGTCAAAGGTGTTCCTAAACTAAACCTCAAAGACACCGTGATGTGTGGAGACTGTCAAAAGGGTAAGGAAACTCGTGTTGCTCACGGTGTTGAACAACACAATGAGCAACACTCGGGAACAACACATTGTTTCGGCTTTTACATATGGACTTGATGGGTCCTATTGAGGTAGAAAGCTTGGGAGGTAAGAAGTATGTTTATGTGATAGTTGATGATTTTTCTAGGTTTACATGGGTGTATTTCTTAAGAGAAAAATCTGAAACTTTTGATAAATTTACTCACTTAGTCTCTAAAATCAAAAACATGTTTTGTTCTCCTATTTTTCGAATAAGGTCAGATCATGGTAGAGAGTTTGAAAACATCTCCTTTACTAAGTTTTGTAGTAAAAAGGGGATACACCATGAATTTTCAGGACCCAAAACACCACAACAAAATGGTGTTCTTTGAAAGGAAAAATAGGACTTTAATGGAGATGGCTCGTGTTATGCTAATTGCTAGAAATATTTCTAAAGGTTTTTGGGCCGAAGCATTAAACACAGCTTGTCACCCTACGAATAGAGTTTTCTTAAGCCCCGGTACAACTATGACCCCCTATGAGATTTTAAATGGAAAGAAACCTACGGTTCACTATTTTCATGTGTTTGGGTGTTTGTGCTACATTTTAAATGACCAGGGAATACTTAGGAAAACTTGATTCTAAGAGTGACAAAGCCATCTTTACGAGCTACTCTCAAAATAGTCATGCTTATCGTGTCTATAATTTGAGGTTAAAAGTGATTCAAGAATCGGTAAATATTGAATTTAACGATTACTTGAGTGGTACAGGAGAACCAGCTGATAATATACCTCTGACCTTGCTGGAAGAAGTCGAGCGGAGAGAACGAGCGGATTCGGCCGGTGCAGCCACAAATTCAAGTGTTGCCCAGTGTTGCCCACTGAAATGGCAACACACGAGGCAAGGAGAAACGAAGCAGTGGTGGAAATTAGAGGCAGTGACTCAGAAGAAGAAGATGGATTGGTGTACCATCAAGGCAGGAGAGATTCCCCAGCTCGTATTAGAAATTATTATCCCATTACTCAAGTAATTGGTGATGTTAATGAAGGGGTTCAAACAAGAAATAAGGAGCCAGTAGACTACATAGATATGGTTAGGTATGTGTGTATGTCCTCCACATACTCTCAGGTAATACACTCCTGTTTCGTTTCCTCTCTTGAACCAAAAAATGTGATTGAGGCCTTAAATGATAAATTCTGGATTCAAGCTATGCAAGAAGAGCTTGAATAATTTACCCGTAACGAGGTTTGGTATTTAGTTCCACGTCCTTTAAATACTAACATTATTGGAACTAAATGGATTTACAAAAACAAATCTGATGAATTGGGCAATATTGTTCGTAATAAAGCTCGTCTTGTAGCTCAAGGCTATACACAAGTGGAAGGAATCGACTTTGACGAGACCTTTGAACCTGTGGCTAGAATTAAGTCAATAAGACTTCTTCTTGCTATAGCCTGTTATCTCAAAATCACATTGCACCAAATGGATGTCAAAGCGGCTTTCTTGAATGGGTACTTAGATAAAGAGATCTATGTTGAGCAACCTAAAGGGTTTGAAGACCCATTCCACCCAGACCATGTATACAGACTTGATAAAGCCTTATATGGCTTGAAACAAGCTCCTCGTACATGGTATGGGCGTCTAACAAGTTTCCTTCTGGAATATGGATTTGTTAGAGGAGAAGCCGATAGGACATTATTTAATCTTAGGGAAAATAAAGAGCTTGTCATTGCTCAGATCTATGTTGATGACATAGTTTATGGTTCCACATCTAAAACATGTTTACAAAATTTTGTGGAAGCTATGACATCAACATTCGAGATGAGCATGATAGGAAGAACTTAATTATTTCCTAGGATTGCGGGTGAGAGAGTCGAGATGATGGAATCTTTATCTCTCGAGCAAGTATGCTAAGAGTACCGGTGAAAAGATTTGGATTGGAGAGTGCAAAGAGCTCTAAAATACCTATGGGATCATTTCTTAAGGTAACCAAAGATCGGGCGGGGAGGATGTTGACCCAACTCGTATAGATCCATGATAGGTAGTCTTCTTTATCTTGCTTGTCGGTCATCCCGATATTATGTTCAGCGTAGGTGTATGTGCTAGATATCAGTCTGCTCCTAAAATTTCTCACCTAAATGCTGTCAAGAAAATCATTAAGTATGTGTCTGGGACAAGTGAATTGGGAATCTGGTTCACCAAAGACACTAATACCAACTTGGTTGGTTTTAGTGACTCTGATTGGGCAGGGGATATAGATGATAGAAAGAGCACCAATGGGGGTTGTTTTTTCTTGGGTAATAATCTTGTGTCATGGTACAGTCGCAAGAAAAATTGTGTCTCTCTCTCGACTGCTGAATCTGAATATGTAGCAGCCGGGAGTTGTTGTTCACAATTAATATGGTTAAAACATATGCTTGACGACTATGGTCTTGATAGTAATATCTTGATCATGTATTGTGACAATTTGAGTGCTATAAATATTTCCAAAAACCCTGTACAACACTCATGCACTAAACACATTGATATCCGCCATCACTTTTTGAGAGATTTAGTAGAAAAGGAATTGATCCAAATAGAGCATATTGATACTAAACATCATCTTGTTGATATTTTGACCAAAGCCTTGGACCATGAGAGATTTTCAAGTTTGAAAAAATCTCTTGGTTTATGCTTTCTATAAATCTGCTGTTTCAAGTGTTGCCATCAGTGTTGCCAACACTGATAGCAACACTCTGTATTTGTTGTATATTATTATTTATTAAAAAAAAAATTTAGTTAGTTTTATCCCAAATGAGGGGCATTTACTGACCTTTTTGTTCTAGTATGTGTACATTCTTAAGGTTAACATTTTTTTTTATAAAATACCCCTTCGTGCTTAAAGTGACAAAGTCACTTATGTTGTTGTTGATATTGAAAAAGGCAAAGCTTGTTAAAATATTCCCAAAGGGAGTATAATGTAGTTGTTTTATACTAAGTATTAGGGACATGGAGCTCGCTACTACAGTGTACCCTACTTGAAAGGTATAAAACTTACTACATATAGCTTTACATGTTTATAAAAAACTCGGGGCACGGAGCTCGCTACTACGATGCTTCCTTGTAAATAAAGAATGTGTAAAGCTTGCTTAAAAAATTGCCTAAGGAATGATAAGATATATGTGTTGAAAAAATATCAAGGGGATTTTATTTAAAAATGTTGCCTTGTGTGTCACGCAATATTGCTAGTAACGCATTAGTAGATGCTACATTATTTTTTATTTCTTGTTTTTGTTTTTGTTTTTGTTAATTAAATTTTAAATTTCCAAAAGTCTATTTCCTTATATTTAGAGTTTGTGAAATTTAAAATGTTTTTAGCAAAAATGTTTATTTTTTGTCTAACTAATTGTAATTTAGAAATATCTATTTTTTAAAATTCATCTCTTTGAATTTTGAAAAACACAATTTTATGGATATTACTAAATTATGTTTAGTTATTATATTATTAAAAAAAAAAGAAATATAAGAATTAAAAAAAAATGGCGGAACAGCTTTTTGTTTGTTGTGGTTGTTAGAGATAAAAGGAGGATAATTTAATTTGAAGTTGTCAAATCAATTTAAACCCTCTTACTATTCACTCATTAAAACCCTCCTCTCAAAAACCCTCACCGTCTCTCTCTCCTTGCGTCTCTCTCTCTCTAGACGGTAAAACCCTTCTCCTGTTCCCTTTCTTCTTCGTCTTCTTCGATCATCCATGGCAAGTCCAAAGAATTCTTCCCAAATTTCTTCCCCCATGGAGATTTCGCCCTTAGCCCCCTCAAGTGTTGCCTCCAATGTCACCGTTCCCATGGAAAAATCGCATGTGACATTCTCGGCCACACCCTCAACCTCACCATCTTTAGACATTGTTGTCTATGATCCATCTAAAATTCACATTCCTATCAACCTTCCAGAAGCTACCCCCTCCATAGAACTCACCTTCGCCCCTCAAAAGAAATCCAAAAAGAGAAAGGCGGTTGATGCCTCTTCTTCATTTCGGGGTGGAGTGCGTCGTCAATCTGAGAGGATCAAAACCTTGTTCATGTCCAAGATACCTTCAAACACGGCTGATGATCAAGTAAATGTGGAGGATAGCTCGAGTTCTTCGCTCAACATTTCATCCGAAGAAAATTCGGATCCAATTTTTAAAGAGACAAAGGAGCCCTCATCATCTTCTGATGAGGATGAAGAAGCTTGGATGGAAGATGAGGAAACCCTTGCTGAAGCTCAGTCCAAGATAGTGAAGAAACAGAAAATTTCTGCCAGTGTCGCCTCAAGTGTTGCCAATCCAATGGCAACACCTGAAGCAACACCTGCTGCCAAGTCCAAAGCACAGTCGAGTTCTCCTTCGTATTCTCCCATTTCATGGCCTGAGGTACACACACCTATGTAGGGTTTCGAGGGTCCATGCGCAGCGGAATAAGC
Organism: Adenophora triphylla var. japonica; assembly: GCA_022495995.1. Classification (NCBI taxonomy): domain Eukaryota; kingdom Viridiplantae; phylum Streptophyta; class Magnoliopsida; order Asterales; family Campanulaceae; genus Adenophora; species Adenophora triphylla. The sequence goes on along the minus strand of JAFEMH010002317.1, from coordinate 169,173 downwards.
AATAACTCGAAAAACCCCAAGCCCTAGAATCCGTTCTAGATGAATAATTAAGAGAGATGAAATAGAATTACCAACCTTGAATGCTTTTGCCTTTGATAAACTTGACCCAACTCCAGATTGAATGATCTTGTTAATCCTTGATGAACGAACGGGAATCACGAACCAAAGATCTTGATGAACGAAGATCCTCTATGTTTATCCACGCGCGGAACGAACCCTAGAACTCTTCTAGGAGGATTGCTAGATCCAATTGATTGAAACACCTTTCAATCAATGAAGAACAATGGATTTGGTGGTGTTTGATTCTCAATTCTCAATTGAAATCTCCCACTCTAAGTGTTTCTCTCAAGCCAAAACGTTCTAATGACGGCTAGGGCAACCAGGGGCAACTATTTATACGTTACAAATAAAAGCCCTTTGCGAAAACCCTAAAATTAGGCCATTTACGTATCAGTCCAGGCCCGACGGGACGACTCGTCCCCCAGGGCACGAGTCGTCCCCTCTGCAGCTCCCTCTGATTCTGGCGTCCCTGCAAGAGGCACGACTTGGCTTAGCTCACGGGACGAGTCGTCCCTTTGGGCACGACTCGTGCCCCAGAGCACGAGTCGTCCCTCAGGACACTCCCACTGAACCTGGCGTCCCTTCATAAGGCACGACTTGGTTCAGCCTTGGGGACGAGTCGTCCCCTGAGCCCAGAAAACCCATTTTCTTCATTTTTGACAATTCGTTCGATGCGTGTGACCCCATAGGACCATACTATGTTGGCAATGAGTCCGATCACATCGATCCTCATAAGACATGAGCGGACTCTAGCAAGCCATCATGCCTACCCAAATAGTATGATATCAAGTTCGATTTTCCTACATAGAACATATCACAATCCCATTGTCACACGATGTTATATTGAACATGAGTCATGGTCCACGTCAACTCATATTGTTCAATGCTTTCTCGTTACCAAGTAAATTGATTAATCGAATGACATTAATCACATTAATTCATTCGGGCATGGCCATGCACTACATCAATCTTACTTACGAGTGGCCAAGCAAACATCTCTCTTTACGAGGGACAATTTCCATCTTGACTTATCATTCTTCCCAACAAGAATCATACCATGCCAATGATAGCCCTTATTGTCATCCGGTTAAAGATAACGTTAAACTATATCAAACATGATATTCATCAAGCGGAAGACGATGATAATCTCAGGTCAAAGGATATCAATGATATGACTATATGAGATTTAATTATGACATATGACCATGACATAAATCTCATAATGGGTCAAGTCCAGTACCTTGTTCTCTAACAAGTACCCATGAATCTAATGTGCATCTCCATGCATATAATCATCATATGATTATCCATTAGACTTCATACTAGTGCTTCATAAGTACTAGGGACACGATTATTATAACTAAACATGCAAACACATATAATAATCAAAGAAGCAATCTCATATATAAATGAACAATGACATTACATAAAGGTCTATCTCTATAGGCCTAGGGCACTAACACCTACAGTCTCCCACTTGCACTAGGCCCAATCATTCATGTATCTTATACCCATGGACCTAACATGACCATCATGTTTAGCTTGTGGTAAAGGCTTGGTGAGAGGGTCCGAAATGTTGTCATCCGTTGGTACCTTGCATATCTTGACGTCCTCCCTTTCACAGATTTCTCGAATGAGGTGGAAGCGTCTCAAAATGTGTTTGGATCGCTGATGTGACCTTGGTTCTTTTGCTTGGGCAATAGCACCATTGTTGTCACAGAACAGCTCTATCGGGTTAGTGATACTCGGAACGACTTCTAAGTCACTAACGAACTTCTTGATCCAAACCGCCTCCTTAGCCGCATCTGATGCTGCTATGTACTCGGCTTCTGTTGTAGAATCAGCAACAGTGCTCTGCTTGGAACTCTTCCAACAAACAGCACCTCCATTTAGCATAAACACAAAACCAGACTGCGATCTATAGTCATCTTTGTCGGTTTGGAAGCTTGCATCTGTGTAACCCTTTACAACCAGATCATCTTCCATTCCTCCAAATACCAAGAATACATCCTTAGTCCTTCTTAAGTACTTAAGGATATTCTTGACAGCTATCCAATGGTTCTCACCAGGATCAGACTGGTATCTACTCGTTGCGCTTAGAGCGTACGAGACATCGGGTCTAGTACATAACATGGCATACATGATAGACCCAATTGCCGAAGCATATGGTATATCACTCATCCTCTTTCGCTCATCATTTGTCTTAGGACAATGAGTCTTGCTAAGAGTAATGCCATGTCCCATTGGCAAGTATCCTCTCTTAGAATTTTCCATCTTGAATCTTCTAAGGACCTTGTCAATATATGTACTCTGACTCAAACCAATCATCCTTCTTGATCTATCTCTATAGATCTTGATACCAAGGATATAAGCCGCCTCACCCATATCTTTCATTGAGAAACATTTTCCTAACCAGGACTTTACAGTCTCAAGTGCAGGAACATTGTTTCCAATGAGTAAGATGTCATCGACATATAACACCAGAAATAGCACTATGCTCCCACTTATCTTCTTGTATACACAAGGTTCATCTTCGTTTTTGATGAAGCCAAACTCTTTGACTGATTCATCAAAACGTAGATTCCAGCTCCGGGAAGCTTGCTTCAATCCATAAATGGATCTCTGCAACTTACACACTTTGTTAGAATCCTTTGGATCGACAAACCCTTCAGGCTGTATCATGTATACATCCTCAAGTAGGTTTCCGTTAAGAAACGCTGTTTTGACGTCCATTTGCCATATCTCATAGTCATAATATGCGGCTATGGCAATTAGGATTCTAATAGACTTAAGCATTGCTACGGGCGAAAAGGTTTCATCATAGTCAACGCCATGAATCTGCCTATACCCCTTAGCAACTAGCCTAGCCTTATAAGTATGTACCTTCCCATCCATGTCGGTTTTCTTTTTGAAAACCCACTTGCACCCTATGGTTTTTACACCTTCGGGTGGATCAATCAAGTTCCAAACTTGATTATCGTACATGGATTTGATTTCGGATTCCATGGCTCCTAGCCACTTGTCCGAATCAGGAGTGGACATCGCCTCTTGATAGGAAGTAGGTTCATCATTCTCAATGATTTCTACTTCATTACTTTCCGTCATGAGAAATCCATATCTCTCAGGTTCGGATCGTATCCTATCCGATCTGCGAAGAACTTGTGTATCTTGAACCGGTTCCACAACAGCTTGTGAACTTGGTTCCGTCTCTACTATTGGTTCCTTGTCATTTTCGGGTTCTTGAATTTCTTCAAGATCAATTTTACTCCCACTAGTTTCTTTAGAGAGAAACTCTTTCTCTAGAAAGACACCATTTCGAGCAACAAACACTTTGTTCTCGGATTGGTTGTAAAATAGATATCCTTTCGTTTCCTTGGGATAACCGACGAAAATACATTTATCAGATCTAGGTGCAAGTTTATGTTCAGAAACCAATTTCTTTACATAAACCTCACATCCCCAAATCTTCATGAAAGATAAGCTAGGCTTTCTTCCATACCACATCTCATGTGGGGTTTTAGGAGCCGATTTAGTAGGGACCTTGTTAAGTGTGAAAGCGGCTGTTTCCAGTGCATGTCCCCAAAAGGAAATAGGAAGGTTCACTTGACTCATCATCGATCGAACCATATCTAATAGAGTTCGATTTCTCCTCTCGGATACACCATTCCATTGTGGTGTTCCGGGTGGAGTAAGTTCTGAAACAATTCCACAACTTTTCAGATGATCGTCAAATTCTTGGCTCAAATATTCACCACCTCGATCGGATCGAAGTGTTTTAATAGTTTTGCCAAGTTGATTTTGTACTTCACTTTGAAATATTCTAAATATCTCAAAAGCTTCACTTTTGTACTTCATCAGATAGACGTAGCCATATCTTGATAAGTCATCAGTGAACGTTATGAAGTACCGAAATCCTCCCCTAGCAATGCTATTCATTGGTCCACATACATCAGTATGTACAAGAGCCAACAAATCACTAGCCCTTTCACTACTCTTAGTAAAAGGTGCTTTAGTCATCTTGCCCAATAAACAAGACTCGCAAACATCATATGATTCATAATCACATGAGTCTAAATATCCATCTTTATGGAGTTTAGAGATGCGTTTCTCGTTTATGTGCCCAAGACGGCAATGCCATTTATATGTGTCATTCACATTATTTGGTTTGGATTTCTTACTAACATGATAGACATTATCAACATTATTCTCAACATCCAAGACATAAAGGCCATTAAAAGAATGAGCAACACAATAAAGCATGTCATTCAAATAAATCGAAAATCTCTTATTCGCAATAAGAAAATTGTAACCCTCATTGTCTAAACATGAAATAGAAATAATGTTTCTGCTCAAATCCGGAACATAATAACAGTTATTTAAAACTAAAATTAATCCGCTTGGTAAAGTGACTTCGTAAGTCCCTACGGCCAATGCAGCAACTCTTGCTCCATTTCCAACCCGTAGATCTACTTCACCCTCTTTGAGCAACCTTCTATTCTTTAGTCCCTGCACATTTAGGCAAATGTGAGATCCACATCCGGTATCTAATACCCAAGAACTAGAGGTAGAAAGTAAAACATCTATCATATAGATACCTGAAGTCATGGCAATCTCATTGCCCTTCTTCTTCAGTCCTTCCTGATAAAGTTTGCAGTTACGCCTCCAATGCCCAGTTTCCTTGCAATGGTAGCACACCGCATCCTTTTGGGATTTGGGTTTAGGCTTCTCAGCAACGGCAACCTTTGCCTCCGGTTTAGCAACTTTTGCTTTACCCTTGTTTTTGAACCCCTTTCCTTTATTCACCATCAACACTTGATTGGTTTTCTTGGTAATATTGTTCTCCGCATTCTTTAGCATCCCATGCAATTCAGACAGAGATTTATTCATCCCATTCATGTTATAATTCAGAACAAACTGATTATAACTCTCAGGGAGTGAATGCAATATCATATCCGTAGCCAGCTCTAACTGGATAGGATACCCAAGCCTCTCAAGGTGTTCGAGGTGACCCTTCATCTTCAACACATGAGGCCCAACAGGTTGTCCTTCAATCATCTTGCATGAATGAAGAGCCTTCATAGTGTCAAACCTTTCCGTACGTGCTTGCAACTGGAACATTTCCTTCAAATGATTTCCCAAATCATAGGCTTCCATGTGTACAAGGTCCTTCTGAAGAGCCTTACACATGGTAGCAAGCATCAGGCAACCAACATCAATAGAATCATCCATATGCTTCTTATGTTGGTCCCTTTCCGCTTTAGTTGCATTAGCAGCCGGCTCGGGTGGAACGGGTCCATCGAGAATGTACAACTTCCTTTCCTGTTTGAGAACAATTCCCAAACTGCGGATCCAATCCACATAGTTATTGCCATTCTCCTCTAACTTGTCCTTCTCAAGGACTGATCGCAGTGACATGTTTTGATTATTGTTTACAGCCATTGATCTACAAAGATATGCAACAAGATATGAACACATATAAGTACCAATTCATTTAAGAGATTAATTAACGTATTTCATAAATACTCCCACTAAATTATATAACCTTCTTATACAAATATGTATAATATAATTTAATAGGCTAAGACCCAACTTTAATTTAATTTCAAGTCGGCTATGGCACGACTGCTCAAAATTAAACTAAAAAGGTAGATAACATTTATCAATCATATCTATATATGACTCTTAGATCATTATGAGATTATAGACATCTTATGTCACATGTTTCAATCTCATCTTATGCCTTAGGCCCAAAACCGTTTTGATAGCCTAATTGAGTTCAACCATGTTAAACGTATAGCAACCACTATTTGCTCATCTTGATCATACAAAGATAGAATTAATGCACCTCGCTATGGCGAGCCCACATAAAACTACCCGTGTACTCACAAGTGTTTAAACATGGGTGGCATAAAACAAACTCAAATTACAAAGAAGGTTCAATTTTTCATGCTTATCAATTACATCCCAAGGTTGATTCATGAAAACTATATGAACATAATTATGAACATGGAATGATGCAACACATATTACATTTGATCAGTAATTACTAGTACGTGGCATCGTATCCAAAGTTATCCCACACTTCCCAGAAGTGCCTGCGGGGAAGGTCTTGGCTTCCAGCCTATATACTTAGTAATACATCACAAATATCCAAGATTAATCACATTAATCATATCAATGAAATTGACATCCCATAATCTAGATTAATCATATTAATCATATATATTACAATTTCATAATCATGGTATATCTATATATACTATTACTTCTCAAGTAAAACTCATACAATTTCATATTCTAGATCATGCACATCATGAAAATTCATATAATCATATTACATAATTATCATGATTATCTAACTAAGCATCATGAACGGGGCTCTGATACCACTGTAGGGTTTCGAGGGTCCATGCGCAGCGGAATAAGCAATAACTCGAAAAACCCCAAGCCCTAGAATCCGTTCTAGATGAATAATTAAGAGAGATGAAATAGAATTACCAACCTTGAATGCTTTTGCCTTTGATAAACTTGACCCAACTCCAGATTGAATGATCTTGTTAATCCTTGATGAACGAACGGGAATCACGAACCAAAGATCTTGATGAACGAAGATCCTCTATGTTTATCCACGCGCGGAACGAACCCTAGAACTCTTCTAGGAGGATTGCTAGATCCAATTGATTGAAACACCTTTCAATCAATGAAGAACAATGGATTTGGTGGTGTTTGATTCTCAATTCTCAATTGAAATCTCCCACTCTAAGTGTTTCTCTCAAGCCAAAACGTTCTAATGACGGCTAGGGCAACCAGGGGCAACTATTTATACGTTACAAATAAAAGCCCTTTGCGAAAACCCTAAAATTAGGCCATTTACGTATCAGTCCAGGCCCGACGGGACGACTCGTCCCCCAGGGCACGAGTCGTCCCCTCTGCAGCTCCCACTGATCCTGGCGTCCCTGCAAGAGGCACGACTTGGCTTAGCTCACGGGACGAGTCGTCCCTTTGGGCACGACTCGTGCCCCAGAGCACGAGTCGTCCCTCAGGACACTCCCACTGAACCTGGCGTCCCTTCATAAGGCACGACTTGGTTCAGCCTTGGGGACGAGTCGTCCCCTGAGCCCAGAAAACCCATTTTCTTCATTTTTGACAATTCGTTCGATGCGTGTGACCCCATAGGACCATACTATGTTGGCAATGAGTCCGATCACATCGATCCTCATAAGACATGAGCGGACTCTAGCAAGCCATCATGCCTACCCAAATAGTATGATATCAAGTTCGATTTTCCTACATAGAACATATCACAATCCCATTGTCACACGATGTTATATTGAACATGAGTCATGGTCCACGTCAACTCATATTGTTCAATGCTTTCTCGTTACCAAGTAAATTGATTAATCGAATGACATTAATCACATTAATTCATTCGGGCATGGCCATGCACTACATCAATCTTACTTACGAGTGGCCAAGCAAACATCTCTCTTTACGAGGGACAATTTCCATCTTGACTTATCATTCTTCCCAACAAGAATCATACCATGCCAATGATAGCCCTTATTGTCATCCGGTTAAAGATAACGTTAAACTATATCAAACATGATATTCATCAAGCGGAAGACGATGATAATCTCAGGTCAAAGGATATCAATGATATGACTATATGAGATTTAATTATGACATATGACCATGACATAAATCTCATAATGGGTCAAGTCCAGTACCTTGTTCTCTAACAAGTACCCATGAATCTAATGTGCATCTCCATGCATATAATCATCATATGATTATCCATTAGACTTCATACTAGTGCTTCATAAGTACTAGGGACACGATTATTATAACTAAACATGCAAATACATATAATAATCAAAGAAGCAATCTCATATATAAATGAACAATGACATTACATAAAGGTCTATCTCTATAGGCCTAGGGCACTAACACCTACAACCTACTCCCTCTCAAGATTCCAGGTCAGATTATGAGTCTTTTGGATTTTATGAACGTCCATTTCTTTCTGAGGAATTTAATAGTGATTCAAGCTTACATAAGTTTGTTCAAGATTCTGATAAGAAAATTCTGAATGAAAGAAATATGTATGTGACTCAATTCAAGGAGTTAGGAGTATATCAGTTTTTGAAAGATAGAAACTTTTTACCTACGGTTGTGAAAGTGTCCGGTTACATTGAAAGTGTGGTTAGGAATTTTTATGCTCATCTTAGGGAGAATATTGATGATAGGAATACCCCTCATTATGGAAAGATCTTTGTTAGGGGCAATATCTATGATTTTAATCCCTTGATCATCAACAAAGCATTCAGCCTCCCTAATGTCGAAGATGAGAGTTTGGAATTTGATCCTAATGCCTTAGCCACCTTTTTAACTGGAGGGAGAATTACCATTTGGACTGATCATTTTAAGTCTACCCATCTCACTTCTTTGTTTAGCGTGCTTCACAAGATATGTATAACAAATTGGCTACCTACGGCCAATGAGAACATGGTAACATTTGAGCAAGCTAATTTGTTATACAAACTAGGCAAGAAACAAAGAGTTAACTTTGGGAGACTAGTATTTGCTCACCTAGCTGCATGGGCCAAGAAGAAAAAGACTTCCTCCTTCATTTTCCCTTCCCTTATTTTCAAAATTCTTATGTACCAAAACCTTAAGCCTTGGAATGCTGATTCTATCTCTGAACAGCCAGTCTATTACAGAATTAGCAAACACTTTACTGAGGGAGATAGGCACAGAGATTTTCCATGGGTTTTGGTTACAGATGCTCCTCCATTGGCTGCCCCTGCTACGAGTGTCGCCCCAAGTGTCGCCTCTGAAACTGGCAACACTTCTGGCAACACTGCTCCTGTTATGGTTGATGCTGCTATGATTCTTAATTTTTTCAATGGTCAAGAGAAGCACATTGACTCAGTAATTCAGGGGTGGTTGGATATGCGTACTGACATGATGAAAATGGTGGATATGATTTCTTCCAAAATAGGGGGAGATCGGCCACCAAGGCGTGATGATGGAGCTGGAGATGGAGGTACAGCAGAGGGAGGTGAAGGAGCTGAAAATGCAGGTTGAAGGTGGTTGGTTCGAATGGCATTTGATTTTGGTGGTTTGGTAACGAAAACAATTTTCTTTGTTTTAGTTTGGTTTGTAATGCTTAAACAATTTCAATTTCTGTTTTTTTTCTTTGTTTCAGCTGGAATTTTCTTCAAACTTAGATGGATGGTTTTTGTTGAATGGTTGGATGGTTGTTTAGATTTTAATAATTATTTTGGGTAGTTATTAATTTCGGATTAAGGGGGAGATTTTGTGAAATTTTGAGACTTCATTTGCCTGAAGGTTGATGTTGCCACTTGTGTGAGTGTGATACTTGGATTGAAAAATATTTTCAACATTGCCTGAAGATTGATGTTGCCTCTATTAAAATCTCGTGGCATTTTTTGGTTTTTTGGTTAAGTTTGACTAACTGTTTTTGAAAAGATCATCACATTGGTATTTTGTGAAGAAATCAGTAACTAAGGGGGAGATTGTTAATGTTAAAATCATGTGTTGCCATGAATGTTGTCCCAAGTGTTGCAAACCAGTGTTGCCACTGGTGTTACAACAAGTGTTGCCATTTGGAATTGGCAACACTGAGTTAGTTACTGTATTTTTCACAAATATTAATGTGTAAATTAATGTTTATATAACAGTAGTTAGTCACCTTAAAATGAGCTTGAAAAGAGCAACAGAAACTGCCCAGGCGAGAGTTACGAGAAGAAGAAATTAACAAATAAACATGTGTTTATTTGTTTAATTAATGACCAAGCAAAGAGATATTTTATTCAGCTATTCTGGGGGAGAACAAGTCAGAGTACAAGGCATCCAAAGCTGAGAGGTACAAGCAAGAGAAGCAAGAGAAGACTAGGTCTCCTACATATGAGGCGAGTGGCTAAAATGGAGGAAACAAACTCCAAGCTGTTGCTGATCATTTTGAGTAGGCTCCAAGACTTTGTGGCCTATAAATAGTGCAGTGGATCTTCATTGAAGATCATCCAATTCAGAAAACGCAAATCTGCACAAGAAGTAGAATTCTGCTCTCAAGTGTTGCCATTCAAGTGTCGGCAACACTCAGTCCAACACTCGAGAATTTCATATAGATTTTTATATTTTTGTGAGGTTTTGAGTGTTCATTTTCAGAGAGAATTCGTGTATATGTTGTTCCTTATATCAGGGTTCGTTTATCATTAAGGAACTTCTTCGACCTTGTATTGAATTCATATTATTAATAGAAAGGTCTTGCCTTTAAGGCACCCATCAAGTTATATATTTATATAACTTGATAAAAATTATATTCTTGTGTATTGCTTTAATTCTTCCGCTGCAAATTATATTTATTTCTATTGATTTGTGTTTTTCTAGAATTGGTGTATGTGTTGTTGTTAGTGTTGCCAACACTAAAGACAACACTTGTGAGTTTCGTTCTCACCTTGTGAGTTTCACCTCACTTGTTCTAAGCCGTAGACAATTTCACGATAACTCACACTTTCCAAGTTAACGAGACTTTTTAGGACTGCCCCGATCGTTCAAAATTAAAGTGTATTAAAAACACGTACGAACACATGAAAATATCATTTTTTTCAAAAAAAACGCAATTTCCGGGACTTTTCGGGACTGTTTTGACATTTATTCGGATAGTTATTTAAAAAATAGTCAAAACACGGCCTAACGGAACAAAATACCCTTACTTAATGACTAAGCAGGACACGTGTCACACATGCACAAAGCCCTATGTCAAATCAATCAAATCCAAGGCCAGAAAAGACCAAAATATCCTCAAACTGAAGGACTAGCCGGCCGGCCTATTTTGTGGATCGCCCATTTGTCTCATCATACTTTCAAATACCCAAAAAGCCCTCAAACTTAAAGAACTGGCCAGACGGCCTATTCTGCAATTTTACCCCTATAAATACAGCCCTTGCCATTCTGTAAATGGTGAACAAATTTTAATCCTCCTGCCTAGTTGTCTCGATTCTAGACCCCCAAATCCCTCCAAAAGCCCTGGAAATGTCTCGATTTGTGTGAAAACAACATTTTTCCAAGCCAAACACGATCCAAACACCTTTTCAAATACCATTTCATATCCAATATATGATCTCTCGAGATATAAAGTCAAAACCTAGCCATTGGTAAACTCTAACTCTCAATCTTCCGTTTCATCTCTTTTTACGTGTCTTACGCTATTTCTGATTCGATCAAAATCTTCAAAATGTAGACACTACGTTATCTACGGGTCTTGAAGTGATCCTCTCTCTATCACTTTTCTTCTTCAAAAAGAGTGATTTAGGATTAAAACGGAGATCTTGACCCATTTTATAAATTTATCTATTTATGTCATTTACCGTCCGAACCGTTTGGTTCGTTGATCGTCATTTCTATCGTCCAAACCGTTTGGTTCGTTGATCGATATTTACCGTCCAAATCATTTGATTCGTTGATATTGTCAATTACATAACGCTTTTTACCGCCCGAACCGTTTGGTTCGTTGATCGCATCTTTTACCGTCCAAATCGTTTGATTTGTTGATACCGTCAATTCAAAACTGTTATTTACCGTCCAAACCGTTTGGTTTGTAACTCGTATTTACCTTTAACATCCGAGTCAAGAAATTGACTTGTCGATCGTCTTTTATTTACTATCGTTTTGTCAAAAAAGGGTAACGTTATAATGCCCGGTTCAAAATCAAACTCTTTCCACTACTACCGTTTTGTCAAAAAAGGGTGACATTATAATGCCCGATTCAAATTCAAAGTTTTCCATTCAAACTCCTTTTCAATCTAAAGTTTTCCATTCAAAATCCTTTTCAATTCAAAGTTTGCCATTCAAACTCATTTCCAAGTTACACACAAACACACACGCACACGCACAATTTTTGAGGAAGGTAGAAAGACTCGTCAATACGAGGCATTTCGGGTGATCTCAAATTTTCCTCTTCCCAAGGCGTAACGTGACCTCTGAACCTAACAATCTCTATTCAAAAGTCTTTTCCTATGTTTTGACTCCTAATAAAAAAACGATCTCTGTTCAAAAGCCTTTTCCTAAGTTTTGGCTCCTAATAAAAACGATCCCCTTTCAAAAGCATTTCCTAAGTTTTGGCTCTTAATAAAAACGATCCCCTTTCAAAAGCCTTTTTCAAAATTTTGGCTCATAATAAAAATGGTGTGGCGACTCCTATTTTTCCCATGAAATTCAAACCGCTCGCCGCCCTCGTGATCCGGGTAATTTTAGTTGGCGACTCCGCTGGGGACTTAACATGTTTTTTTTTTCAAAACTACCTTCGTTTTAAAAAAACATTTTGTGGGTCAAACTTTTGTTTACCCCTCCTCATTTTTTTGTGCGTGTGTGTTTTCTCCGTGCTTCGTGTTACTTGCTTTTTCTTTAAAAAAAAAAAAGAAATTTTAAACAACTCTGATTTTCAAAACATTGGACTGCTTAAAAAAATGTGTTACTTTTCATCTCTTTTGAAATCATAACATGTTCGTGCATATTTGTTCAATAAATTGGTTTTCGTGCAATATTTTGAACTGCTCATAAATTCTTTAAAACACATTCTGAAAATCTCTGTTTTACTCAGAAAAGGTATTTAGTGACCGCACACTATGCGCATTGTTACCATGTACACTTGCACACTACAACCCTTAACCCGGGGTGACCGTTCAGCTGCAACTTGATTGGCCTTCCTATACCTCTCTCGTGCGCACGGGGTCATCCCAAACAGCCCATCCTAGCCCGTGTAACCATGCACTCTTTGTGTCACACTTCGTCTAAGACCTTGGTTTTTGGCTTAGTTCGTGTCATAAAGCCTAAGTGTATATTTTTACACCGGTCTCCCTCACAAGTCAAAACTTAAAAGTTATGATCAAAGGTCTATTCTCGACCTGAAGTCTTAGCTTTTGACTTTGACTTTGATGCAGATTCGTGTTAAAAATATACCTGAAGGTTCAATGTGACGCAGTGTCATAAAACCTTTAACGTATGAACCATACCGGTCACAACTTGGCCAATACCAAGAGCTAAAGCCCCTCGCGAAAGCGAGACAAGAGAGGTCATGCGGAAATTTTGGCACGATTTCTGCCTTAACTCGAGGATGTTGACTTCGACCGTGACCTTCATGGCATATGCGTCGAAAGTTTGCATGACCAGCTAGCCTTAAGTTCACTTTTCCTTTTGTCGGTGGAATCCACTTGCCCTATAGGACCCTCACTCGGGATTGTCCATCCTGGGAAGATTATTTACAGGTGAAATACGAGGGGTCTATAGATGTAGTGTCGGGATCCACTGATTTCAGACCTAGAGTAGTTGCGAAAAACAAGAGCAATCTTTTCCAAACAGTTAGGATTCTAAGAAAACGCGTTTCAAGTAAACTTAAGCGGTAACTGCACGTTGCACAAGCCCAAAGCCTTGAGACAAATACCCCTTCCGAAACCTAAAACCTACCTTTCGTTCCTCAAACAAAGAGTGGTTCAGAATCCCGAGTCATCGTCTCGTCAGCATTACAGTTACGGAATCGTAAGACAGTTCCTCGGTTTCCTCAGTTCCTACAGATAGACTCTCCGAGACGTCAGATTCGCCGAGAAATCGTGACGGGAACGGAACCCTGCCACCGGTAAATGACATGACACTGGAAGAAGCCGTCCGGGCCTGTGAGGTTCACAAGAAACAGAAAGAAGATCAGCAGAACTTCGTGGTACAACTTCTGAATGAGCGAGGTATAACAGCTATCCCTCGGTCAAATGGTACTTCCGACTTAATCGAGGACGACGATCCTCCCCGATCAGCTCCCCAAACCATCAACAAGGTTCCTCCGCCTTTGAACTACGAAAATCCTTCGATCCAAGGTAATAGCCGATCGAGGCTTCTTATTGCCACTTCCCAAGGCACCCCTGTCATATATGGCCAAGCTAGCTCTGCCCCTTTCATACAATACAATTAGCGCAACGCTGGACCCTCTAAAAAGATCCAAATATCCTTCAGTATCCTCCCGGGTTCAACCCGTTACCCATATACGAGCCTCAGAATAATGGGATTAAACCCCGATTTAACCCAGAAAAGGCCTTCGCATATCTAAATATCTCAAGCCTGCCGCCTTCAATCACTGCCTCTCTGATCGCAGCACCTGACATCGAGCCTCAAAGTCCACCATTGGATCCGACCCTGGCCTGGATGATCGAACAAGTGAAGGAAATGAAAGCCAATATGGGCAACTCCAAGAAAGAGACAATCAAATCTACAGATTCGGGAACGGTCACACCTTTTCCCGCCAAGTTCAGAATGCCAAAAATGGACATATTCGACAAAACTGAATGCCCTCAAACCCACATTGACACCTACGTCCACGACATGAGAGAAAAAGGGGCCACCCTCCAACAAATGGCCGACCATTTCTAGCACACTCTTAAGAGTTCAGCATTACGGTGGTTCCTAAGGGCCAAGCCCAAAGACCGCCACACTTGGGACTAGATCAGAAACATCTTCCTCTAACGGTACCGGTCCAACCTGGAATGGGAAATAAGTCATGAAGACTTAATCACCATTGAACAGAAGGCAGATGAAAGTGTTGGGGAGTTATTCAAAAGATGGAGTTGGAAACTTTCCAAAATCATGGAACCTCTTTCCAAAGACGAACAGATGAGGATCTTCAAGTATTGCTTGAGACCGTCCATAAGAACGCTCATCAGCCATCACTTCTTCCCTGATCTCCGAACCATGGTCAACGCGGGTTCCCAATTTGAGAAGGACCTGAAGGAAAAATTTGTAGTCGTTCTATCTTACCGATACACAGCAATAACTACATCAAACCCTGCACCGACTCCCGGCAAAGGAAAAGACACCACTGTCAACTACATCCAGCAGGTACATTAGTTAAGCAATGGAAACAGAGCCCAGCGAAGCAACGACTCCTTCGGGAAGCAACCTTTCATTCGCTTCGACAAGCTAGACATGCCTCTAAGCAAAATGCTAGAGGGAATGATCAAAGAAGGCCTACTTAAACCTATGGAGAACTACAAGCCAAAGAATCCCATAGCCAACACTGACAGAAGTAAGTACTGCGCCTTCTACAAGTACCATGGGCACATAACTAATAACTACCTCGGTCTGTGCTATGAAATCCAGAAGCTGATAGAAGAAGGAATGTTGGAACGTCCTCGTGGCCCTAACAAAGTCGGGAACCCTTTTCCCAATAACAACAACAGTGTGAACTCCATCGAATGGGTGCCAAACCTCTGAGCCGTCTGATGGCCTCATTGCCACTTTAACAACTGATAAATTAACTAACAACTTAACAGAAGTTAATAATGATTCAATTGATAAAGAAGCAGACACACTAAACGAATAATACATTAAAGAAGTTCTCAAGTGTGTAGTTGACCGAGAGGAAAATCGGGCCCAAGCTGCCGAAGAGGTTATGACCAAAGTAAATCTGGGGTCAGTGCAAGAGCCTAAAGAGACACAAGTTGGCAATTTCATCGCCGGTGCAGAAAAAGAAGCCCTGATAAATCTCCTCAAAGAATATGTTGACGTGTTCGCCTGGTCATACCAAGACATGCCAGGGCTCGACCCCTCCATCGTGGAACACCGAATCCCTCTAAATCCTGAAGCCAAGCCCGTCAAGCAGAAACTACCCAAGATCAAGATGGATTAGTCCCTACAAGTAAAGGAAGAAATTGAGAAGATGCTCCGCGTCGGCTTCATCAGAGTAATCGAGTACCCGACTTGGCTCTCCAACATCGTGATAGTCACCAAGGACAATGGAAAGGTCAGATGCTGCATAGACTTCCGAGATCTCAACAAAGCCAGCTCGAAGGCCAATTTCCCGCTACCAAACATCGACATGCTGGTCGACACCATGAAAAATTTCGAAGTAAAATCCTTTGTAGATGGTTTCGCCGGATACAACTAGATTAAGATGTCCGAAGAAGATCAGGCCAAGACTGCCTTCACCACTCCATGGGGAACATACTATTATGCGGTCATGCCATTTGGTTTAAAGAACGCCGGGGCTACCTATCAAAGGGCCGCAACTGCCCTCTTCCATGACATGATCCACAAAGAGATCGAAATGTACGTAGATGACATGATCATACACTCCAAAGGATCTGAAATGCAGCACATGATAGACTTGAGGAAGTTCTTCAATCGACTCAGAAAGCACTCCATGAGATTGAACCCTGCAAAGTGCACCTTCAGCGTAAAACAAGGCAAAGTACAAGGGGAATCAGTAAAGCCATTCAGAGTAGGGAGACGGGAGACCCCAGCCTACTATTGTGAGATCGAAGTTGAACATGAATCGATCGACGAACCCTGGTACAACCAAGTATACCAGTACCTCAAAAGTGGAGAAGCTTCTTTCACAAACGAAGAAAAAAACTACAAAGAAGGCATCAAAGCCAAAAGCATGGTGGCACTAAAATGCCTAGCATCCCACTTCGTCATCCTGGGAGACATGTTATACAAGAAGTGTCACCAAGGACCACTCCTTCGATGTGTAAGCCAAGAAAAAGCTGTCGAGTTGATGAACGAAATTCACAACGGAGCCTGCGGCCCCTACATGAATGCCCGAGCATTGACGCAAATCATCCTCTGTATGGGCTATTACTGGATATCAATGGAAACATACTGCATCCAGTTTGTCAGAAGCTGTGACAAATGCCAACATTTTTCCAACCTCAATCATGTTCCTCCTCACGAGCTCTGTTGCATGACTATGCCATGGCCTTTTGCCACATTGGGAATTGACATCACCGGCAAAATTACTCTGCCTGGGAGCAACGGCCACGAGTCATATTAGTCGCAGTCGACTACTTCACCAAATGGGTGGAAGCCAGATCATACAAAGTACTGAATTCCAAGAAAGTGGCCGAGTTCATCAAGGAAAACATCATGTGCAGATACAGAGTGCCCAACGAGATCATATCCGATAACGGGACCCACAACTCGCTCACCGCCTCGACCTTCCCCCTACTCTTGGTAGTGGAGAAATCTATCAGCTCTCGCCTCTGCATGTAAGACACATCAAAGGTATGTTAATACCCAAATAACGTACGCGAAATGTACATGTCATGAAACGAAATCACATAAATATATCATCACAAAGATATAATCCAATTACTTCCTAAAAATATTTCCGTCCCAATTCGGAGTATTTACGGTTCAAATTTCAAAATTTCCGTTTCAGTTCGGAGTCTTCCTAAAAATATTTCCGTCCCAATTCGGAGTATTTACGGTTCAAATTTCAAAATTTCCGTTTCAGTTCGGAGTCTTCTAAAAAATATTTCCGTCCCAATTCTAAGTATTTATGGTTCAAATTTCAAAATTTCCGTTTCAGTTCAGAGTCTTTCTAAAAATATTTCCATACCAATTCAGAATATTTACGACCCATTTTTTAAAAATATTTCCGTCCCGATTCGAAATATTTATAGTCCACTTCCTAAAAATATATCCGTTTCATTTCGGAATATTTACGGTTTACATTTAAAAACTTCAGTTTCATTTCGGAATAATTTCAAAAATTCTGCTTCAGTTCGGAATTAGTTCAAATTTTTTTTGTCTCAGTTCGAAAATCATTTCAAAATCTCCGTCCCAAATTAACACACTTTAAATTTGGAAAACATAGATAAACATGGAATTTCTTTACCAAATTTTCTACATTGTCCACCAATACCCTCAATTGCATCAAACAAAAATCAATTTCAACAAAGGGGCATAACAAGATCAAAAGCCCCAAATCGGGCAACAAGAATCCTAAATCAATTCAAAATCCAAAATTAAAAATTAAAAATTAAAAATTCAAAAATCAAAGAACTTTCAAAGAAATTCAAAAAAGCTTACCTTCCTCACAATCCCCTCCTTGGATTTGTGATTATCTCGAGCCTTGTAAAACTCGGTTGGAACCAAAGGAAGCTCAGTCGCTCGCACCGTCCTCTTGAGCTTCTTCCTCTCGTTGCCGGTTCTCCTATGGAGACCCCGTCGTCCTAATCTACCTTCCATAGCTTTAATCTCTCAAAGTTTCAACAAAGAATTGAGAAAATGGCAAGATTTTTCTCTCTTCTCTCTCGGCCAAAGAACAATTTTTTACGTTCTTCTTTCCCTCTGCTCGGCTGACTTAAAACCATGCCAAATTGAAGAACTGGTCGGACGGCCTGTTTTACCAGATGGGCCATTTTTGGCCCAAATGACCATTCATCCCCTCATCTTTTCAAATTTGATGCTTTTGCTCAAATGTTCTCATAATTCTCTTACGTTTTCGTACCCTCTCCCGAGGTTAAATTTCCCGTTAGATTCCACTAACGTTCCCTCTCTCGAGGTTAAATTTTCCGTTAGATTCCACTAACGTCCCCTCTTCCGAGGTTAAAATTCCCGGTAGATTCCACTAACGTCCCCTCTCCCGAGGTTAAATTTCTCGTTAGATTCCACTAACGTCCCCTCTCCCGAGGTTAAATCCCCATTTAGATTCCACTAACGTCCCCTCTCCCGAGGTTAAATTTCCCGTTAGATTTCACTAACGTTCCCTCTCCCGAGGTTAAATCCCCCGCTTGATTCCACTAACGTCCGCTCTCCCGAGATTAAATTTCCCGTTAGATTTCACTAACGTCCCCTCTACCGAAGTTAAATTTCCCGTTAGATTTCACTAACGTCCCCTCTCCCGAGGTTAAATTTCCCGTTAGATTCCACTAATGTCCCCTCTCCCGAGGTTGAATTTTCCGTTAGATTTCGCTAACATCCCCTCTCCCGAGGTTAAATTTCGGCCGTCATCATAAGCCCGACCATCTCATCTCAACGGCAATCATTGTAAGCTCGTACAACAATCCTTCTTCGGTCGTCATCGTAAGCCCGAACATTCCTCCCCCACAGGATCGTAAGACCGTCCTTTTAACAAGAGATCGATCATCTCTTCAGTTTCTAACTGAATTTGTTAGAACATCAAACATCATCTCCTTCGTTTCTAACTGCTTGTTAGAGCGTCAATTATCTCCTTCGTTTCTAACTGCTTGTTAGAACGTCAATCATCTCTTCAGTTTCTAACCGACTTTGTTAGAACTTCAAACATCATCTCCTCCGTTTCTAACTGCTTGTTAGAACGTCAATCATCTCCTTCGTTTCTAATTGCTTTTTAGAACATCAATCATCTCTTCAGTTTCTAACCGACTTTGTTAGAACTTCAAGCATTATCTCCTCAGTTTCTAACTGACTTTCGTTAGAACTTTGGACGCTTTTTCCCCAGCAATGTACCATCCTCTCCCGAGGTTAAATTCCATTTCTAACCACGTCGTTAGAACTTCAATCCTTCTTTCGAACTCAGACCGTGTTGTTAATAACGCATGTTTAACACAACCGTTCCTGCCATTCTATTAGATCCCCAGCGTAAGATCTCGTGACCCAGGGTCAGTCAGTTAAGTCTCTCATACTTAACAGACAAGGACTTTGATCGTCTTGATTCCCCCGTGGGTACGTAGGAATCCTTGCTTTAGGGTCCAGACATTTGACCATTCAGGTCACTCCGTAAGGCATCCCCTCGATTTGGGATCCTTATCTTTTTCGACGACCCCACTTCCTCCGTAAGTGACGTCGCTATGGGGCTACTGTAACTACCCAAATTCAGATCGCTATAATCCGTTAACTCATAGTTTCCAAGTTAACGAGACTTTCCAGGATTGTCCCGATCGTTCAAAATTAAAGTGTATTCAAAACACGTTCGAACACGTGAAAATATCACTTTTCCAAAAATATGCAATTTCTGGGACTTTTCGGGACTGTTTCGACATTTATTCAGACAGTTATTTAAAAAACAGTCAAAACATGGACCAACGGAACAAAATACCCTTACTTAATGACTAAGCATGACACGTGTCACACATGCACAAGGCCCTAGGTCAAATCAATCAAATCCAAGGCCAGAAAATACCAAAATACCCTCAAACTGAATGACTAGCCGGTCGGCCTGTTTTGCTGGATCGCCCATCAGTCTCATCATATTTTCAAATACCCAAAAAGCCCTCAAACTTGAAGAACTGGTCGGATGGCATGTTCTGCAATTTTACCCCCTATAAATACAGCCCTTGCCATTCAGTAAATGGTGAACAAATTTTAACCTTCCTGCCCAGTTATCTTGATTCCAGCACCCCAAATCCCTTCAAAAGCCTCGGAAATGTCTCGATTTACGTGAAAACATCGTTTTTCCAAGCCAAACACGATCCAAACACTTTTTCAAATACCGTTTCATATCCAATATACGATCTCTTGAGATATAGAGTCAAAACCTAGCCATTGGTAAACTCTCACTCTCAATCTTCCGTTTCATCTCTTTTTACGCGTCTTACGCTATTTCTGATCCGATCAAAATCT
Organism: Adenophora triphylla var. japonica; assembly: GCA_022495995.1. Classification (NCBI taxonomy): domain Eukaryota; kingdom Viridiplantae; phylum Streptophyta; class Magnoliopsida; order Asterales; family Campanulaceae; genus Adenophora; species Adenophora triphylla. The sequence goes on along the minus strand of JAFEMH010002317.1, from coordinate 148,719 downwards.
TCAAAATGTAGACACTACGTTGTCTACAGGTCTTGAAGTGATCCTCTCTCTATCACTTTTATCCTTCGAAAAGAGTGATTTAGGGTTTAAATGGAGATCTTGACCCATTTTATAAACTTTATCTATTTATGTCATTTGCCATTCGAATTGTTTGGTTCGTTGATCGTCATTTCTATCATCCAAACCATTTGGTTCGTTGATCGTTATTTACCGTCCGAATCGTTTGATTCGTTGATATTGTCAATTACATAACGCTCTTTACCGTCCGAACCGTTTGGTTCGTTGATCGCATCTTTTACCGTCCGAATCGTTTGATTCGTTGATACCGTCAATTCAATATTATCATTTACCGTCCAACCCGTTTGATTTGTTGATCGTATTTACCTTTAACATCCGAGTCAAGAAATTGACTTGTCGATCATCTTTTCTTTTCTATCGTTTTGTCAAAAAAAGGGTAACGTTATAATGCCCGGTTCAAAATCAAACTCTTTCCTCTACTACCCTTTTTCTCAAAAAAGGGTAACGTTATATTGTCCGATTCAAATTCAAGGTTTTCCATTCAAACTCCTTTTTAATCTAAAGTTTGCCATTCAAACTTTTTTCCAATTCAAAGTTTTCCGTTCAAACTCCTTTTTCAATCCAAAGTTTGTCATTCAAACTCATTTTCAAGTAACACACAAACACACACACACCACAATTTTCGAGAAAGGTAGAATGACTCGTCAATACGAGGCGTTTTGGGTGATCTCAAATTTTCCTCTTCACAAGGCGTAACGTGACCTCCGAACCTAACAATCTCTGTTCAAAAGCCTTATCCTAAGTTTTTGACTCCTAATAAAAAAATGATCTCTGATCAAAAGCCTTTTCCTAAGTTTTGGCTCCTAATAAAAACGATCCCCTTTCAAAAGCCTTTTCCTAAGTTTTGGCTCCTAATAAAAATGATCCCCTTTCAAAAGCCTTTTCCTAAGTTTTGGCTCCTAATAAAAACGATCCCCTTTCAAAAGCCTTTTCCTAAGTTTTGGCTCCTAATAAAAATGATCCCCTTTCAAAAGCCTTTTTCAAAGTTTTGGCTCATAATAAAAAAAGGCGTGGCGATTCCTCTTTTTCCCGTGAAATTCAAACCGCTCGCCGCCCTCGAGATCTAGGTAATTTTAGTTCCCTTCAATACCTTGAAGAAAGACAGCGATTTTTTCGCGGATCTGCAATGAATCTTCCAAGGGCAGCTATTCTTCCGTTCAGCCTTTGAACCTCCTTGATGTTTGTGGGTTCTTTCATGTCAATCAAGGCTTTGATTTTTTTCGTGTTCGCCTCAATTCCTATTTGTGATACCATAAATCCTAGGAACTTTCTGGCTGTCACCCCGAACACACACTTACTTGGATTCAGTTTTATGCTGTTTGCTCTTAGGTTATCAAAAGTTTCCTACAAGTCTGGGGCATGACTGCCATTCCAAGTCTTGATGACTATGTCATCTATGTAGGCTTCCATGTTACGGCATATCTGTTCCCCAAAGACTTTGTTGACCATACGCTGGTAGGCTGGGCCCGCATTCTTGAGCCCAAAAGGCATCATAGTGTAGCAATAAAATCCTACAGCTGCTTGAAAGGCTGTTTTTTTGATATCTTCCTCATCCATTTAATCTGGTGATAACCAAAATAGGCGTCTAGAAAGCTGAGAGTTCTGTGTCCAGCAATAGAGTCTACTAGCTTGTCATTTTTGGGGAGAGGGTAACTGTCCTTCGGGCAAGCTTTGTTGAGATTTGTGAAATCTACACACGTTCGCCATTTCCCGTTATGCTTCTTGACCATCACAACATTGGCCAACCAAATAGGGTAGGTTTCTTCCCTGATGATTCCAGCACTTAGTAATTTATGCACCTCTTCCTTGATTGCATTATCCTTGTCGTTGGCAAAAACCCTTCAACCTTGCTTGATAGGTATAGAAGATGGGTCAACTTCCAACTTGTGGAGAGCTATCTCTTACTTGATTCTTTTATATCCTCGACCTTCCAGGCGAATACATCCAGGTTATTTTTTAGGAGGGTGATGATTCAATTTTTATTTTCTGATCTTGATAGTCAGGGTTAAGCATAATTTCTTCCAATTCTTCTACGGGCTCCATCTCTGGACCGTCTCAAAATTGCAATGTTTCGATGATTATTTCTCTAAGCCTTCTACCTTCCTCACCATTTATGTCTAGGTTTTCCATCTACACTAGCTCGTCTACGTCCGTTAGCTCTCCTTGTCTCAAGTCAGGGTTGGCCCCCGATTTATGGCCGCTGACGAGATTAGGGGTTATATTCGGGACGGACAGAGCTGTGTTATTGTTTTTGTGGATGTCTAGTATCATGTGGTCCTCATCCTCTGCTTCAAAAATCAGATTCAGCCCATAACTTGTGCTGGTAGTCTTTACAGACTTAGAGATTTGCATATTATCCTATGGCTTGTCTACCTCCATCTTTATGGATGTTTTTCTACTCTTCATTACATGCTCTAAGAATTATTTGGGGGTCACCTCACACATCCGACCCCGGTGTGAGTATGGAATTTAAATCATTGGTAAGGGAGGGAGGCGACCAACCCAAGTTTGCCTTGACTCGGAATTCCTATAATGGCATGGTAGTTACTTGCCAGATCCATGACCAGGAATGTTAATGTGGCCTCTGGTCGGAAGGGATGTTCCCCCACTTCTAGCAATAAATCAATTGTCCCCATGCCTCTGACTTTGTGATTGGTGAAGCCTTCTTGTCTTCCAGAGTATGGTTCTAGCATGCTATCCTTCAAATTCATTTTTTGGAAGGTGGAATAATAAAGAATGTCTCGGGAGGCCCCCGAGTCTATGAGAAGTCTCTCAGATTCACAGTTGTCAATCCTCCCTTGATCACCAATGGTTGTTCGTGAGCCGCGCGACTTTCGGCTAGTTCAATAGGAGAGAAGCTTATGACTTCCCCTTCCTTATGAATCCAAGTGGGGATGTGATATACCTTACTTAGCTCGTGTATCTAATCTTTCAATATTTTGTTGGAAACAGTCTCCTCTCTTATAATGTGGATCTTGGCCCTAGGAGGCATGTCTTCCCTTTTATCATCTTTGTCCTCGTTATAGTCATCCTTTATTTTTCGCTTACTATCCTTTATTATAACGTAGCGATCAAGTTTTCCCTCGTCTACCCATATCTGGATCATTCTCTTGAGGGAGATGAAATTTTTCGTGTCTTGTCTTTGATCCTTGTGAAAGGCACAATACTTGAAGCTGTCACGGGTGTACTTTGTTCTTTCATCAAGCGGTCGGTGATTTGGTAGATTTACCAACTGCATGATTTCTGTGATAGGCTTAGTGAGGGGGGCAAAAACCTCAGCTTTTTCAGTAGCCCGAGTTTTATTCTTCCCCTTAAAGCCACTTCCATTTGAAGCTTGGTTGTTGCCAGCTGCTTCTGTTTTTGGTTTTTCATATCTCTTCTTACTATTCTTTTCTGCTATTTCTATGGCGTAAGACACATTATAGAGATCAGACTTTGACTTAGGCCCCCTGGAAGAAAGTTCATAGATCAGGTGTCCGGATCTTAGTCCGGAATTAAAGCAAACTATCACCTCTCGGTCTGTCAAGCTCTCCTCTACTTGGTCTACCATGGCTCTGAATCGATTGTAGTAACTCAGAGTTGTTTCATTCTTCCCCTTCTCAATGTTAGCAAGATCTGTCAGTCTTTTCTTTCTCTTTCCAGCTGTAGCGAAGTGATCCAGGAATCTCCTCCTCACGATTTTCCAGCTATCGATGCTTCCCTTCTTTTGCTCATGGAACCAAGACAAAGTTGTTCCGGAGAAGGTACTCATGAAGGCCTTGCAGAGAATATCATCTGCCTTGGTGAGGAGGGCAATAGTGGATTCAAAACTTTGCACATGGTCCCGTGCGTCTGTGATTCCCACATATTTTTCAAAACTTGGGATTTTAAGAGTAGGATTGAGAGGTAGATCATTAATCCGCTGGGAGAAAAGACGAGTGGCACTGGTATCATCATCATCTACTTCCTTCTTCCCCATCTCCAATTCATCTAGTCTCTTTTTCAAGAGGAGATTTTCTTGTGCATCGATCCCCGAGCTAATATAAGAGCTATGGTGGGTCCTTTCTTTGTTTCTGTGTCCATTCACTCTACTGTGCTCCACATGTTCCTGGTGATTATCCCCGTGCCCAAATGGTGCTATGTCCCTTCTAGGTGCCAATTCTGAATGGGGAGGAGTCCTTTGACGAGGAGAGCTCCTAGGCCGAGGAGGGCTCCTATGCCGAGGAGTACTTCTATGCCGAGGAGAGGGATTATGCCGATGAGGGGTTTTTTGCCTTGCCTGACTGAGCCTTGCTTTTAAGTATGTAGAATTAACCTCATGATCCCTTTGATTGTTCAGTTGACTTCTCAAGTCTACCTCGTTTCTTGTGTTACCATGCCCAGGTGCCTTATGACGAGTAGGGACATCTTGGGGGTTTTGCTTAGATCTACCAGCAATGCCATGATAAGGGGGATGTTGGCCAGGAGGAAAATTTTCTCTATTCCCCCGACTACCATGCTTGTCAACATGACTTTCCCCTCCAAGGGAATTTCCAGTCCTCTTAGGTCTCATGAATTAAGGCAGAGAGTGTTCAGGATCCAATTGCAGTAAGGCATTTTATGTCTTATAAATGCGTGAAAAGTTTCCATCTGTTGATACAAGAGAGTTCTGCAATCAGCCTGTTGAGGGGAGGCTCCAGTTACCCCTTGGATGGCATTCCTCGTCGTCTGGCTGCCAGCAGGCCTTCCTTAGCACCGACGACATGGAAGATTAGTCAGTACTATCTCGGTCACTTACTGTCCCCTAGAACGCAGATTTATTCCTAGGGGCGGCAACCCTTCAATCAATGTCGGAGGAGGAGGCAATTCCCCATTGGGAAAAGGAAAGGTAGTCCTAGTGTTGTCATGAGTCTCCTCCACATGAATATTATCCGGCTCAAGAGTAACACTAGCAATATGTCCGTCTTCCATTAGGATTAGGAGAGTCGAACAAGAATTTTTCAAGCTATTCAATGGATGATTCAAATCATTTCCCGACAATAGAACCAAACTGATAATGCGAAAACCGTTCGGATCAGCCCAAATCCAGCGACAGGTTGTATCCTGATGATTGCATAGCCTGAAAAAGTAGAACAAACACGTAAACTAAGCCGGGGCTTCACCGGCGAAGACACTCTGGGGTGAGAGTAAGTATTTGTGTTTAGAAAGAGAAATCAATTGACAATAGTTTAGAGTCAAAAGATGTGTTATCAAAATAATGAGAATTATGCCTTGCATTTATAGGCATATCATTGTAGAATTCGTATTGAATAAAAAGCGTGTGAGAGGTGGTAATAATCCTAGTGGGATTATAACTGTTCACAGTCCTTATTTGTGTAGAATTAGATAATATATTCTGCACGTGCGCCTTAGAGGAGAGCTCCTCGGCAAGTGATGCTAGGTCGGCATTACTTGATGCCGAGGAAGAGAGTAAATTGGGATAGACAGGCCCATTTCCTTGCTTTTTTGATAACCGAGGAGGAAGGTAGCAACGATAGGGGAACCCATTTTCTTGCTTTTGATGGTAACCGAGGAGGGGACTCCTTGTCTTCAAATGAGGCCTAGGTCGGCTTTGATAGAGGCCTTGCACGGCATATGAGATCTTGACTTGTCGGCTTGTATAATTGTTGTGCCTTAAGTCATTCATTCGCTATGCTATGTATAGGCCGACATAGTGGGAATGACGAGAAAGCATGATGAGCAAAGGTAGGATAGGCCCACTCCATTTGTCATAATTGAGACTTGTATGGATTATATTTTGGGCCCAATCCATTAGGCCTTGCTCGGGCATGATCCACTTTTGTACCTCGATTTGTACCGTTCAGTAATAAATGTCGCAGTTAACTTGTCAAATTTTTAAGGACGATGCTTTACTAGTTTATATATTTATAAAATTACACTAAATCACTTTTCTTAATTGAAAATGTGACATTTATTTTGGGACGAAACAATATGAAAATGTGATATGTATACGGGAATAAAGAGGAAGTAATCAGCAATCTCCATGAATTAGTGTAGTGAGATCTCCTCAAATCCAATGTTACCAATGATCCAAATTATATTATCGGCTGCATGCAAGTCCCCGAACCATTTTTCTCGAAATGAGTTTCATATAAATGTGATGTACCCGATTTTTCTGGTCTCGGCCCGACAATTGCCCTTTTTGGACAGTTTGAAAATTCTTTATCGGACTTTGAAAAATCAACGGAGTCGCCACGCCGTTTTTAGTTTAAGGGCCAAAACTTTGAAAAATTCCCAAAATTAGAGAAATGAGTTCGGAGGTCACGTTACACTCCGGGAAGAAAGTTTGGCGTTCACCCGGAATGCCTCGTTTGACGAGTCTTCCTCACTTGAAACTTTTGTGTGTATGTGTGTGTGTATTTTGAAAAAGACTTTGAATTAAAGGATTTTCAGGAAATAAATTGAATCTGAAGGACTGGACTGGAAAAACAGTTTGAAAACAAGGACTGAACTGAAAATAACAGAAACTGGAAAACTGTTTGCAGATGACAATGTCCTCTCTTTCCCTAGACTTTGATTAGTGGTCATAAGTGATGAATCCACTTAATCAAGCCTTCCCGGGGGTACATTAGAACTTGAAAAACATATCATTTGCAAAGGGAAAGGGGATTTGACATGAAAGTAAATTTGAACAAGGGATAGGTCAAGATGTATCAACTTTTAGAGGAAGATCTCTAAGGTGGTCACAAGAAGAACCATCCTTGAGACCTATACTCAAGTGTATCTCATACATCTTGTGTGACCTAATTTGTGACTCTAGATGATTTTCATCCATGGAAAGAGTTCCAAGGTGAGAATCTTAGACTAGGGAGGGGGATTCACAAAGAAATGAACAATTTGGACCATTTGGAGTGATCATCTATGGAGATGAACTCCAAGATGACCACATCCTAGGTCAAGTAACAAGTATGGACTAGAAATGTAAAGAGACATGGAAGTAAAAATATGGACCATTTGAAGTGATCATCTATGGAGATGAACTCCAAGATGACCACATTTGAGGTCAAATGAACAAGTAACAAGTAAATACTAGTTAATGTAAAAGGGACAAGGAAAATGCATAATAAAAGATGTGGATCCTTGTAGAGAATCATCCATGGAAATGAGTTCCATGGAGATCCTCTTGGATCCTAGGACAAAGGGAAAGGGGGATGAACAAAAAGCAAGTAAAATCACATCATGGAAACATGAAATTCATGCATGAACAAAGGAGTTTTGAGTAGGGAGAACAAGGGTTTACCAATATTTCTTGGGTTTGTGTTTAGGGTTTGAGGGTTTCAACGGCTTGGAAGTGGTTTTCGAGTGGATTTGATGTTAAATTTGGTATGGAATTTGAGTGGTGAAGATGTTAAGGGCTGTTTGAGGGAGGATTTTGACAGAGTAACAGTAGGTTTTACGAATTTTGGGCTCGTTAAAACTGAGGGAGAAGGGTTGTATTTACAGGTTGGTTGAGGTGCAATCTTATCCGCGTGGATGAGATTGTAGGCACAATCTCATCCGCTTGGATGAGATCAGCAGTGTGCCTGGTTCTGTGCAGAAAGCAGTTTTCGCTGTTTGTTAAATAGTCAATATTCTTTTTTATTGGAAATGACAAATTTCCAGCGAGGTCTTTGCCCATTTTTTTATTCCTAAGAGGTCCTTCCTCATTCAAATTGTCAAAATAATGTCCAAAATGCCCCTAAATGATTATAAATCATTAATTTGGGCTGACGGAACATTAACGACCCAGATTGGGGCACTTAACGACCCAGATTGGGGCACTTATAGTAGCCCCTAGATCGGCGACGGTACTTCCAGGGGAAGTGGGGTCGTCGACAAAGTGAGGATCCCAATCTGGCAAAATTTTACCTAGATGGGTGAGGAGGTGACCGAGGTGGTCGGATGGCTGAACCCTTTTAAAGGATTCCTACGTATCCCAGGTGGAAATCAAGTCAGTTGTGGTTCAAATCTTGCGGGTGAAAGGAGTGGTCAAACAAATGGACCTCCCACCACATTTTTGTTTCCGAAGGCGAACTCAACTAATGGAGGCGTTGCCGAAGACAGACTCAACTAACGAAGGCGTAGTCGAAGACAAACTCGACTAACGGAGGCGTAGCCAAAGACGGACTCGACTAACGGAGGTGTTGCTGAAGGCGGACTCGACTAACGGAGGCGGACTCAACTAAAGGAGGCGTTGCCGATGGCGGACTCGACTAACGGAGGGGTTGCCAAGGCAGACTCGACTAACGAAGGCGTTGCCGGTGTTGCCGAAGGCAGACTCGACTAACGAAGGCATTGTTGAAGACAGACTCGACTAACGGAGGCGTTACCAAAGACAGACCCGACTAACGGAGGCGTTGCCGAAGACGGACTCGACTAACGAGGGCATTATCGAAGACGGACTCGACTAAAGAGGGTATTGCCGAAGACAGACTAAACAAATGGAGGCGTTACAGAAGACGGACTCGACAAACGGAGGCATTGCCGAAGACGGACTCGACTAACGACGGCGTTGCCGAAGACAGACTCGACTAACGGAGGCGTTGTCGAAGACAGACTCGACTAACGGAGGCATTTCCGAAGACGGACTCGACTAACGAAGGCGTTGCCGAAGGCGAACTCGACTAACGGAGGTGTTGCCGAAGATAGACATGACTAACGGAGGCATTGCTGAAGATAGACTCGACTACGGAGGCATTGCCGAAGAGAAACTCGACTAACGGAGGCATTACCGAAGACAGACTCGACTAACAAAGGTGTTGCCGAAGGTAGACTCGACTAACGGAGGCGTTGCCGAAGACAGACTCGACTAACTGAGGCGTTACCGAAGACGAACTCGACTAACAGAGGCATTACCGAAGACGGAATCGACTAATGAGGGCATTGCCGAAGACAGACTCGACTAACGAGGGTGTTGCCGAAGTTAGACTCGACTAACGGAGACATTGCCAAAGGTAGACTCGACTAACGGAGGCGTTGCCGAAGACATACTCGACTAACGAAGGAATTGCCGAAGGTAGACTCGACTAACGGAGGCGTTACCGAAGACAGACTCGACTTACGGAGGTGTTGCCGAAGGTAGACTCGACTAATGGAGGCGTTACCGCGCGGCACTGACTAATCCGAGGCGCGCCGAAGGCGGCACTGACTAACGAGAGCCACCGAAGAGACTGACAACCCGAGGCGCGCCGAAGACAGCCTCGACTACCGCAGGCGTTTTCCACGTACCGACTAACGGAGGTGTTGCCGAATACTGACTCGACTAACGAGGGCGTTACTTTGTTTGCTTAGCTGGGGAAAACATGGGCTTACGATGACTATCGGGGTTTATCTGCTGGGGATATGTATTCTTTGTATGGTCTAACGATGACGGCCGAGGTTGAAAATCTGGAAGGAAATGGACTTCCGTTAAGTTCCATTGAAGGAGGACGGGCTTACTTTGGAGGCCAGGTTTGGAAATTAGGAAGGAAATGGACTTCCATTAGGTTCCACTGAAGGAGGACGGGCTTACTTTCGAGGCCGAGTTTGAAAATTGGGAAGGAAATGGACTTCCATTAAATTCCATTGGGGAAGTTAACTCATGTTAACTTTTTGTTAGACTGGGGATCTGAATGCAGAGTGCCAGGAATTAAAAGGGTAAAATAGGGATTTTACCCTGCAATCTTATCCGCACGGACCAGATCGGCAGGGCGGCAGGTTTAAAAATCAGAGCAGTCGTATCCTTCTTCTTTCTTTTTTTATCCCTTGTACATATTGTATATGCCTCTTTGTATTTAACGGGTTTCTCTTGTTGGATGCAGGTCTGGGCTTTGGAGATTTTTGGATGCGTCCTGTGGGATCATGTCCCGGGGGAGGCTTTTGCATACCCGGCTATGCTTTAGTGGACGAAGGATGCCCGGTGAAGAGGACCAGCAGGACTAGAAACAAGGTGAGGTACCAGGACATGGTGCCGTCTATTACTTGGGGGAGAGGGTGACGAAACAACACGGCTTGGGGTTGGCCCCTTTGGCACCGTTTGAGCCTCTGGCTGACATGTTGCTTCCCCGGGAAGGGTTAGCGAACTGGTGATGGATGTGGTTTTACCCATCCAAAAGATATATTTCCTAGCTTATTTGGTGCTCGAAACCTTGGAAATTTAATGTATTTTCTAGTGTTTTGAAAGTACAGGGGTTGAAGTGCAACAATGTTGAAAATGGAGGACTGGAGCATACTTTGGAAGCTTTTTGATCAAATTGCAATTTTGGAAATTTTGGGACTAAACGGAAATTACGAAGTTCAAAGGACCAAAGTGGAAATATTAGAAAATTCAGGGACTAAAGTGGAAATATGGAATTTTTGGATGAATTTAATTTATAAAAATTCGTGGGATTAAATGAAAAATAAAATCCTAAAGAGCGAAGTGCAAAAGAATTTTTTATAGTGGATAAAGTGCGACTGCAAAATAGCGAGACGGAACGAATAGCAAATGGTACAAAACAATGGCTGCACAAATTCAAGGATGGTCGGCCAAAGCTAGCTGGAATGGGGCCAAATGAATCAGCATGGCCGAGCAAGGCTGTTGGATGGGCCGGCCAGTTGGGCCAAGTTTGGCCTGGGCGTGGGCAAGGCATGGGCAAGGCGCATAGAAGCATTTGGCCGAGAAACCTCTGTTCTGCTGGGCGCTGCGTGGGCCAAGTTGGGCGACCGCCCACCAATCTTTTCAGCAACGGATATAATTCCGTCACAAATAAGGAAAACGTGATTTACAGCAGATTTTGACAGAATCAGTGACGGATTTCGGGGGATTTCCTACTTGGACTAGGATTTTGACCCTAATTTGTTTCCAAAAAGGATTTCCACCTCCCTCCTCCTATAAAAACAACCTTAGACTAGTTTTTTTATTATCTTTGGATCTTTTGATTATTATTATTCTCTCTTTATATTTTCTTTCTCCAAAATATATTACAATTCCTTTGTACAAGATTGAAGGTTTTAATTCAAGGTTTGAGGTATTTATTTTAATGGCCCTTCGAGGCTAAATTCCTTAGTTTGCGGATTGGTAGTAACACATATTTGATCTTTATGCTAAAGTTTTAATTCTTCCTATCTCTTTTTCGTTCTTGTTCTTCTCAACATTTTTAATTATTGTCTTGAGATCAATTGTGTTGACCTACCGGAATATACTTTTGACCTCTTGAATTTATTTGGATATAAATTATTGCACTTGCGTGGATGATTTGTAATTTGACCATTGTTGAGAAGAATAGATTCAATTGAGGACCTACCGGAAATCAAACGAATATAGGTTTCATTGTTCTTAAGTTTTTACTTGAAATTCTTGAATGTTTATATTGACCTACCGGAATATATGAACAAGATAGAATTAGGAGGGTTTTAATGTTCTTATTGACCTACCGGAATATATGAACATCTTAATCCTATAATTTTGTGAACGAACCCAAGAATGAGATTGAATTATTTTTACATGAAATAAATAGCATAAAGTGATAATATGTTGTGAATCCAATCCGTGGACTATTTCGTAATATTTGAATTATTTCCTTGTTTTGTCATTTTATTTGCTTAATTAGTTTTTGTTAATTAGTTTTAATAATAAAATCAAAACCAAAAACCCCCTTTTGTTTCTTGTCACACTAATTAAACCAATTTGTTCAACACACAAATCTCTGTGGATTCGACCCTTGCTTGTGCATACTACTACATCGGTAACTTGTACACTTGCAAGGTATTTTATTACAAGAGGGTTTTTATCCATCAAGTTTTTGGCGCCGTTGCCGGGGATTTGTTGTGATTTGAACAAATTTGTTTAATCGGTGTATGCTTGGTCGGCGTTCTTTGAATCCTACATTGGAGCCATTGAACAACGACATTGATAGGTTAAGTCGGCGTTTGAAAGAGCTTGAATTAAAAGAGGGCAATCCCCTCGAAAGTGACCTAAATCCTTCTACCACCGGGGTAGAAGAGGAAGAAGTCGCGATGGCAATCCCACTGGCTCAAACCATGCAAGACTTTTGTCGTCCTAGAGTCGATGTCTCCATATCTTGTGAAATTGTCTATGGCTAAGAACTTATGAGACGAAACTCACAAGGTGAGATAAAACTCACAGGTGTTGTTCTTAGTGTTGATGACACTAACAACAACACATTCACCAATTCTAGAAAAAGCACAAATCAATAGAAATAAATATAATTTGCAGCGGAAGAATTAAAGCAATACACAAGAATATAATTTTTATCAAGTTATATAAATATATAACTTGATGGGTGCCTAAAAGGCAAGACCTTTCTATTAATAATATGAATTCAATACAAGGTCGAGGTTGTTCCTTAATGATAAACGAACCCTGATATAAGGAACAACATACACGAATTCTCTCAGTAAATAAACACTCAAAAACCTCACAAAAATATAAAAATCTATATGAAATATTCGAGTGTTGGACAAAGTGTTGCACGACACCGAATGGCAACACTTGAGAGCGAGAATTCTACTTTTCTTGTGCGGATTTGCGTTTTCTGAATTGGATGATCTTCAATGAAGATCCACTGCACTATTTATAGGCCACAAAGTCTTGGAGCCTACTCAAATGATCGCTAACGGCCTTGAGTTTGTTTCCTCATTTTATGCCTTCTCGCCTTCATTGTAGGAGACCTAGTCTTCTCTTGCTTCTCATGCTTGTACCTCTTAGCTTTGATTGCCTTGTACTTTGACTTGTTCTCCCCCAGAATAGCTGAATAAAATATCTCCTGGCTTGGTCATAAATTAAACAAATAAACACATGTTTATTTGTTAATTCCTCCTCTTCGTAATTCTCGCCTGGGCATATTCTGTTGCTGATTTCAAGCTCATTTTAAGGTGACTAACTACTGTTATATAAACATTAATTTACCCATTAATATTTGTGAAAAATACAGTAACTAACTCAGTGTCGCCAATTCCAAATGGCAACACTTTTGGCAACACCGATGGCAACACCGGTTTGCAACACTGGGATGACATTCATGACAACACATGATCTAACATTAACAATCTCCCCATAGTTCTTGATTTCTTCACAAAATACCAATGTGATGATCTTTTCAAAAACAGTTAGTCAAACTTAACTAAAACCACAAAAAAATGCCACGAGATTTTGATAGAGGCAACATAAACCTTCAGGCAATGTTTTGAAATATTTTTCAATCCAAAACATCAACCATTAAGCAAATGAAGTATCAAAATCTTTACAAAAATCTCCCCCTTAATACGAAATTAATAACTAACCAAAATAATTATTAAAATCTTAAACCAACCATTCCATCATTCAACAAAAAACATCCATCCAAGTTTGAAGAAAATTCCGGCGAAACAAAGAAAAAAATAAAACGAAATAAAATTTGTTTAAGCATTACAAACCAAAATAAAACAAATAAAATTGTTTTTGTTCCAAACCACCAAAATCAACCACCATTCAAACCAACCATCTTTAAACCGCATTTCCGGCTCCTTCACCTCCCTCTGCTTTGTCCCACTTGGCCCCGGCACCATTTCGACTCCATCATCATCATCACGCCTTGGTGGCTTATCTCCCTATTTTGGAAGAAATTAAATCCACCATTTTCATCATGTCGGTGCGCATGTCCAACCACCCCTGAATTGCGAGTCAATGTGCTTGACGACTATTGAAAAAATTAAGTACCATAGCGGCATCAACCATTACGGGAGCATTGTTGCCGGAAGTGTTGCCGGTTTCGGGAGCGACACTTGGGCGACACCGGTAGCGGGGCGATAACGGGAGGAGCATTTGTAACCAAAACCCAAGGTAAATCCTGTGCCTATCACCTTGATAAAGTGTTTGGTAATTACGTAATAAACGGGCTTTTCGAGAGATATTATCACCATTCCAAGGCTTAAGGTTTTGGAACATGAGGACTTGGAAAATAAGGGAAGGAAATATGAAGGAGGAAGTCTTTTTCTTCTTAGCCCATGCAGCAAGGTGAGCAAATACAAGTCTCCCAAAGTTAACTCTTTGTTTCTTGCCTAGTTTGTACAACAAATTAGCTTGCTCAAAAGTGACCGTGTTCTCGTTTGCCGTAGGAAGCCAATTTGTTATACAAATCTTGTGGAGCACGCTAAACAAAGAAGTGAGATGGGTAGACCTACAGTGATCGAGACCAAATGGTGATTCTCCCTCCAGTTAAAAGGTGGCTAAGGCATTAGGATCATATTCCAAACTCTCATCTTCGACATTAGGGAGGCCGAATGCCTTGTTGATGATCAAGGGATTAAAATCATAGATATTGCCCCTAACAAAAATCTTTCTATAATGAGGGGTATTCCTATCATCAATATTATCCCTAAGATGAGCATAGAAATTCCTAACCACACTTTCCATGTACGATGACACTTTAGTCACCGTAGGCAAAAACATCCTATCCTCCAAAACCGATACACACCTAACTCCTTGAATTGAGTCACATACATATTCTTTTCATTCAGAATTTTCTTCTCGTAATCTTCAACAAACTTGTCTAAATTTGTTTCACCATAAAATTCATCCGAAAGAAAAGGACGTTCATAAAATCCAAAGGACTCATAATCCGACTTTGTATCTGAGAGGGATTAGGAGAGTGTACCTCGTGCCAGGAAATAGGACAATACGAAGGAGAACTCGATTGTGCTTTGGTCTTGGCAGCAGGTGTTGCTTCAGGTGTTGCCATTTCATCGGCAACACTTGGGGCGACACTTGATGAAATTTTCTGTTTCTTCTTCATTTTGGACTCGGGCTTCAGCAAGGGTTTCCTCATCTTCCAGCCAAGCTTTCTTCATCCTCATCGAAGATGATGAGGGCTCCTTTGTCTCTTTAAAAGCAGGGTCCGAACCTTCCTCGGACGAAATGTTGAGCGAAGAACTTGAAGAATCATCCACATTAACTGGATCATCTGCCGTGTTGGAAGGTATCTTGGACCTGAACAAGGTTTTGATCCTCTCAGATTGTCTACGCACTCCACCCCTAAAAGACGAAGAGGCATCAACCGCCTTTCTCTTCTTGGTCTTCTTTTGAGGGGCGAAGGTGAGCTCTATGGAGGGGGTAGCTTCTGGAAGATTAATAGGAATGGGAATTTTGGAAGGATCATAGACAACAATGTCTAATGAGGGTGAGGTTGAGGGTGTGGCCGAAAGTGTCGCAGGGGATATCTCCATTGGAACGGCGACATTTGAGGCAACACTAGAGGGAGCTAGAGGCGAAATCTCCATGGGAGAAGAAATTTGGGGAGAATTTTTAGGACTTGCCATGGAAGATCGAAGAAGAACGAGGAAGACGAAGAACAGGGGTGAGGGTTTCGGTTTACCGCCTAGAGAGAGAGGGAAACAAGAAGAGAGAGAGAGAGAGAGGGTTTTGTGAGGAGGAGGGTTTTAATGAGTGAGTATTGAAGGATTAAATTGATTTGACAAGTTCAAATCAATTTAAAACTCCTTTTATCTCTAAAACCCCAACAAACTTAAGCACTGTTTCCGCCATTTTAAAAACATTTTTTTTTTTTTTTAATTTTTATAATTTTTATAATTTTTAATAATAACTAATCATAATTTCAGTAATATCCATAAAATTGTGTTTTTCAAAATTCAAAGAGATGAATTTTAAAAAATAGATATTACAAAATTACACTTAGTTTGACAAAATAAAAATTTTTGCTAAAAACTTTTTAAATTTCACAAACTCTAAATATAAGAAAATAGACTTTTGGAAATTTAAAATTTAATTAACAAAAACAAAAACAAGAAAAATAAAAAAATAATGTAGCATCTACTAATGTGTTACTAGCAATGTTGCGTGACACTCAAGGCAACATTTTTAAATAAAATCCCCTTGATATTTTTTCAACATACATATCTATACTTTCTTAGGCAATTTTTAAGCACACTTTACACTTTCTTTATTTACAAGGAAGCATCGTAGTAGCGAGCTCCGTGCCCCGAGTTTTTTATTAAAGTGTAAAGCTACAATTAGTAAGTTTTATACCTTTCAAGTAGGGTACTGCTTTGTAGTAGCGAGCTCCATGTCCCTAATACTTAGTATAAAACACTACATTATATTCCCTTTGGGAATTTTCACAAGCTTTTGCCCTCTTTTTTTTTTTTTAAAAATATCAACAACAATATGAGTGACTTTGTCACTTTTTAGCACAAAGGGGTATTTTATAAAAAAAAATGTTAACCTTAAGAATGTACACATACTAGAACAAAAAGGTCAGTAAATGCCCCCCATTTGGGATTAAACAACTATATATATATATTTTTTTTTTTTTTAAATTTTAAAGATAATGTACAACTCATACAAAGTGTTGCTGACAGTGTTGGTAACACTCGACGGCTACACTAACAGATTTATAGAAAACATAGACCAAGAGATTTTTTCAAACTTGAAAATCTCTCATGGTCCAAGGCTTTGGTCAAAATATCGGCAAGTTGATGTTTTTGTATCAATATGCTCTATTTGGATCAATTCCTTTTCTACTAAATCTCTTAAAAAATGATGGCGGATATCAATGTGCTTAGTGCGTGAGTGTTGTACAGGGTTTTTGGAGATATTTATAGCACTCAGATTGTCACAATACATGGTCAAGATATTACTATCAAGACCATAGTCATCAAGCATGTGTTTTAACCATATTAGTTGTGAACAACAACTCCCTGCTGCCACATATTCAGATTCGGCGGTCGAGAGAGAAACACAGTTTTGCTTGCGATCGTACCATGACACTAGATTATTACCCAAGAAAAAACAACCCCCACTAGTACTCTTTCTGTCATCTATATCCCCGCCCAATCGTAGTCACTAAAACCAACTAAGTTGGTATTAGTGTCTTTGGTGAACCGTTCCCAATTCACTTGTCCCGAGACACATATTTGATGATTTTCTTGACCGGCATTTAGGTGAGAAATTTTAGGAGCAGATTGATATCTAGCACAAACACCTACGCTGAACATTATATCGGGACGGCGCAGTAAGATAAAAGAAGACTACCTATCATGGATCTATACGAGTTGGGTCAACATCCTCCTGCACGATCTTTGGTTACCTTAAGAGATGATCCCATAGGTATTTTAGAGGTCTTGGCACTCTCCAATCCAAATCTTTTCACCGAGACTCTTAGCATACTTACTCGAGTGATGAAGATTCCATCATTCGATTGTTTCACCTGCAATCCTAGGAAATAATTAAGTTCTCCTATCATGCTCATCTCAAATGTAGATGTCATAGCTTCCACAAAATTTTGTAAACATGTTTTAGATGTGGAACCATAAACTATGTCATCAACATAGATTTGAGTAATGACAAGCTCTTTATTTTCCCTAAGAATAAATAATGTCCTATCGGCTTCTCCTCTAACAAATCCATATTCAAGAAGGAAGCTTGTTAGACGCCCATACCATGCACGAGGAGCTTGTTTTAAGCCATATAAGGCCTTATCAAGTCTGTATACATGGTCTGGGTGGAATGGATCTTCAAACCCTTTGGGTTGCTCAACATAGATCTCTTTATCTAAGTACCCATTCAAGAAAGCCGCTTTGACATCCATTTGGTGCAATGTGATTTTGAGATAACAGGCTATAGCAAGAAGAAGTCTTATTGACTCAATTCTAGCCACAGGTGCAAAGGTCTCGTCAAAGTCGATTCCTTCCACTTGTGTATAGCCTTGAGCCACAAGACGAGCTTTATTACGAACAATATTACCCAATTCATCAGATTTGTTTTTGTAAATCCATTTAGTTCCAATAATGTTAGTATTTAAAGGACGTGGAACTAAACACCAAACCTCGTTACGGGTAAATTGTTCAAGCTCTTCTTGCATAGCTTGAATCCAGAATTTATCATTTAAGGCCTCAATCACATTTTTTGGTTCGACAGAGGAAACAAAACAGGAGTGTTTTACCTGAGAGTATGTGGAGGACATACACACATATCTAACCATATCTCTGTAATCAACTGGCTCCTTGTTCCTTGTTCTAACCCCTTCATTAACATCACCAATTACTTGAGTAATGGGATGATAATTTCTAATTCGAACTGGGGGATCTCTCCTGCCTTGATGGTACACCAATCCATTTTCTCCTTCTGAGTCACTGCTCTCGAGAATTTCCAGCCACTGTTCTGTTCTCTGTGTTGTCTCGGGTGTTGCCATTTCAGGGCGACACTTGGAGCAACACTTGAATCTGTGGCTGCAATGGTGAATCGGTCTGTTCCCGGCCCTTTGTTCGACTTCTTCTAATAGAGTCGAGGTATATCATTTGGTTCTCTGTGGCACTCAAGTAATCGTTAAATTCAATATTTACCGATTCTTGAATTGCACTTTAACCTCAAATTATAGACACGATAAGCATGACTGTTTTGAGAGTAGCCAAGAAAAGATGGCTTTGTCACTCTTAGAATCAAGTTTTCCTAAGTATTCCGGTCATTTAAAATGTAACACAAACACCCCAACACATGAAAATAGTGAACAGTAGGTTTCTTTCCATTTAAAATCTCATAGGATGTCATAGTTGTACCGGGTCTTAAGAAAACTCTATTTGTAGTGTGACAAGCTGTGTTTAATGCTTCGGCCCAAAAACCTTTAGAAATATTTCTAGCAATTAGCATAACACGAGCCATTTCCATTAAAGTCCTATTTTTCCTTTCAAAGCAACACCATTTTGTTGTGGTGTTTTGGGTGCTTGAAAACTCATGGTGTATCCCCTTTTTACTACAAAAAGTAGAAAAGGAGATGTTTTCAAATTCTCTACCATGATCCGATCTTATTCGAAAAATAGGAGAACAAAACATGTTTTTTGATTTTAGAGGCTAAGTGAGTAAATTTATCAAAAGTTTCAGATTTTTCTCTTAAGAAATACACCCATGTAAACCTAGAAAAATCGTCAACTATTACATAAACATACTTCTTACCTCCCAAGCTTTCTACCTCAATAGGACCCATCAAGTCCATATGTAGAAGCTGAAAACAATGTGTTGTTCCTGAGTGTTGCTCATTGTGTTGTTCAACACCGTGAGCAACACGAGTTTGCTTACCCTTTTGACGGTCACCACACATCACGGTGTTTTTGAGGTCTAGTTTAGGAACACCTTTGACGGCATTATGTTTGATAATCTTCTCAAGATTCCTATAATGAGAATGACCTAACTTTTGATGCCATAACCTAATATCATCAAGTTTTGTCAAATTGCACACGATTTATTACCAACCGGATAGCAATTATCACTTGATCTTATTCCAGTCATGACACAAAAGTTAGTGTTATCAAACACTTCACAGGTATTTTTATTGAATTTTACCTCCAAATTGTCATCACATAGTTGGCTAATGCTAATTAAATTAGCAAGTAAACCATCTACGTGCAAGACATTTTTCAAAGGAGGAAAACCAACAATATCCGGTGTTCCTTTACCAACTATTTCACTCTTGCCTCCACCACCATAAGTCACTGAGCCTCCTTGAATAGGTTGGTACTCTGTTAGGAATGATTTTGTACCAGTCATATGACGTGAACAACCACTATCAAAGTACCAAGTTCCTGCAATGTTAGTCCTTAAAGCTGTATAAACAACATAGCATTTCGGTTTTCCTTGGGTAACCAACCCTTTTTTGAAAATCTGGATTTCGTTCACCGAGTGTTGCCATAAGTGTTGCCCCGAGAAACCGGCGACACTTGAGACGACACTTGAAGGCTGGACATTTTCTTTTGTAGGAAAATGCAACTCTGGTTTTAAATGTCCACTTTGTGGCAGTATCCACACTCATTGGATTGATCAGAGGAATCACTAGAAGTGCTACCCTTTTCCTTGACACGCTCTTTTACAAAACAATTTTTAGTTTCAACATCAAACAAGGAAGAGGTAATACTTTCAAGTGATTCTTGGAACCCAAGACCACTTTCAGAGGCTTACTCAATTTGAGTATTTCATCCAATTTGGATGAACTCGTGTTGAGTTTTTGAAGGTGGATTCGGCTAGGTTGAGTTTGGCCTTGATTTTATCAAGATCCAATTCTCTCCTACCGAGTTGAGCTTCTAGCCGAGTCAAGGAGTTCTTAAGATCACGATTTTCCTTTTTCAAGAAAACCACCATCTTATTCTCCTTTTTCCATTCCACGAGGAGAGATTTATAGAGGTTTTTTAATTCACAAATCAGTTCATCTTTATCAAGATCATCCTCTATAATCTCTTACGAATTTAAATCGGTTGAACCATGCAAATTAAGATCATTTAAAGAATCATACCTGTGAGTGTTGTGCCAAGTGTTGCCAATTCTGGACGACACTTGTTGCAACACTTTACGAAGAAGTCACCAATGTTGTGTCAAGTGTTGTCAAATCTGTAACGACACTTGAAGTAACACTCTCGTCGAAGGTAGCTCCTCTACCGTGGCCATCATGACTACTTGCTCCGTACGTTCTTCTTTCTCCGTTCCTTCCTCCTCTCCATCACTAAGAGATACCCACAAGTTTTTGCCCGCCTTTCTCAAGGTGTTAGCACATTCATTGGCATAGTGACCCCAACCGGAACAAGCATGACATTGAATAGATTCAATGTACTTAGGATCGGACCGGATCTTTTCCGAGGATGCACGCCTTGGTGGGATATCCTTTTGATTTGGAGGAGGACTTCTCCTTGGCACAAAACTAGAGGTTTTGGCCGTTTGGTCCTTAGCCTTTACCTGCACTTTGTTAAATTTTCTAACCATAGAATTATATCTCTTTGCAAGTAAAGCTACACTAGTATTTTCATCTAACTCCTCGAAGACTTCATCTTCATCATCCACACATGTGTCTGAAGATTCGACTTTTAAGGCAATATTCTTGCCTTTAGAAGCCTCCGTTTGTTCATTGAGATTCAACTCAAAGTTTTTCAAAATACTCATTAAGGAGTTGATGTCCATTGTTGAAAGATTATGGGCCTCTTCAATAGCTGAAACTTTAATATTAAAACGTTCGGGAAGAGTACGAATAGCTTTTGAAACAAGTTGTTTATTTGTAAAAGGCTCCCTAATACTTGACAAGCATTTGAAATATCAATCAACTTTTCAAAATAAGACGAGATGTCTTCGTTTTCACCCATTCTTAATCTTTCAAATCTACTAGTGAGACCTCTAAGCTTTGTTTCTCGGACACTGCCATCTCCTTCACAAAATCTTTGTAAAGTATCCCAAGCATCTTTTGCAGAGGGACTATTTTGAATGAGTTTGAACATATGCATGTCAACCCATTCATAGATGGCATTCAGTGCCTTTTCATTGAAACTAGCAAGATTATTCTCTTCAATTGTCCACTCGAATTCTGGTTTGACTTGTACGTCACCATCGTCATCCGGAGGAAGCATTGGAACAGAATAACCATTTAAAATAGATCGCCAAGCCCGAAGATCAATTGATTTGATATGCGAGCGTAGGCGAATCTTCCAATAAGCATAATTAGATCCGTCTAAAACCGGTAATCTCTTTTGATTAGGGTTTGCAGGATCATAAGCCATGACAAAAGGATCTAAACACTTAGTATATCAAGTGCTAGGCTCGATACCAATTGAAATTGTCTATGGCTAAGAACTTATGAGACGAAACTCACAAGGTGAGATAAAACTCACAGGTGTTGTTCTTAGTGTTGATGACACTAACAACAACACATTCACCAATTCTAGAAAAAGCACAAATCAATAGAAATAAATATAATTTGCAGCGGAAGAATTAAAGCAATACACAAGAATATAATTTTTATCAAGTTATATAAATATATAACTTGATGGGTGCCTAAAAGGCAAGACCTTTCTATTAATAATATGAATTCAATACAAGGTCGAGGTTGTTCCTTAATGATAAACGAACCCCGATATAAGGAACAACATACACGAATTCTCTCGGTAAATAAACACTCAAAAACCTCACAAAAATATAAAAATCTATATGAAATATTCGAGTGTTGGACAAAGTGTTGCCGACACCTGAATGGCAACACTTGAGAGCAGTAATTCTACTTTTCTTGTGCGGATTTGCGTTTTACGAATTGGATGATCTTCAATGAAGATCCACTGCGCTATTTATAGGCCACAAAGTCTTGGAGCCTACTCAAATGATCAGCTAACAGCCTTGAGTTTGTTTCCTCATTTTATGCCTTCTCGCCTTCATTGTAGGAGACCTAGTCTTCTCTTGCTTCTCATGCTTGTACCTCTTAGCTTTGATTGCCTTGTACTTTGACTTGTTCTCCCCCAGAATAGCTGAATAAAATATCTCCTGGCTTGGTCATAAATTAAACAAATAAACACATGTTTATTTGTTAATTCCTCCTCTTCGTAATTCTCGCCTGGGCATATTCTGTTGCTGATTTCAAGCTCATTTTAAGGTGACTAACTACTGTTATATAAACATTAATTTACCCATTAATATTTGTGAAAAATACAGTAACTAACTCAGTGTCGCCAATTCCAAATGGCAACACTTTTGGCAACACCAGTGGCAACACTGGTTTGCAACACTTGGGATGACATTCATGACAACACATGATCTAACATTAACATCTTGTATTGTGTTATCGGAGGAGGCAAAGAACTTTGAAGTCAAGGGTCAATATTTTAACATGTTGCCCATGTATCAAGGCCTACCGGCCGAAGACCCTTTGACCTTCTTGCGTGAGTATATGATGATAGTGTCTCACTTTCCGGGCAAAATAGGTGTAACCGATGAGCAAATTAGATTAAAGTGCTTCCCCTACACTTTGAAAGGGGCGGCCAAGACATGGTTTATGATGTTATCACCTAGAAGTATAAGCACGTGGGATCAATTGCATGATGTGTTTTTAGAAAAATATTATCCCCATCCCACGTTAGCTAATATGAGGCAAAAGATCATTGGATTTGCCCAAGAAATAGGTGAGCCGTTTCATGAGGCTTGGGACCGATTTAAAATGATGTTAGTGCAATGTCCCCATCACAATTTCCCTTTGCCCTTGCTTAATCAAACTTTTTATGACGGCTTGAATCATGTTAATCAAGCCATGGTTGATAATGCGGCGGGGGGCACTCTAGGAGCCAAAACTCCCCAAGAGACTCATGATTTATTTGAGATGTTGGGTGCTAATTCCAAACAAAAGAGTACAAGGGGAAAGGCTAGGGGAGTACATGAGCTAGAGGGTAATGATAATTTGGCTAAACAAGTATCTCAATTAATTGCCATGTTTAATAAAGGCACCTCTCTTGGTGCTAATGTTGTGCAAGATGCTTGTTCTATTTGTGGTCTCCTCACTCATGCTACTAACTTTTGTCCTAGTGGTGCGCAGTTTATTTCTAATGATGAGCAGGTACATGCACTCAATGGATTCAACCCATGGCCTCCACAAAATAATCCATATAGCAACACTTACAATCCGGGGTGGAGGAATCACCCTAATTTTTCATGGGGAGGAAACCAAGGTAACCAAAACAAACCCCTACATACTCCACCACCCCAAGGGCAATGTGAGACTAGGAAAGAGCCTTGGGAAGAGGCATTGGAAAGGATGAGGTTGGAGCAACAACAAGAATCAAGGCAACAAAGTGCCGCCATCAAAAAGCTTGAAACTCAAATAGGGCAACTTGCGGAAGCCCTTCAAGGTCACAAGCCCGGAACGTTTCCGAGCCAAGGACATCAAGCAATGGCCATATCCACACTACGGAATGGCAAAGTGGTAAGTCAAGAGGTTTGTTCTCCTTCTTCTTCTTCTCCTCCTCCTCCTATTTCTAATGAAGATGCGGAAAAGAGTACATGTGAATTGGGGGAAAAATCAAAAGACACTTATATACCCCCCAAGCCATATGTACCACCGGTGCCCTTTCCCGGTCGATTGATGAGACATAAGTTAGAGCATCAAATGAAAGAATTGATGGAGATGTTCTCCAAAGTTAGCATAAATCTCCCACTGCTTAATGTGATTAAAAATATTCCGTCCTATGCAAAATTTTTCAAAGAATTAAACTCCAAAAAGCATAGGTATGGAAAGGATGAGATGTTGATCATGGGAGAGAGTGCTAGTGCCATAGTTCAACAAGACCTCCCACCTAAACTAAAGGACCCCGGAAGTTTCACAATTTCTATTACTATTGGGGATTCTAGTGAGGTGAAGGCGATGTTAGACCTTGGTGCTAGCATCAATTTATTACCATACTCCACATACTTGCAATTGGGCTTGTCCGAGTTGAAGCCCACCACAATGGCCCTCTATTTAGCGGATCGTTCTATTAGGAGACCAATGGTCATTGTGGAGGATGTATTGGTTCAAGTGGGGACCTTGATAGTTCCCGTCGACTTTGTGGTTATGGATATGGTTAGTGGAGGAAGTACGAATAGAGACCCTATTATTTTGCTAGGACGTCCCTTCATGGCCACAACTAACACAATAATAAATGTGGGGAATGGAAAGTTGTCCATGATGGTAGCGGATGAGAAGATAGAAATTTCGGTTAATGATGTGATGAAACACCCCATGGATGATGATGGGGAAGGTTGTGAGTCCTTAGATGACATAGAGGAGGACAAGTGTGCTAAAGTAGATAAGAGTGACGGTGAGAATTCTAGGGATAAAGCGGACGATCATGATATGGCTAGTAACAACAAGGCCGACAAACACTCTTTGAGTGACGGACCGTATCACCCCCTAGACCGACCCCGTAAGGAGTCGGTGTCAAAACTAAAATTATTTTTTCCTCTAAAAGCTGAAAGAAATAATTCATATGCTCAAATTGAGGAATGTTACTGTCTTAATTCATCTGATTCTTTTATGGCTAACATTGATGACCAAGATAGCTCCTCTCATAATTATGTTGAGAAAGATGAGGTGCTTGATGTCCGTGAGATCAAGGCACCAAATGAGTTTGGGGGAGAGGCCCCCATGAAGAAAAAGAAAAAGAAGGCCAAGAAGAAGGCCACTAAAATTCCTTGGGCTCCACCCGAGCTAATAAAGAATGGTACATACATATGGAAAGCGGTGGGCGTTTGTGCCCGCGAATATGCAAGGTGGGCCAAGGGAAGGAAGGCTAAGGCCAAATAGATGTAATTGGGAACAACGGTCGGGCTAACGACCTTAACCAAATGCGCTAATTGGGAGGCAACCCAAGTAGGTATGTTTTACTGCTTTATTTATTTGCTTTGTTGTGTCATATCGTCCTTTGAATCCGAGACATGTTTTTGTTCTCTTTGCTATGAGGACATATCATGTTTTGAGTTTGGGGGTAGATATCTCTCCGAATTTATGGGTTTATAGGGGAGTGTATATAGTGTCACCCTCCAAAAAAATAGAAAAATTTAAAAATTTTGTTCTCATTATATGTTTGGAAGTTGGCCAACGTCCGTGATGATTTGAGAGAGTTTTTGATTGAGTTTTGCTAGTTTGTTCCAATTTGAATATGTTAATTAGAATTGCATTAATACATGTAAAACACAATTGCACCACCATTCACTTCCATATCATTTTTCTTGATCATTGTTACCAATTTAGGAGACCTTTATAGGATCACTTTGACATTCTCGGGGTCCCTAGAACATGTTTGCATGACTGTCAATAACACATCAATTAGGCTATTCGGAAAGTGATATGTGGCTATTTTCTTTGAACCCTATTTGTGAGCCTTTAACTTTCTCGTCACTTATACAAAATTTTCCGCTAGAACCCCTTTTTGAGCTTGAAAAAGAATGGAATCTCTCACAAAGTGGGAGGTTATTTTAGACCACCATTCGCCTTCTTTTGTACCCTCATTATCTTACCCTTTTAACCTATACACTATTTTTCTCACCTTTTCAAGAAAGTGAAACTAGGGAATGAATGGAAATATTTGGGGGATGTTTTGAAAATCAAAGGGTGGAGTGGAAAGTGGTCATGAAAAGAAAGAAAAGGGTTATGAATTGTTATGTAATGAAAAGAGGGGCTTGAGCAAAAAGTATCGAATGCACATTCTTTGTGATTTATTTGTGCAAAGCAAAGCAAAAAAAAAAAAAAAAAAAGAAAAAAAAGAATGAAAAGAAAAAAAAATAAAGAAAAAAAAAATTGCCTTGCCCTCTCTAATGTTGAAGTGGAAAGCAATCAAAAAGAAAGAAAGGTGATCGAGTACATGTTTGAATGTATACAAAATTATAAGTTTGGGGGTTAAATCAATGGGTTGGCTTGGAGCGGAGTGATAATTTCAATGTGAGGATGTATGATGAAGACTTTCTAGTTTCACTTGCTTGACTTCGTATGTCCTTATCTTCATTTGTAACCGTGAACCTAGCCCGCGTTTATCGTGATACGTTACAAACCATAAAGCCATATTTGATCCCTAAAGAGTAGCCGGGTTGATGCTTTGTTTAAATATGCATATTGAGTGTCCCTTGTGCGTAAATTTCATCTTAGTATCATTGATTTAGAGCATGTGGTTAGTGACCCTATAAAATATCTTACTTTGGTGACAATGATCTCCCATATTTCATTCATCATTCAGGCCGAGGTGGAAAATTGTGGGTTAGATGCATTAATGTAATTGTAATTGCATATTCTTTTTGGCACTTATTTAGCATATATTTAAGTGAGAATCTGAGACTTGGTTGGCCGACAACCTTGTATGTAGTGAGAACATATCAAAAATATTTTTGTTGATTGTTTTTAGTTGTTAAGGTAGTTTTGTTTTTGTTTATTTCTTTTGTTTTACTCGAGAACGAGCAAAAGATAAGTTTGGGGGTATTTGATGGATGTGGTTTTACCCATCCAAAAGATATATTTCCTAGCTTATTTGGTGCTCGAAACCTTGGGAATTTAATGTATTTTCTAGTGTTTTGAAAGTACAGGGGTTGAAGTGCAACAATGTTGAAAATGGAGGACTGGAGCATACTTTGGAAGCTTTTTGATCAAATTGCAATTTTGGAAATTTTGGGACTAAACGGAAATTACGAAGTTCAAAGGACCAAAGTGGAAATATTAGAAAATTCAGGGACTAAAGTGGAAATATGGAATTTTTGGATGAATTTAATTTATAAAAATTCGTGGGATTAAATGAAAAATAAAATCCTAAAGAGCGAAGTGCAAAAGATTTTTTTATAGTGGATAAAGTGCGACTGCAAAATAGCGAGACGGAACGAATAGCAAATGGTACAAAACAATGGCTGCACAAATTGCACAAATTCAAGGATGGTCGGCCAAAGCTAGCTGGAATGGGGCCAAATGAATCAGCATGGCCGAGTAAGGCTATTGGATGGGCCGGCCAGTTGGGCCAAGTTTGGCCTGGGCGTGGGCAAGGCATGGGCAAGGCGCATAGAAGCATTTGGCCGAGAAACCTCCGTTCTGGCCGGGCGCTTGCGTGGGCCAAGTTGGGCGACCGCCCACCAATCTTTTCAGCAACGGATATAATTCCGTCACAAATAAGGCAAACGTGATTTACAACGGATTTTGTAGAGAATCGGACGGATTTCGGGGGATTTCCTACTTGGACTAGGATTTTGACCCTAATTTGTTTCCAAAAAGGATTTCCACCTCCCTCCTCCTATAAAAACAACCTTAGACTAGTTTTTTTATTATCTTTGGATCTTTTGATTATTATTATTCTCTCTTTATATTTTCTTTCTCCAAAATATATTACAATTCCTTTGTACAAGATTGAAGGTTTTAATTCAAGGTTTGAGGTATTTATTTTAATTGCCCTTCGAGGCTAAATTCCTTAGTTTGCGGATTGGTAGTAACACATATTTGATCTTTATGCTAAAGTTTTAATTCTTCCTATCTCTTTTTCGTTCTTGTTCTTCTCAACATTTTTAATTATTGTCTTGAGATCAATTGTGTTGACCTACCGGAATATACTTTTGACCTCTTGAATTTATTTGGATATGAATTATTGCACTTGCGTGGATGATTTGTAATTTGACCATTATTGAGAAGAATAGATTCAATTGAGGACCTACCGGAAATCAAACGAATATAGGTTTCATTGTTCTTAAGTTTTTACTTGAAATTCTTGAATGTTTATATTGACCTACCGGAATATATGAACAAGATAGAATTAGGAGGGTTTTAATGTTCTTATTGACCTACCGGAATATATGAACATCTTAATCCTATAATTTTGTGAACGAACCCAAGAATGAGATTGAATTATTTTTACATGAAATAAATAGCATAAAGTGATAATATGTTGTGAATCCAATCCGTGGACTATTTCGTAATATTTGAATTATTTCCTTATTTTGTCATTTTATTTGCTTAATTAGTTTTTGTTAATTAGTTTTAATAATAAAATCAAAACCAAAAACCCCCTTTTGTTTCTTGTCACACTAATTAAACCAATTTGTTCAACACACAAATCTCTGTGGATTCGACCCTTGCTTGTGCATACTACTACATCGGTAACTTGTACACTTGCAAGGTATTTTATTACAAGAGGATTTTTATCCATCAACTGGCAGTGGTTTAGGGCTGGGCGGCCTGCCATAGAGTACGTTACTCAGAAGCCTTATCTGGCGTTCATGAGACGCAGGCTGAAGACGCCTCAGGTACTAGCGAGGGAGGGGACTTCGGTCGTCAGGCTTCCTCGAGCTAACTTTTTGTATACCCAGGAGGGGGTTAGGATGAGGGCGCAGATACCCATCCCAGAGGTGACACCGCGAGCTTTTCGGCCTCGATCGAATGCTCAGGTATGTGCTGATCGCGTTCTGATTATTTAGCCTTTGTACATCTTACGCCATTGCTTCGACTATTTTTGATGCTTTCGTTTCTTTTTTTGTGCAGTATTCGGCCCGGGTTTTCGATCGGCTTCTGCGCCAGGTCATCGGGGCTAAGTGGTTCATTCGGAACCTCAGGACGCGGGGGAACACTCGGGGTTCTGAAAGGGCATCGCGACTAGCGCCAAGTCCATCAACATGCAAAACATTTTTCAAAGCAGGAAATCCAGGTATATTTAAAATGCCTTTTCCTACTATATTACTCTTGCCACCACCACCATATGTTACACTACCACCTTGAATAGGTTCATATTCTTTTAAAAACATTTTTGTTCTCGTCATGTGACGTGAACAACCACTATCAAAATACCATGAACCTTCAACATTAGTTTTTAAGGCAGTGTACACAACATCACATACCAGGTTAGACTTAGGTTTCCACACTTTCCTACTTTGATAATTTCTCTTCTGACTGCCAGTGATATCTGACGTGCTAGGCAACACTTCAGGTAGCACAGAGGAACTGGACTGTTTCTTTAAAAGCGTTTTGCAGTCATTTTTCAAATGTCCAGTAGAGTTACAATAGTTACATACTTTAATTTTGTCAGAAGACTTATCAGAAGACAATAGTTCAACATTATCTCTTTCTTTAACAAACACTATTTTATCTTCCTTATTAGCCAAAGTAGATGTAATAGCATTTAAAGACTCTTGAAAACCCATACCTGCCTTGAGTGGTTTGCTCAACCCAAGGATTGCATCCAACTTGGAAGAACTCGTGTTGAGTTTCTTAAATGTGGCATCGGCTAGAATAAGCTTGGCCTTAACTTTATCCAGCTCCACATCCTTCTTTGTGAGTTGAACTTCCAATCTAGTCAAGCCATCAGTCAGATTTTGAACCTCTTTAGATAGAGATACCACCTTCTTGTTCTCTTTTTTCCATTCGTCAACCAATTCTTTGCAAAGGTTCTTAAGACCGCAAATGAGTTCATCCTTGCTGAACTCCTTACTTTGTTCATCCTCTTGTGAACAACTTGCATCCATGTTAACAGAACCCACAAAACAAACAACATTTATCAAATTAAAATCTGTATACCTCCTGGATGATATCCCAATTTGGATATCATATGAGGTATCACTGACAGAGTCCGAGTCACAATTTGTGACCACCATTGCTGTTTGATCTGAATCTTCAGATTGGTTGGTCTCCTCATCTTCATTGTCACTGAGGGATACCCATAGGTTCTTAACCATCTTCCTTAGAGGGTTAGCACACTCGTTTGAGTAATGACCCCACCCAAAGCATGCGTGACATTTGATTGATTCAAGGTATTTCGGATCATATCTATATTGATCTGATGATGCTCTCCTTATGAGACCACCTTTCTGAGTAGATGGAAATGTCCTCTTCGGCATTGAATTGTACACCTTGGTTTTTTGCTCTTTAGCCTTAACCTGCACATTTTCTTTGTTAAACTTTCGTAACATAGAATTATATTTCCTAGCAAGCAAGGCAACACTAGCATCTTCACCTAATTCCTCAAAAATTTTGTCATCCTAATCAGTTGGTAAACAGAGGATTGAACTTTTAAAGCAACACTCTTGCCTTTAGAAGCATCACTTTGCTCAGGAAGGTTTGACTCAAAATTTTTTAAAATGCTCATTAAGGAATTGATGTCCATAGTAGAAAGGTTGTGTGCCTCTTCTATAGATGAAACCTTCATATTAAAACGCTCAGGGAGAGTTCTAATAGCCTTTGAAACCAATTGTTTATTTGTAAAAGGTTCACCTAAAAGTTGACACTCATTATCAATGTCAAACAATTTTTCAAAATAAGAAGAAATGGTATCATTTTAACCCATTCTCAACCTTTCAAATTTACTAGTAAGACCTCTAAGTTTGTTTTCACGCACACTAGAATAACCTTCACAAAACCTTTGTAAAATATCCCAAGCTTCTTTAGCTGTGGAACTATTTTGAACAAGTTGAAAAATGTGCATGTCAACCAACTCAAAAATAGCATTAAGAGCTTTCTCATTATAGTTAGATAGGATGATCTCTCCATTAGTCCACTCGGTGTCAGGTTTAACCTGGATGTCACCATCCTCATTTGGATGTAAAAGTGGAAGAGAGTACCCATTAACTACAGATCGCCAAGCTCGAAGATCAATTGATTTGATATGCGAGCGAAGACGGATCTTCCAATATGCATAATTCGAACCATCTAAAACAGGAAGACTTTTTTGGTTTGGATTTTCAGGATCATAAGCCATGACACCTAGACCAAGCACTTAGTAACTTCAAGTGACCTGCTCTGATACCAATTGAAATTGTCACGGCCAGAATCACAAGTGATATCCAAGGTGATAACAGCACCAACGATAGCACTTGGGATAGCACACACACACTTCAAAAATAAAAACAATTTTGTAAAAGAGATTGCAACGGAATAATAACACCAAAATTGTTTTTCTCAAGTTATATAAATAATATAACTTGAGGATGCCTCTTAGGCAAGACTTTATAATCACTTTATAAAATAATTACAAAAGCCAAAA
This sequence comes from Adenophora triphylla var. japonica, assembly GCA_022495995.1. Lineage (NCBI taxonomy): Eukaryota > Viridiplantae > Streptophyta > Magnoliopsida > Asterales > Campanulaceae > Adenophora > Adenophora triphylla. The sequence continues at coordinate 117,408 of JAFEMH010002317.1, read as the reverse complement.
TGTTCCCTATAAGTATTACAATGTAATTTCTATGGAACAAGAGATAAAGAACAGAATCCAATCCTAGCATCCACACAGCATGATACCAAGGTAATCAAGTGCGAAATTACAAGGGATGATGGATGAAAAGAACCAAACAAAGAACTCTATCTCTTATGCTTCGAAGGTGTGTATGAAATTGGCATATCTTTAAATGAATCCTTCCAAGCATATTTATAGTCTTCAATTACATGAAGGCTACTCAAATAAACAGCCTTGGGGCTGTAGGACGTTGAGGGAGAGTGGGGAGAGTGGTTGGGCTTGTTCCTCACTTCATGTGCCCACTTCCTCAATTATAGCAACCGTGTGTTTGTTATCCAAGCTCATGCTTCAATGCCTTGTACTCCCAAGCATTCTCAGCCTTGTACTCTTTTGCAATCAGCAACAGCCATCTTGACCAAGTCTTCACACATTTTTGTTGTTATCGATATAAACAAGGCTTGTTGAAAGATTATGCATAAAACGACATTTATGCATAACTTTCTCTTTTCCAAGTTCCTCCACATTTCTAGCTCAATCTCCAATCATATTGCAACCTGAAATATGGACATACACCATAGACTATACAGATTATATTAGCCCATTAGTACATTAATTAATAAATAAGAAATGTACAACTATATAAATTCCAGCATAGGAAATCATCTGTGATATCATCTGGAATCTGGGAAATCATCTGAGATATCATCTGTAGTTTACACTAACACTGTTGATTTCCAATGGGCAAAGAGGGTGGTGGCAGACCAGAGGTGGCCGGGTAGCTCGGGTTCCCGGGGTGAGACTCATAGGGAGACTTAAATGCGGGTTGTGGTCCTTGGTTGTTGAACTGCATGCCTGGCTGCGGTGATGGTGTATAACCGGGAGGATACTGTGGTCCCGGTGATTCTGATGAGACTGGGATGGGGGCTTGCTGACCCATAGGACCTTGAGTGAGGAACGGGTTTGTGGAGGCTGGCGAGGCGCCGGGAGCTGCTGGACCAGTATCATTTTGAGGAGGGACACCTGACTGTTGTCCTAAGCCAAACTGTGGTGGCGGCATTCCAGATTGTTGCTGCGACACTCTGAACTATTGTTGTATAGGCCCGGACTGATCGGTTCCAGACTGTAGTGGGATCCCAACTTGCTGCGGCATTCCAAGGTACCCCCAACCATAGGAAGACATTCCACACTGATTCTGTCCCCACTGAAGGACTGCAAACTGACTTGTCCCGCTGGGCTGTATGGGGCCACTGGACTGCGGCTGAGGAGCTGGCTGACCCATAGGTCAAGGAGCATGGGCTTCGGCAGTGGTTCCATAGGAGGCTGGTGGTGGCATTCTGGTGTAGTAAGGGCGACCGAGAGTGGGATTAGGGTCCTCTTCCTCCTCCACGGTGAAAGTGCCATCGGGGTGGAGACTGGCAGCCAAACTGTGGCTCCTAGTAGCCTCCAGAAGGCTGTTCATCTGAGCTTCCTGTCGTAGTCTCATCTGTTCTGCCAACTGATTCCACTACTGTTTTGTCTGGGGAGTCCCGGGAGGTGGAGTGGTATTGTCCCCATTGTTACCAGCTGATGCAGACATTCTGAAAACCAGAGTTGAAGCGAATGGTGAAGCTGACGATGCGCTTGATTCTTCCCAACTGACCAGACGGTGACCCGGTGTCCGTACCCAAGCTTTGTGAGGTGCTATGGGAGGAATATATAAGGGAGGTTCAGACTTTGGGATTTGAAAAAGGGGGTTAGGTGTTTGGGCTCAGGGCTCATGCAACATGCAATTATTTATATGAGCTTACTTAAAATGTGTTTTCTTAAACCCTAAGTGGTTGGAAAAGATCGCTCTTTTTTTTTTGCTATTCTCAATCCTGGATCAGTGGGACCCATCACTACGCCTACGGACCCTCAACCTGTAACCTCGAACAAGGGTTCCGTAGGGCAAGCGGGTCCCACCGACCGAAAAGGAAAACGGACCTAAGGTCTGGCAGATCATGAAGTCTTAATGTGTACTCAATGCAAATTACCGGCGAAGGCAACGTCGAGGGTCAAGATCGAGTTAAGGTGCCTGACGAAAAGTCGGCATGACCTTGACTGATAATAGTCCACAAAAGATCTTGACTCGTCTTTGGTTAAGCAGTAATTAAGCATGGACTGGGCGTTAATCCTTGATGACTCGGTGCCACACCGGGAGCCGGTGCATAAACCGTACGGGTCAAAGTCAAAGTCGGAGCCCAGTCAAGATAGAGTCAAAGTTAATGACAAAAAACCGGCATGACTTCGACTGATTTAGGTCCGCGGAGGATCCTGACTTGGCACGTTGACTAGGGTTTGACCGACGCGAGGTATACACAGACACGGTCTGACACGGACCAGACCAAAAACCAACCAAGTCTCGAATAAAATGTGTGTCACGGACAAGTACAGGGTTGACACGAGGGTAAACCAATGGCTGTTTGGGTCGTCCCTTGCTCGCACCGAGAGGCTTAGTAAGGCCTCCCAGGCTGCTACTGAGATTTCCCAGGTTAAGGACGTAGTGTGCAGTGTACATTCAACGTGCGCGTAGTGTGTGGCAGTCTACATTCCTCTCTTGAGTAAAAACAGAAATTTTCAAATGTGTCTTAAGGGCATGATGCATGCAAAAAGATTTTTTTTTAAAACAATTTTTTTTTTTGAAATGAGACCAGTACGTGGCGTTGTTAAACCATAATTTATCCCAGGCTCCGATAATGAAGCGTTTTTAACGGGAAGGTTAATGGTTTCCAGCCTATATACTGAGTATCATTTTTTTAAAGGCATGTTAACATATAAGTACATAAAATTTGAATAGTTAAAGAAATGGATCTGACAGTCAAAAATTTGACTTTCCTGGGAGAGTCAAACCGATAATAACGCATAATGGGAAAACACCTACACACATAAAACAAAAGTTTCATGTGTTGGGACGGAAGTTTGACCCACAAAAGTTTTTTTTATTTGAAAAACAAGTTTTATTTATTATTTGAAAAACGAGTTTTTTTTTTAAGAAAAAAGCTTAGACCATCCCCAGCGGAGTCGCCACTGTGATGTACCCGATTTTTACGGCTTCGGCCGCCCGACAGTTGACCTTTTTGGACAGTTTGAAAAATTTTTATCGGACTTTGAAAAATCAACAGAGTCGCCACGCCGTTTTTAGTTTAAGGGCCAAAACATTGAAAAATGCCCAAAATTAGGGAAATGAGTTCGGAGGTCACGTTACACTCCGAGAAGAACGTTTGGCGTTCACCCGGAATGCCTCGTATGACGAGTCTTCCTCACTTGAAACATTTGTGTGTGTGTGTGTGTGTGTTTTGAAAAAGACTTTGAATTAAAGGATTTTATGGAAATAAATTGAATCTGAAGGAGTGGACTGGAAAAACAATTTGAAAATAAGGACTGAGCTGAAAATAACAGAAATTGGAAAACTGTTTGCAGATGACAATGTCATCCGCGTGGATGAGATTGTAGTGTAATCTTATCCGCGCGGGCTAACCTGCAGTCTTAATTTTTTTTACAGTTTCTCAATTAGTCACTGTAATTTCCAGAAACTTAACTGGATTTACAGGACTTAACTGGAAATGTAACTGAAAACAGAAAACAAAGGAAGTGTTTGAATTTTGGCATCCATGTTTTGTCCTCTCTTTCCCTAGACTTTGATTAGTGGTCATAAGTGATGAATCCACTTAATCAAGCCATCCCAGGGGTACATTAGTACTTTAAAAACATATCATTTGCAAAGGGGAAGGGGATTTGACATGAAAGTAAATTTGAACAAGGGATAGGTCAAGATGTATCAACTTTTAGAAGAAGATCTCTAAGGTGGTCACAAGAAGGACCATCCTTGAGATCTATACTCAAGTGTATCTCATACATCTTGTGTGACCTAATTTGTGAGTCTAGATGATTTTCATCATAAAAAAGAGTTCCAAGGTGAGCATCTTAGACTAGGGAGGGAGATTTGCAAGGAAATGAACAATTTGGACCATTTGGAGTGATCATCTATGGAGATGAACTCCAAGATGACCACATCCTAGGTCAAGTAACAAGTATGGACTAGAAATGTAAAGAGACATGGAAGTAAAAATATGGACCATTTGAAGTGATCATCTATGGAGATGAACTCCAAGATGACCACATTTGAGGTCAAATGAACAAGTAACAAGTAAAGACTAGTTAATGTAAAAGGGACAAGGAAAATACATAATAAAAAATGTGGATCCTTGTAGAGAATCATCCATGGAAATGAGTTCCATGGAGATCCTCTTGGATCCTAGGACAAAGGGAAAGGGGGATGAACAAAAAGCAAGTAAAATCACATCATGGAGACATGAAATTCATGCATGAACAAAGGAGTTTTGAGTAGGGAGAACAAGGGTTTACCAATGTTTCTTGGGTTTGTGTTTAGGGTTTGAGGGTTTCAATGGCTTGGAAGTGGTTTTGGAGTGGATTTGATGTTGAATTTGGTATGGAATTTGAGTGGTGAAGGTGTTAAGGGCTGTTTGAGGGAGGATTTTGACAGAGTAATAGTAGGTTTTACGAATTTTTGGCTTGTTAAAACTGAGGGAGAAGGGTTGTATTTATAGGTTGGTTGGGGTGCAATCTTATCCGTGTGGATGAGATTGTAGGCACAATCTCATCCGCGCGGATGGGATTAGCAGCGTGCCTGGTCCTATACAGAAAGCAGTTTTGGATGTTTGTTCAATAGTCAATATTCTTTTTTATTGGAAATGACAAATTTCCAGCGAGGTATTTGCCCATTTTTTTATTCCTAAGAGGTCCTTCCTCATTCAAATTGTCAAAATAATGTCCAAAATGCCCCTAAATGATTATAAATCATTAATTTGGGCTGACAGAACATTAACGACCCAGATTGGGGCACTTACAGTAAATCAAATTAATCTCGATCCTTGATCATCCTGATCATTAGCTAAGATAAACATTGTCCATTTCTTATACCAAGTAGTCAACATGGTAATGTTAGAACATGGATTACAAAATGTGTATACTTGATAAATATACATAAATATGTAGACGTACATGTACAAATCATACATATAATATTATAATAAAGTGTAGAAAATTAATAAATGTGTCGAATTCATGAGTTGTAAATTGTCATTTAATGATTAGCAGAATGGTAACATCACACCACTTCCTGTGAAAGGGTGTAATCCCTTAATGAAGTGTCTCTTAGTCTCATATATATATGGTATTCCATGAGCCTTAGATACACAAAAAATATTCATATTCTCTTATACATCATCTTCATAAAGTAATTGAAAATCAAGAGAGGGCAAAATCATTTAGAAGAACTTCATCTCCCTATTTTCTTCTCTTCTTCTTCTACACCATCAAGATTAGATGGATACAATAGGTACGATTCCGCCTCCATCTATTCTCAAACTTCTTCCAGACTTATGTATTGTGGAATTAAAGGAATAAGAATATTCCAATAATTGGTATCAGAGGCTCCTACTGTGTAAGTACCCAAATCTGGCTCATGCCTTTCGGTTAAGTTTTCCGGCAATTTCCCGGACTTTCCTAAAGTTTAGGGGCAATTCGGGAACTTTTCCAAACCTTCTGAGGGGCGAAGGACTTGCTAGGAATTAAAATTCCACGTAGTCCTTCACTGGAAAAGCCCTTCTAGAAGGCCACCTTGCATCGTTCTAGAAATGAGCTGAGTCATTTCAGGATAAAACCGCACGGCCTCATTAGACCTGGAGTTACAGCCGCACGGCCTCATTAGCTGCTGCCAGACTGCCTATAAATAGAGACCTCCTATATTCATTTTAAGGGGGATTTTTTAGTAGGGTTACTCTGCCAAAATACCACCACGAAATTCCAGAGAGCTGAGAGTGTCAAAAACTACCTCCCTCCTCTTCAAAACCTTCCAAAGTTGGTCCTTCCCTAGGCAAAATTCAAGGAGAAAGAGGGGCACCACCATTGGTAACCTCTCCTCCCCTTTATCTTGCATTATACTTGTATTTATGTGATATATTGCTCCTTGCTTTACATATTGCTATATACTTGCTTGGTACTTGGTATATTGTCATTAAAGATCCTATCTTTAGGCATGTAAATCATACCCCTTCCCCTTTTTGCATAAAGTAGCATCCTTTGCTCCTAAAATGACATCTTTATGCATCCTTTGCACTTAAAATATTATTCTTACATATAAAGTTGCATCCTTTGCATTAAAAATGTTAACTTTACATACAAAATAGCATCCTATGCATCTAAGTAGCATCATATGCTCTTAAAATGTTATCTTATGCATAAAGTAGCATCCTTTGCACTTAAAATGCCATTTTTCCACATAAAGTTGCATCCTTTGCATTAAAAATCATTCTTTACATCAAAGAAGCATCCTTTGCAACCAAGTAGCATCCTTTGTACTTAAAATGTCATCTTTTTCATTAAAATGGCATCTTTAGCTTAATCATGCATCCCCCATGTCCCTCATGGTTGGATCTCTCTCCTAGGATTGCCTAGTGACCTTTTTAAGGCACAAAAAGGCATAGGATGAGTATAAAGATCCAATCTTTATACGCCTTCCCTAATTCCCCTTGGTACTTGGAGCATCTCTTGGAACGAGATGGTGTAAATGTCCTATCTTTACATCATTTCTTCCACTTACAGATGCCATAGACGGATTCTCCTTTAGAAAAGGATGAGCCCTAGCCACATATCTCCGATCATCACTTGAGACGAGCATAAATGTCCCGAAAAGTCCAAATCGTCTCAAGATGTAGGATTGATAGGCAAAGGTCCTTCCTTTCTAAAGAGTCTCATCATTGGACTCTAAAACGGTGTCCCTATCTTGATCACATGTGACCCAAGGTCTCATCATGATGATCATAAGTCCAAGATGAGAAGGGGACCAAAGTCCCTAATACATAAAAATCCAAGGAATCCCGAACGATAACCAACTTATGGTTTATACGTCCGGAAAACCACTTGGTACATTCCCCCCTTTTCAAAACTCACATCTCACACACGAAAGCACTAAGGCAAGTATGAAAAGCGGATCCTGGAAGACTTGCTTCGGCAAGGCTCTTTGGGTGAACGACGATCCGTTCTTCCCAAAGGGTAACTTAACCTCCGGACCCAAATCCTTTTTTTCAAAGTTTTGAGGAAATCAAAATGGCGTGGCGACTCCGTTTTTCAATTTAAACCGGACGTTTCCAAACTGATGTGAGGCGGTGATCCCCCTTACACGAGAAAGTGGTTCCAAAAGTAAATAAACAAAAAAAGAGAGCCGCTTATCTTGGGCACCACATTCACAGTTTGGCGACTCCGCTGGGGACTAAACCAAAGGAGAAAGCTTTCATTTTTAAAATAAAAAATGATACCCGGTATATAGGTGGAAACCATTAACCTTCCTGTATCGCTTCCTAACCCGAGGCTTGGGATAAACGATGGTCTAACAATCCCACGTACCGGTATCCCTTTTCGAAAAAAAAAGAAGAAAGCTTTTTCCGAGTGGGTTAGCCTTCCGCCGCGGATCCGCTTCTCATACTTGCCCTATGTTTCATGCATTGCATTGCATGCATCCATGGTTCTTGGGAATTGTGCATATTCTGAAACTGAACAGGAAAGCATTCGGGAGCTGAAAAGGTGCCAAAAAAAGGCCGGGAAAACAACCTGCAGATCAAAGAATTTGGAACTTGGAAAGTTGCTTGATGCAGTCGTACGGCTTAATCCTCCCTGGATTCTGACCGGGCGGCTTCATTGGCAATTCCACCAGGACAAAAATTGAGGCTAATCTGGCAGCCTTTGGCGCCTCGGGCTATTCGGCCCAAGATCGACTGGGCTCCCAAAAAATTTACGTGCTTATTTGCTGCATTTCTCCCGTCCCGAAAAATCATTCATTTAAAACACATTTCTGAAAATTTCTGTTTTAACTCAAAAAGGAATATTTTTAGGAGGCCGCACACTACGCGCACCTTATATATCCTGTACACTTTGTACGCACGTCCCTTTAACCTGGGGTGGTTGTTCAGTTTCAGTCACGAACAATATTACGATGATCCCTGGCACGCACGGAATCATCCCAAACTCCCCATGGCAGCCAGTGTCGACCAATGCACAGTCCGTGTCACACATTTTAAAACCGTGACCTTTGGTTGGTTTTTGGTCTAGTCCGTGTCATATAGCCCAGTTGCATACCCCCGTAAAGGTCAAACCTTAGCCCATGACGAAAGTTAAGATCTTTTGCGCAAGCGGAGCTCTACCGAAATTCCAACAAGGAAAAATTGGCAAGATCTTGGCCCCGACATTGACTTTGACTTTAACCCGCACGGGATGCGTAAGAGTCGAGACCGAGTCCGTGCCAAAAATCCAAAGATCTTTCGCGCAAGTGAAGCTCTGCCGAAATTCCGACAAGGAAAAATTGGCAAGATCTTGACCCGGCATTGACTTCAACTTTGACTCACTCACATCGTATGCAACGAAGTTCAATGTGACACTGAGTCATTTGGCTTTTACCGCCCGACCCATGCCTATTATCTTCTTGGACATTGCCGAAAAGTCAAAACGTCATTCGCGCAAGCGAAACTCTGCCGAATTTCCGTTAAGGCTGAAAGACGAGACTTTCCCGGCATTGCCTTGACTATAATCCGCATTGCGCGTGCGTTGAAAGTTCCTATGACCCACTAGACCCGTTAGGAGCGTTCTTCTCTCTCGATCGGTGGGATCCACGTGCCCTATAGGACCCTCGCCCGAGGCTGTCCACCCTGGGAGGTCGAAATACAGGTGGAATACGAGGGGCTTATAGACGTAGTGACGGAGCCCAATGATCCAGGATCTAGAGTAGTTGTGAAAAAGAAGGGCAGAACCCCTTTTCCAACCAAATAGAAATTAATAAAAGACACTGTTTTAAGTAAACTGGAAGATTCTTAATTTGCATATTGCTTGAGCCTTCAGCCTAAACACCTACCCCGAGTCTAAACCTCTCCTATCCCTTTCCCGCAGTGAGAAAGAATCGGGTGAGAACACCGGGACAGCAGTTTGTCGGCACAGAGGTCTCAAATAACCCATCAAAATCTTCAAGTCTCAACTTCCCAGTGTCATAAATGGCCAATGTGGTAATCGACAATGGTAATAACCAAGTAGTTGGAGAAGCCGTCCCAGCTCAACCCAGGCCCCACATCTGGTATGATGTGTGTGATTGCGATAACTGTTTGGAATACGATTATCAAGACTGTATTAACGAGGATGCTCCTTCGAGAAAGAAAAAGAAGAGGAAGTCCATGCAACAGAAATTAAAGGAAAGGTACGAAGCTGGGGACAAGAGCGTGGGAACTTTAGGAGAGCCTTCAGGCAAATTTGACTATTACGTCAGTTATGCCAAGGAGCCTACCAAAGAACCGGTCATCCAAAACACAGTCCAGCCTGATACTCCTGTTGTCATTGACCCTCTCGAGGCAGAGAGCTCTGAGTTTGTTGCCATTGTGAAGTTCAATGAAAAGCTAGCGGATTTGGAAGCAGAATACAAAAAGCCTATAGAATACATGGTCAATCAAGGAAGGATCAAAGTATCCCCTGAAGAAGACTTCATCAGCATAATCCAGGCCAACCCTCCTGTTGGCTACACCGACAAGGTTGTGATATCGAAAATTGGTAAAGAGAAAATAACTTATCAGCAGTGTATTGACAAGATGAACTGCACCCTCCAAATAATGAGTCCGGTTGTCACGCGTACGAGCTCGCCGAGAGATTGCATCGCTTCCCTAGCTCCCCTCACAGCCTTTCCAAGGTACCGGCCTACCAATGATTTTCGACAAGTTTTCGATCGCTCGAAGTTTCCAACTTTATGAAGAATGCCGACAAGATCGCTACTCCCTGTGGTAAAAGCAGAAAGAGTGAAACCCTGCCCAACCCGTCAAACACTTCGAGTCAACAAGTAGTGTAGGGTCCAGAGTCAGTAGGGTCAAGAGTCAGTTGAGTTAGGAATCTTTGAATTCCAGTCCTCCGAGTCATCCGAAGGCCTCACGCCTGAGGATTATGAATATGTAACCAATGTCATCTTTCCTCTTGCTTTGAATGAAATGACAGATCTTTCTGAGTATCCCCTTATTGTCAACTTAACAAATGATAAATTAACTCAAAACTTAACAACAAGCTTAATAATGAATCATTCAACAAGATGCAAACACACTAAACGAACAATACATTAAAGAAATCTTTAAGGTGTTACGTAAAAGAGGAAAACCGGGCCCAAGCCGCCGAGGAGGTTTTGACAAGTGTTAACTTGGGTACCGTCGAGGAACCTAAAGAGACACAAGATTGGAAACTTCTTCCAGGGGTTGAACGGGACAGACTAGTCAATCAGCGCTCGTAGAGTACATAGACGTGTTTGCATGGTCATATAGGGATATGCCGGGCTAGACAGCTCGATAGTGGGAGCACGTAATCCTCTAGCACCCGATGCTAAGCCGCAAAGCGTACACCGAGGAAGATCAAGCCGTAATGGTCTCTACAGTCAAAGAAGAGATTGAGAAGCTACTGCGGGTAGGATTCATCAGAGTCATCGAATATCCGACATAGTTATCCAACATTGTGACTGTAACTAAGGCCAATGGGAATGTGCGCTGCTGTGTAGATTTTCAGGATCTGAACAAATCCAGCCCCAAAGACGATTATCCCTTGCCAAACATAGACATTCTGGTGGATGCCACTGCCAACTACGAAGTCAAATCCTTCGTAGATGGCTTTGCCGGCTATAACCAGATAAAGATGGTCGAGGAGGTCCAGGAAAAGACAACCTTCACCACACCGTGGGGAACGTACTGCTATACAGTGATGCCATTTGGTCTTAAAAATGCCGGGGCTACTTATCAGAGGGCAGCGACCGCACTCTTTCATGATATGATCCACAAGGAGATTGAGGTCTACGTCGACGACATGATAATCCACTCCAAAGGCGAAGACGGACAGCACTTTGTTGACCTGCGAAAGTTCTTTGAGAGGCTCAGACAGCAATCCATGAGACTGAATCCTGCCAAATGCACCTTCGGAGTGACAAGGGGAAAAGTGCTTGGGTATATGGTCATAGAGCGAGGTATCAAAGTCGATCCCCGAAAGATGGAGGCCATTATGGACATGAGGGCACCTCAAACCCAGACGGAAGTCAAAAGCTTTATGGGCAAACTATAGTACATCAGCCGCTTTGTCAACCAGTTGACTACTATGTGCGAGCCCATCTTCAAGCCCATGAAGAAGAATGTAAACACAGAATGGACCTAGGAATGCCAGGATGCCTTTGACCAAATCAAGGCGTACTTAGTACATCCTCCGGTACTATGCCCCCCACATAGACAGAAACCTCTTCTGCTCTATCTCACTGTCACTGATACGTCAGTTGGGGCTATGCTTGCTCAGGAGAAAAAGGACTCTCGGGTAGAAAATGCCATTTACTTTGTCAGCCGGAAGCTGCAAGGAAGTGAGCTCAATTACTCAGCATGTGAAAAGACTTATGCAGGACTGGTCTGGGTAGTCGGTAAGCTGAAGCATTACATGCAAGCCCACCCTGTTAACTTGGTCTCGAAAATGGACCCCATCAAGTACATCTTCGACAAGCCTTCCCTCTCGACGCGCCTAGTAAAGTGGTCTTTCTTCTTAGCTGAGTATGACATCAACTCTGTGACAAGAAAGACTATCAAGGGTCAAGCGTTGTCAGACCATCTGGAAAACTTCCCTAGCAATGAGGACCGCGGGCCTGAACCCCAATTCCCAGATGAAGGGATTTTCGTAGTTGAGCCTGAAAACCGATGGCAGCTATTCTTTGACAGAGCTACCAACAAGAGAGGAAATGGTGTAAGGATGCTACTGGTCGATCCGAAAGATGAGCACACGCCTATAGCCCTTAAGTTGAATTTCCCTGCCACGAACAATGTCGCCGAATATGAAGCTTGCATTGCTGGTTTAGAGGCTGCCTTAGAAAGGAATGTCAAGGAGCTCAAAGTTTATGGAGACTCAGCCCTGATCATCAACCAGGTCTCCAATAAATGGAAGACTGTGGACCCTAATCTTCAGAGATATCATGCCTATATGGAGGAGTTGACTGAGCAGTTCAGGGAAGTGACCTTCCATTACCTGCCAAGGGAAAAGAACAGATTCGCAGATGCCCTAGCTACTCTAGCCTCACTGGTAGAGATCCCCAAGGGAAAGGTAATAAAACCCTTCAGAGTGGGTAGAAGAGAAGCCCCAGCTTTCTGTTGTGAAGTAGACTTGGGACCCGAGCGTGTCAAGGAACCCTGGTACAGTCAGATTTACCAGTTCCTCAAAGACGGAGATTCCGCTTTCAGAGACGAAGAAGGTAGACCAAAAGAAGGCATTAAGGCCTAGAGCTTGCAAGCCCTGAAACGTTTGGCCTCCCACTATGTTATTTTAGGGGGCGACCTGTACAAGAAACGGTACCATGGACCACTCCTCCTGTGTGTCACCCAAGAAAGGGCCAGAGAGTTGATGACCGAAGTCCACAATGGTCCATGCGGTCCTCATATGAATGCCAGAGTATTGATGCAAGTGATCCTCAGAATGGGTTACTACTGGATCTCCATGGAGACAGACTGTGTCCAGCATGTCCGAGCGTGCGACAAATGCCAACGGTTTTCCAACCTCAACCATCTCCTGCCTTATGAACTGTACTGCATGACAACTCCTTGGCCATTTGCAACTTGTGGTATTGACGTGATAGGGAAGATAGCCCCGGCAGGAAGCAATGGGCATGAATTCGTGTTAGTAGCAGTCGACTACTTCACCAAGTGGGTAGAGGCCAAGTCCTACAAGGTCCTCACTTCCAGAAAAGTGGCCCAATTCATCAAAGAAAACATTATGTGCAGATATGGGGTGCCCAATGAGGTCATTTCAGATAACGGGTCGCACTTTGAAGGGGACTGCGATAGATTGCTGTCAGAATTCAGAATCACTCGCCACAAGTCGTCCCCATACAGACCTCAGACTAACAGAGCCGTGGAAGCTGTCAATAAGACGCCGAACGGATCATCCAGAAAATGGCCACCCGTGGTCGTGATCGGCCCGAAAAGCCGCATCCGGCACTCGGGGCTCTGAGAACATCGCTCGTAACAGCTACGGGAGAAACTCCCTTTGCCCTAACCTACGGGATGGAAGCAGTGTTGCCAGTGGAACTAGAAATCCCATCACTAAGGGTCCTCCTGGAAAACAGTGTCAATGAGGTCGAATGGCTGCGCTGCCGGCACAATGAATTGGCCCTGCTCGACGAAAGAAGACTAAAAGCCATGGAGCACACCCGAGCCTACCAAAGCCATGGATCTAGTACTAAAAGTGAAGCCCCCTACCAGAGACAACCCCCTGGGAAAGTGGGAACCCGTTTGGATCGATCCGTATGTGGTGCAGAAGATACTATTGGGAGGAGTAATGAAGCTTGCAGACCTGGACGGCAATCCCTTTGTCCACCCAGTCAACGGCGATAAGCTCCGAAGGTACTATGTCTGAAAATAAAAAAAAAAAAGAAAATAAAAATAAAAATCTTAGTACAAAAAGAGTAATGCCCAGCTAGGCTGAAAACCCAAAAAGGGCGGTCTAGGCAAAAAACAGGGCTGCACATAGAAAAAAAATCTTAGTGGAAAAAGAGTAATGCCCAGCTAGGCTGAAAACCCAAAAAGGGCGGTCTAGGCAAAAACAAATGGGGTTGCACACCAAAAAAAAAAAAAAAAAAAAAAAAAAAAAAAAAAAAGACCAAAAGAACAAAAATCCCGATAGTTCACCAGAATGAACTACGAAGACCTGAGCCCCTTAGTCTTTCTTGTAAAAGGGGAACGTAGGCAGCCAGCAATGGTTTGGTCTAAACAATAAATAAGACAATAAAAGTTTCCATGAAATGTGTCTTATAAATTCTAAGATAATATCTCTTGTTCATTACAAGTTAAAAACTCCTTGATGAGTTCAAGCACGGTTTACTCTTGACTCTGCTAACCTGCTACAAAGATCTAAAATACAATAAAATGCCTAATAAACTACTGTGTTTGCAAATGGCAATAAGGAAATCCTAAGAAAAGATCTATCAGTTGTCATTCACTGAGTCTTCTTTGGTCTTCTTCCCTTTACCTCGACCTCGTTGAGTGTTCTTCCTCTTCTTCTCAATGATGTCGGTCTCCCTCATCCCAACTTCAGGTATCCTCACTGGAGCCTCCATCAAACCTGTGTCAATAAATGCCCTCTCAACCCGGGCACGAGTCCGCACTTCCTCCCTCTGAGCCTTAGTCAAGGGAGCGACTTCTGAAAGCCTCTCGTATCGAGCCTCCATATCCCTTATGAGGTCACCCGACTGGTTATGGCGACTCGCCTTAGCTTCATCCTCCCTCAGAGTCCTACTCGAGTCACAATCAGTCCCCAATAAAGCCTGACGTCTCTCTCCCAATATGACCTGAGTTGCTCCCATCTCCCTCTCGTACCAGTCCAAGTAGGTTGTGGTCAAGATGGTACTCTTTCTGCTTTTGAGAATGGCCCTGGGTGGGAAAGCAGTATATGTCTAAGCCCTCGAGAAGAATGAGAAGCTGGCTGGATCCCTCATGCCTAAAGATACCACCTCCATGGTACGGATGTCCTCCCAATCGCCCAATGGCTCCTGTAAGGCCCCGAACTGCCTGGATACCAAGCAGGGTATGTAGAAGGATAACCAAGAAAGCCCTGGAGCCCTCACTACATAGGACTCCTGAAATGTCCTCCGGGTCTGCAGCCTCCAATGAGGCACCCACCAGTGAATATTTAAAGTGGATAACCTAGCCATCGTCAGCTCCCAGCTACCCTGGTCTTGCTGCCTAGGTGCACCCCTCTGGGAAATCACCCAAGGGCACTGAGTAGGCGAAGCCCCTGGCAAAGCCTCAAGCCTCTCCTGCAGCCACAAAGTCAATATAGTCGGGCTCCCAGACCTCATAAAATGGTCTCCCCTAGCCATCCTGTCAATGCCATGCAGGGTCTCACCCAAAACCAGCGGGACAATGTCCTTCCCAGCCCTGCAGTCTCTAACCATATCCAAGAGGCCACCATGACAAATCCCCATGGACTCGGCCGTAAATAGAGACGAAAACACACAGAGGATAAAGGCATCCATAGCCACAGTGG
This sequence comes from Adenophora triphylla var. japonica, assembly GCA_022495995.1. NCBI lineage: Eukaryota > Viridiplantae > Streptophyta > Magnoliopsida > Asterales > Campanulaceae > Adenophora > Adenophora triphylla. The sequence goes on along the minus strand of JAFEMH010002317.1, from coordinate 102,276 downwards.
TCGTAGCCGTGTCCGGAAACCCAAACCTGCTTGGGATATCAGAAAGTTCAATCCGATCAAGGGCTACCATCATCCCCTCAGCCTCTACCAGAGAGATTTGCAGAAAAGATGCCAACTTTACTGCTACCGGCACATCTTCGATCAGAGGAACCGATATTGCCTCAATTTCTGGACCACCAATCAAGGCTCGGAAGTCTTCATAGGTTGGGACGAGCTCGTTGTAAGAAAAGCAGTAAACATGTCTCCGGACGTCCCAAAATCTCGCCGCGGCCCTCAAAAGGTCCCAATCAGGTGGGAGATCCTTCAAATGCCATAAAGACTTGATCTTGAAGGTGGTATCAAACAGCCTCTTGTTGGATTGAATGTTATGCCTCATCCAAGATTGAAGATCGGACAGAAAACGGTCTCTTTTCCCCTTTTGCAATCTGACGGGTTTCTCCATTGCAAACAATCAAAGTTAATGTCTTTTGGTCAGAAATATGCTCTGGGATTAGTTGGGACAAGTCTAGGGTGAAAATGAAATGAAATGGCCAAGCCTTGGTTTTATTTTGAAAACAGCTCGTATTAACCGTCGCCCGCACGGCTTCATTTTCCCCAGGTCCTGGCCGGACGGCCTCATTTGCCATATGCAGAAAAAAATCTGCAGCAATCAAAGTTGCTGCCTAAGTGGAGTTCTCACCCCACTTTCTCAACAAAACCTGTACAAAAACATATCCAAACTCCAACCATACAGTTATAGGTCATCACAAACCATTTTGGCCCATTTTCAGCCCCAATTCCAAGCAAAAAATTGCCCCGAGGCTCAAGTAATATGCAAATTCATAAAGCATGAATTAGAAAAGCAAATAAAAGAGTAATACATTGTTTTCGCCCCATCGGCGCCCAAATAAAATGAAAAACAAATAAAATGTGCATAAAAAAGTGTTCATTGTTTGTTTCCTTCCTCCTAGATCAACCCTAAGAATCCTAAACCTCCACATTCCTTGTCTCCATCCCGAGCCCCTTAGGACGGAGGCCAAACCCAACCAGAGCCCTGAACTCCACAGCCGTGATGTGGTCCCTCCAAGTCACAGGCCTCCAAGTGAACTGCAGGCCAGTAATAGCAGTGAAGTCGGCAGGCATCACCGTAATCTCCCCCCAGCTAAGGTGAAAGCTGTGGGTGGTGTCCCACCAGAACTCTGAGAGGGCCTGAACTAGCCCCTTACTCTTGGAGGTCACGTGAATACCTATGCCAATGGCGTCAATAAATAGATCAAGGCCAGTAGCCATCACAAGCTGCTTGGGGTTCACCCCATCTTTCTCAAAATTGGGAATCCTCTCCCATAGCTTCACTGCAACCTCAGAAGGTCCCCTAGACTTGTTCTCCTGTGGGAAAGCACAACAAAAACGTGTCAGTCCTTCATCTCATTTCAAAAGCACGCATATATTCAAAATGTGCACATATCTTCAAAGAAAAGCATTCATAAAAGATTTCTAGCATCTTTTGCCTAGAAAGCGTGTCTTTCATCACTTGAAACACGTCATGCCAAGCACATTGCTTTCAAAAACACAGAATTCCAATTTTCAACATTTCTTTGCACATAAGCATTAATTTTTCAAAAAATGGCATGCATGAATCCTTTTCATCGTCCAAATGTCCGTTTTCTCATCCATGATCAAGAATTGACCTAGTTCTAGCACATGCAAGGACTCCGTCACATTTTAGACATTATTTTTCTTACGTCATTTTCGAAAAATGGGTCATTCTCATTATTTTTCAAATAAATTGCACATGCGTGTTCATTTATCTCCTTAGCCTCATAGGTTAATCATCAAAATTCCAAAACCATCAACAAAAATCCTAGGAAAATTCGAAAAGTTCCTAAAAATCGGGTCAAGCCCTAAGTCAATCAAAATTCAATCAAAATTGACAAAATCAAGAAAATCAAGAATGCTTACCCCAACTGATTGAGGTTTCGTTGATTTGTGTTCTCCCCTACCGGGATAAAGCTCCGATGGAGGCGTAATGAAGTCATACTTCCTCTCCGTGTGAACGAGCTCCCTCCTCCTCCTTCTAGCGGCTTCGGATATGTTCCTCCGTGCTTGCCTAGGCATCGGGTTCCCTTCCGGATCCATCTTGATCAAGAGAAACAAAGGGATTGAAGGATTTTTTGAAAATTCTCTCTCCTCTCTCTCTTCCTCGGCAGTAAGAGGGCGGCAATGGCGCCCAATGCCCATTCCAATTCAGTTTAAATAATCTGATGAAATTAAACTTCTAGCCGGACGGCATCTTTTGCCCTCATCTCATGCCGGGCGGCCTCTTTTGCTCTGAGCAGAAAATTACACTTATGCCCCTGGACTTTTCACTTAGGCATATAAGTCCTGTTATCTTTTAACCAGAATAATGTTGTTTTTCCTAGAGAATATCCGTTATCTCCAAGAAGAATAGACTTTCATCCCGAGTCGCCTCCGTTACTTCCGTTATAACGGAATAACACTAGGTGACAACCTTCGAATTGTCAAAACCCAAAACTTTAGCTACCTCTATCTCACAGATTGAGAAGTACGCTCAAGTTTTCCAAGCTTTAGCTACCTCAATTTCACAGATTGAGAAGTACGCTCAAGTTCTCCAAACTTTAGCTACCTCTATCTCACAGATTGAGAAGTACGCTCAAGTTTTCCAAACTTTAGCTACCTCTATCTCACAGATTGAGAAGTACGCTCAAGTTCTCCAAACTTTAGCTACCTCTATCTCACGGATTGAGAAGTACGCTCAAGTTCTCCAAACTTTAGCTACCTCTATCTCCCAGATTGAGAAGTACGCTCAAGTTATCTAAACTTTAGCTACCTCTATCTCCCAGATTGAGAAGTACGCTCAAGTTCTCCAAACTTTAGCTACCTCTATCTCACAGATAGTGAAGTACGCTCAAGTTCTCCAAACTTTAGCTACCTCTATCTCACAGATTGAGAAGTACGCTCAAGTTCTTCAAACTTTAGCTACCTCTATCTCCTCGATAGTGACGTAAGCTTTAGTCAATCAGGTGACAACCTCCATTAATTGTCAATCAGGTGACAACCTCCATTAATTGTCAATCAGGTGACAACCTCCATTAATTGTCAATCAGGTGACAACCTCCATTAATTGTCAAATCAGGTGACAACCTCCATTAATTGTCAATCAGGTGACAACCTCCATTAATTGTCAATCAGGTGACAACCTCCATTAATTGTCAATCAGGTGACAACCTCCATTAATTGTCAATAAGGTGACTCCTCCACGAATCGTCAAAACCTCAAGGATCCTAGACACTGTTCCTAACTATCTAGTGAGACTTGAACTACGACCAAGGCTTAATTCCTCTGGGATACGTAGGTAGCCTTTCATAAAGGTCCAGCCATCCGACCACAGTGGTCACCCTCTTCCTTCATCACTCCTCAGTGGTGAGGTAGCCTTTCATAAAAGGTCCAGCCATCCGACCGCAGTGGTCACCCTTGTCATTCATCACTCCTCATTGGTTAGGTAGTCCCTCATAGAGGCCCAAATATCCAACCACATCGATCACTTTCTTCATCTAGCGTATCCCCAGTAGGATCAGTCACTTGACCTCCCAGGTCACTTTCCCTTCTATTTCTCCAGCAAGAGACCAGTTTCTCTTCACCATTCCCCAGCGGATATATTCCGAACTACGACCTGGCTTGATTCCTCCGGGATACATAGGTAGCCTACTTTAGGTTCAGTCAATTCATCACATATGACACCCCTTTCCCCAGTGGATATATTCCGAACTACGATTATGGCTTGATTCCCACACGGGATACATAGGTAGCCTTCTAAAGGTTCAGCCACTCGACCACCTTGGTCACCCAGTCCGTCTCGGCATTCGCCAGATCGGATCCTTTTCTATTGACAATCCCACTCGCTCTGCAAGTGACGTTGCGAAGGGGCTTCTGTAAGTACCCAAATCTGGCTCATGCCTTCCGGTTAAGTTTCCCGGCAATTCCCCGGACTTTCCTAAAGTTCAGGGGCAATTCGAGAACTTTTCCAAACCTTCCAAGGGGCGAAGGACTTGCTAGGAATTAAAATTCCACGTAGTCCTTCGCTGGAAAAGCCCTTCTAGAAGGCCACCTTGCATGGTTCTAGAAATGAGCTGAGTCATTTCAAGATAAAACCGCACGGCCTCATTAGACCTGGAGTTACAGCCACACGGCCTCATTAGCTGCTGCCAGACTGCCTATAAATAGAGACCTCCTCTATTCATTTAAAGGGGGATTTTTCAGTAGGATTACTCTGCCAAAATACCACCACAAAATTCCAGAGAGCTGAGAGTGTCAAAAACCACCTCCCTCCTCTTCAAAACCTTCCAAAGTTGGTCCTTCCCTAGGATAAATTCAAGGAGAAAGAGGGGCACCACCATTGATAACCTCTCATCCCCTTTATCTTGCATTATACTTGTATTTATGTGATATATTGCTCCTTGCTTTACATATTGCTATATACTTGCTTGGTACTTGGTATATTGTCATTAAAGATCCTATCTTTAGGCATGTAAATCATACCCCTTCCCCTTTTTGCATAAAGTAGCATCCTTTGCTCCTAAAATGACATCTTTATGCATCCTTTGCACTTAAAATATTTTTCTTACATATAAAGTTGCATCCTTTGCATTAAAAATGTTACCTTTACATACAAAATAGCATCCTATGCATCTAAGTAGCATCCTTTGCTCTTAAAATGTTATCTTATGCATAAAGTAGCATCCTTTGCACTTAAAATGCCATTTTCCACATAAAGTTGCATCCTTTGCATTAAAAATCATTCTTTACATCAAAGAAGCATCCTTTGCAACCAAGTAGCATCCTTTGCACTTAAAATGTCATCTTTTTCATTAAAATGGCATCTTTAGCTTAAACATGCATCCCCCATGTCCCTCATGGTTGGATCTCTCTCCTAGGATTGCCTAGTGACCTTCTTAAGGCACAAAAAGGCATAGGATGAGTATAAAGATCCAATCTTTATACCCCTTCCCTAGTTCCCATTGGTACTTGGAGCATCTCTTGGAACGAGATGGTGTAAAGGTCCTATCTTTACATCATTTCTTCCACTTAAAGATGCCATAGATGGATTCTCCTTTACAAAAGGATGAGCCCTAGCCACATATCTCCGATCATAACTTGAGACAAGCATAAATGTCCCGAAAAGTCCAAATCGTCTCAAGATGTAGGATTGATAGGCAAAGGTCCTTCCTTTCTAAAGAGTCTCATCCTTGAACTATAAAATGGTGTCCCTATCTTGATCACATGTGACCCAAGGTCTTATCATGATGATCATAAGTCCAAGATGAGAAGGGGACCAAAGTCCCTAATAAATAAAAATCCAAGGAATCCCGAACGATAACCAACTCATGGTTTATACGTCCGGAAGACCACTTGGTACATTCCCCCCTTTCAAAACTCACATCTCACACACGAAAGCACTAAGGCAAGTATGAAAAGCGGATCCTGGAAGACTTGCTTCGGCAAGGCTCTTTGGGTGAATGACGATCCGTTCTTCCCAAAGGGAAACTTAACCTCCGGAACCAAATCCTTTTTTTCAAAGTTTTGAGGAAATCAAAATGGCGTGGCGACTCCGTTTTTCAATTTAAACCAGACGTTTCCAAACTGATGTGAGGCGGAGATCCCCCTTACACGAGAAAGTGGTTCCAAAAGTAAATAAACAAAAAAAGAGAGCCGCTTATCTTGGGCACCACATTCACATACTGTTTGGATTAAGTTTGAGTTTTAAAATAGCATGAAATGCTTTATTCATGATACTGTTGAAATCATTATGTTTTGATGTTGATAAAACACTGTAAATCCGTTCATATAGTATTAGTAATGATTACTTTGTTTAAATTCTGGAAAGTATTGAAGTTTTTGCTCAAAAAGGCACAAAATTCGTAAAAAGGCACAATGTTTCTTGCAAGACTGTCCCATTGGCATGGCCACGCGTTATTTTAAGCATAGCCGTGCGGATCTTCTTGTTCAGCCGAGCACCTCTATATGCTCGGCCGAGCATCATTATGCCGAATGACAATTAAGAAAAATCTCATTGGCACAGCCGCGCGTTGTTTGAAGCATGGCCATGCGGATATAAGTGCTCGACCGAGCACTACTCCATGCTCGGCCGAGCATCATTGTGCCGAATGACAATATCTACTTGCTCGGCCGAGAACTTCTTTATGCTCAGCCAAGAAGACACTATATCAAGGTTTTACAGTGATTTACTTCACTTTTTAGTAAAAAAAACATACATTTTCAAGCCCTTTTGTGATTAATTATATACTTAACAATTTTTTAAAATTTTAAATAATATTGTCAACAAAGTTGTTGTGGGTAAAATTCAGGATTGCTACATCTTGAGTTGTTATCAGCATGTCGACATCTTCACACTCGTGGACAAGGTAAACATTATTTACTTAATTAATTCATTATTTATTTCAGTTATATTTAATTACAGGATAAAAGACTGTGGAAAAAATATGTGCTCAGTGGACTCCTTTCAACGGTTTACAAGACCAAGTCAAGATGAAGATATTATGCCGAGATAATAGGGGAGTTTGTTAGGATTTTATTTTTCTGTTATTTCCTTTTCTATTTATAAGCTCATGGCTGGAAACACACGACACAACACAGATACACACGCTTCACTCACACTCAGTTCACATACATTTTGTAATCTGCCATAGCTTCATTTCTTAAAATTCAAAGACATTAATACGATTGTTTGGGAAGGTAGGTGCTCATAATCACCTCCCGAGGTTTTGTGCCGGCGAGATAGTTATCTCAAGGGCTTTCCTCGTTACATGATCGAGCCATCCTAGTTTCATTATTGTACCAATTATATTCCATTGCACCCTCCTTAGCTTCATTTCAAGTTCTTTCATTATTGACTGTTTTTTGCCAAAACAGTTTGGCGCCCACCGAGGGGCCATTGGATTTTTAATTGGTTCAAAGTTCTTACGTTTCTACTATGTCTACCCAACCTATGACTTCCGCCGTCACTAAAATCATCCCTAGCAGTGTGGATCCTCAAACCAGTAGCAGGTCGACAACCGGGGGTCAAGAAACATTGCCTCCTCCTCCGCCTGTGAATTCTGGCAAGAAGCAGATGTCGCCATCCCCTGATCTTGAGATCAAGAGCATGCTCCTTCAGATGAAGAATCAGCTGGATCGCCAACAGAATAGCACATCCTTGATAGCCGAAAGCTTGATAAAGGTGTAAAGAGACCAGGAGTCGCTCTCCAAAAGAATGGATGCTGTCACTCCTTACCGTCCTAGAGCCCTTGATTTCAACATTGGGGACAGCTCTCAAACTTTCAACGAATTCCTTCCAATGGCTTCATCTGTGAGGATGTCGACATCTTCTCCTCCCATAACGACTTCTGTGGCGATGTCGACACCCTTAGCCAGCAATGCCTACAGGATGACTTTTCCAGAAGGGCCCATCTTCACTAATAGCACCGTTCTGACATCCTCTGCAGATAATGCTAATCCTTTCATTAATTTCAATACTAGTTCTGCTTTAGATAATACTGCTCGTACCACTAACCCTTTTGCAGGAACCTACATTGCAAATCAGCTTCAGGAATTGAGAAATATGATCATGAATGTGCCAGGTGTCACCCCGCCTATCCAGCAGGTCTCCCCAACATGTTGCAAATATCCCGCTTTACTCCAGCAATTGCGCATGTCGACATCCCGAAGGGATTTAGCGTTCCTGCCATGAAATTGTATGATGGAAGTTCTGATCCTGAGGAGCATGTCACCCACTACCAAGAAAAGATGGAGATCGTTCACATCCCACTCCAGTTTCGTGAGGCTTGTTTGTGTCGAGGGTTCGGTTCGACGTTGGTAGGACCGGCATTGAAGTGGATGATCCGTCAACCTCCTGGTTCTATTGGCTCGTTTGCTCAGCTTGTCAACCTGTTCAACAATCAATTTTCTTGCAGCCGGCAATTTGAAAAGCTCACCAGTGATCTTTACCGTATCACTCAGCAACCCACTGAAGCCTTAAAAGACTTTGTTAACAGGTTTAATAAAGAAGTCCTGGAGATCCCCAACTTGGACATGGCAACAGCTGCAGAAGCTTTCAAAATGGGCTTGAAGAAGGATTCCCCTTACTATGAAGATTTGGTGATGAACCCTTGCAAGAAGATGGAAGATATCCGAAATCGAGCTCTAAGATTTATCAGGCTGGAAGAAGACAAGGCGCAGCAATCCAAGAACCCTAACAAAGCTTCATCATATGACCATCCTGACAGGAAGATAGAGTCGTCTCACCAAAGACAGAGCAGATCCAGACCCTACCAGAGAAATGACCATAACAAAGTCAATTATGTGGAAGATGATGGAGATGATGATGAATTTGAATCTCCTAAAATTTCTGATTATTGTTTCTCTATTGATGTTTCAGGTATCCTGTGTGCAATGAGCAATCTTGGAGATAAAGCAAGGTGGCCTTGAAAGACTGACAAGTCATCCGGCTGGAAGGATAAATCCAAGTGGTGTGCCTATCATGATGATTTTGGACATCTTACCGAAGATTGCATCGCATTGAGGAGAGAGATTAGTTACCTATTGTCTAAGGGACATCTTAAAGAGCTCCTTGGGAACCGCAAGACCAAGACGGAGAACAAAGAGCCCGTTGCAACCAGACCACCATCTCCTCCAGCGGTAACAAAGGTAATCAATGTTATTAGTGGTGGTTCTGATATTTGTGGTACCTCTTATTCTGCAGCTAAGAGATTCGCCAAGCAATCTAAGGATGAGAAACCCGAGAGATCCTCCAAGATGTCACAGATCACATCCCAAGATGTGATCTCCTTCGAAGAAAGTGATAGGGACAGCGTTATGGATCCACATCATGACGCCTTGGTCATTGCACTCCAGATAGCCAACTGCAAGGTCAGACGTATCCTAGTAGATGGGGCAAACTGTGTATCTCATTATCTTGGATGCTCAAGGAAATGAAGATCCCTAAAGACAAAGCATTGTAAAAAGAACCTCGGTACTCGTGGGTTTCAGTGGAGAAACCAAAAGTACAGTGGGTGAGATTACACTTCCAGTTTACGTTGAAGGTATCAATTCCATGGAGAGATTCTGCATAATTGATAGTGCAACATGTTACAGTGTGATTTTGGGAAGACCTTGGATCCATGGAATGAAGGTTATGCCATCCACCTATCACCAATGTGTCAAGATGCCGACACCTTGGGGAGTTGTCAAGGTTTACAGCGATCAACAGTCAGCTAAAGAATGTTATATGACTTCCATGAAGGCGTCAACAACCCCCAAGATGGCATAGCAATTACAGAAAAAGGCCCGTGAGGTTCTGGAGGCGAAGGAGCATGACTTGAAAGAAATACTCTTAGACCCCTCAAACCCAGATCTCAAGGTGCTGGTTGGCCAAGATGTTCCGGCAGAAATTGAAGAAGACCTTATCAACCTCTTGAAAAGCAGGATTAGAAGCTTCGCCTGGAAGCATGAAGATATGACAGGCATCAGTAAAGATGTTATCACCCACAAACTCAACATCGATCCATCCTTCAGACCTATCCACCAAAAGAGAAGGAAGTTTGCACAAGAGAGGAACATAATAATCCAGGTAGAAGTGGACAGATTGCTCAAAGCTAAGATGATCAGAGAGGTCGAATACCCAAGATGGCTAGCAAATGTGGTGGTGGTAGAAAAGAAGAACGGAAAATGGAGAGTTTGTGTCGACTTCACAGACTTAAATAAAGTGTGTCCCAAAGATCCATTTCCCTTGCCACACATTGACACTTTGGTAGATGCTACTTCTGAACATGAAATGTTGACTTTCTTGGATGCATCTTCAGGATTCCAGCAGATCCAGATGGAGCCATCCGACCAAGAGGACACCGCCTTCATCACCCCTACAGGTATTTACTCCTTTTGGACTAAGAAATGCAGGTGCTACTACCAGAGGTTAGTCAACATGATGTTCAAAGAGCAGATTGGGGACACCATGGAAGTATATATCTATGATATGGTGATAAAGTCAAAGAAAGCTGAAGATCATGTTCGGGATCTTACTCAAGCATTTAACATCCTGGACAAGTTCAACATGAAGCTGAACCCAGCAAAGTGCAATTTTGGCATAAAGTCCGGGAAATTCTTGGGATACATGGTGATGCAGAGAGGGATAGAGGCAAGTCCAGAACAAATAAAAGCCATCATCAATCTAACGTCACCCAAATCCATAAAAGATGTTCAAAGATTGACAGGGAAGGTGGCAGCATTGAATCGATTCATCTCAAAATCCTCAGACAGATGCAAGCCGTTCTATGACATCTTAAAGAAAAATTCCAGGTTCGAGTGGACTGATAAGCATGAACAAGCCTTTCAAGATTTAAAGTTGTACCTGTCAACACCTCCCTTACTTTCAAAGCCTCAAGAAGGTGAGCCATTATGTGTTTACTTAGCTGTCTCCGAGATCGCAGTTAGTGTCGTTCTGGTCCGTGATCAATAGTGTCCAGCAGCCGATATACTATGTAAGTAAAACATTGCTCGATGCGGAAACCAGGTATTCACATCTTGAAAAGTTAATACTAGCTTTAATTTCTGCTTCAATTAAGTTAAGGCATTATTTTGAAACACATATCATTGTCATTCGTACTAACTATCCAATAAAAAGCGTAATGAGAAAACCAGAAATTTCAGGAAGGATGGCCAAATGGTCTGTTCAACTAAGCACCTATGACATCAAGTATGAACCTAGAACAGCAATAAAATCACAAGCACTTGCAGACTTTGTGGCAGACTTTAGTCCAAGCATGCAACCAGAAGTAGAACTTGAAGTCCAACAACTCCAAGATGGGGACATCCTGAGGAAATGGACTCTATTCACAGATGGTGCTTCTAATATGAGGGGCACAGGGTTAGGTGTTGTCCTAAAGTCACCACAAGGGGACATCATACCCCAGGCCATTAGTTGTGATTTTACAGCCACCAATAATGAAGTAGAATACGAAGCCTTAATCGTGGGCCTGACCGTAGCTCTGGACATGAACATTAAATCAATACAGGTATATAGTGATTCATTATTACTTGTAAATCATTTTAAAGGTTCTTATGCAGCAAAAAAAATGCCAAGATGACAGCTTATTTGGGCATTGTGAAAATTTTGGCAAGCAAATTTCAAATCTTCTCTTTTGAACAAATACCCCGAGAGGAGAACTCTCAAGCAGATGTATTGGCCAATCTTGGATCAGCTTTCAAGAGCTTATCTCAGACCAATATACCAATCATACATGTTGACATCCCTGCTGTGGAAAGGTTAGAACTATTCTGCATAGATGACGACATCCCAGACAATCAGATGGAGATATCTTGGACGAAGCCAATAATTAAATATCTTCAAGATGGTACCATCCTTGATGAAGAAAAGAATGCTAGAGCATTCAGGGTAAGGATTTCAAGATTCATATTAATAGATAATATGATGTTTAAGAAATCATTTGCAGGTCCATATTTGAGATGTATTGAAGCTGACAAAGCCAATGAAGTCTTAAGAGAGTTACATGAAGGATCATGTGGTAACCATTCTGGGGGCAGAAGCTTATATATAAAGGCTCTAAGAATGGGATATTACTGGCCAACAATGCGCCAAGATGCAGCCATCTTTGCGAAGAAATGTGATTCCTGCCGGAGGCATAGCGACATCTTGCATCAGCCCGCAGAATTGCTTCATCCAATCCTCTCTCCTTGGCCATTCATGAGGTGGAGAATGGATATAGTGGGAAAATTGCCTAAATCTCTTGGAGGAAAAGTATTCTTACTTGTTATGACTGATTATTTCCCTAAATGGGTTGAGGCTGAATCCTACGTGCAAGTTCGTGATAAAGAAGTCATATCCTTCATTAAGAGAAATATATTTAGTAGGTTTGGCATCCCCTCTGAAATAATATGTGACAACGGCTCTCAGTTCATCAGTAAGAAGACGCAGGATTTCCTTGCTAGGTAGGGAGTAAAGATGGTGACATCCTCACCTCTGCATCCTCAAGCTAATGGCCAGGCAGAGTCAAGTAACAAAATAATCATCAATAACCTAAATAAGAGGCTGGATCAAAAGAAAGGAAGATGGGCAGAGGAGCTTCCATTTGTCCTTTGGGCAGATAGAACCACACCAAAGAACGCAACAGGCCAAACCCCTTATTCCTTAGTATTCGGAGCAGAGACAGTCATTCCGGCAGAAGTTGTCGTCCCCACTGCCAGATTCAAGAAGTTGACACCCGAGCAAAATGATGCCAACCTGAGTCACGATCTAGACACCATTGACGAGCTAAGGGACCTCGCCAAGATCAGGATAGCGGCATATCAACAGAAGATTGCTAGATCCTACAACAAAAATGTCAGATTACGAAAATTCCAAGTTGGTGATCTAGTCCTACGAAAGGTGTTTCAGAATACAAGAGAGCCCAATGCTGGAAAGATGGCTCCCAAATGGGAAGGACCATACCTAGTAGATGCTGAAGTAGGCAAAGGCTCCTATTGGCTATCAACTCTAGAGGGAGCAAGGATTCCCAGAAGGTGGAATGCCATTCATCTCAAGACCTACTTTATGTAAGTTTACATGATTATTTTACAGTGCAAATAAAACCAAGGTACGATCTTTACCATATTAAATTTCAATAAAAGTACTTGTTTTCGTTTTTATTTATTTTTTTGAAATAATTACTGACTTAAGCATCAGAGGGGCGTTAGCTAAGCTAACGCCCACCCCTAACATGTTTCTGTTTTGCAAGAAAACAAGAAGCATTGGAATAACACTCATTGGTTAACTAAGATGTTAGCATCCTCCCAAGAAATTAACATCTTAAATCAGGTACGATCTATCTCTTACTCTTTGTTTGAAAAGTATTTTTATAGTTATAGCGTTCTTTTACTTTCTTTTATCAAATAAAATGTGACATCAGAAAAGATGTCGTAAACTCTCATTAACTTATTGTTTTGCAAGAAGTTGACACCTTAAATAGAAAGTCTCCAATTCGTTCCAAATCCTCGTGAAAACAACCGTTTTGAGACTGGCCATCTCACCTCCGTTTAAGGTACTTAATCCCTTCAAAGGTTTAAAGAAATTACTTTCTTTCACCGCATTAAGGTTTAAACACCTCGCCTGGAGCGCACGATGTCAACCTTGGTTGAGGTGTGTGGTGGGCCCGTATGTTTAATATATACGAATTACCCATCATCACTCAATCAATGTGTTAGACCCTAAGATCTTTACAATTGGTTATGACACATACGTGTCATCTAAGAACAAATGGTTATTGACATTTACATGTCAATCTAAGTAATTGCAAAGGATTTCTACATCCACTCGCAAGTTGTTACCATATATGGAGAGGTTAGCATATCAACCTCCTAAAAATTATTTTTCACAAAATTACTTGGGGAAAAGTTTTTACCAAAACCCAAGCAAAAGTTTTTACTACGGAAAGCATAAAAATGTTGGACCAACCCAACACTTGGAAAACAAATTGTCTTGGCCCTTATGGGCCCATTACAAACCAAAAAATTGTCTTCGGGACGCAGCCCAATTCAAACCAAAGTTTTTAAACCAAATCTTTCAAAACCAAAAGTTTTTAAAACATATTACTTTCTTCCTTCACGGGGTGGCTACTGTCGCTGATTTTGTTGCTGCTCCATCTTCAAAGATATCATCATCTTTAGCTGCTGAAGACCCTTCTCCTACCTCCTCTCCCTTAGCATCCAATGTCTTCAAAAGGGAACGTTGTTGCTCAACATCCCACTCCTTGTGCTTCCCAGCATGAAACTCCTCCATCATTTGAAGTTTGATCTCTATCATGCTTTGGGAAGCAGAGGCCATCATGTTTTTCTTTAAATCTTCAACCTCATGCAGCTGGGTGTCTTGACGGGAAGACATTCCTGTCATTAAGCTTTCCACCTCCTTCAGTAAATCTTCAATTTTCTTAGCCCCGGCTTCCCTCTGTTTCTTGACTTGAATAACTTCCAGCACCAACTTCCTATTCCTTTCCTCGAGACTGCTCATTTTCGTCTTAGCTGCATCAATGCCCTGCAAAAAACCAAAATTTTAAGATACATTGTTCGAATAAAAAACTCCTTTGAATGACTCTGTTTTTTAAGAAACTCACCACTACAACCCTAGTAAGTACCTCTGCATGAGCCAAGCCCATTTCATCCAGATTTATCACCTCCTTGGAACTGCTCTTCCTCTTCTTCACCCTGGCTCCTACAGATGGTGCCTCCATCTCTCTTTTAGGCACCAGCATCTGATTGCTTTCCTGAGTTTGCCCAACAAAATCCTGAAGATCTTTAAGAGAAAAAGCAGCAGTAGACTTCGAAACTATCAAGAAAACACACTGTTAGAAGAATGCAGAATCCAGAAACATCAAGAAAATTTGCACAAAGATTAAAAGGTCTTACCAGTAGACATTTCGATAGAGGGTGGTATCTCCTTGTCCTCAGAGATTGCTATGTCTTCATAAGGTTGGAAAGATCTTTCCCCCTCTGAGAACTACAACAACCTATTCACCTTCCCAATTGTCTCAGCAGATGGAGGGAAAAGCTTGACCCAGTCGATAGCTGCAAAAACAAACAAAGAAATTACAATAGGTAAGTGCGGGAAATAAGGGAAAATTGAAGTTTGAAAGAGAGATACCTTCCCTATTCGATTCAGTCGCCAAGAAATCCCCTTCCTCCAAGGAATCCTTCTCGACAAAAAAATATTTTGATTTCCAACCCCTATCACTCACAGTTACTTTCAAGAACAAAGGTTTCATGCCAGACCTAGTCTTAAGGAGGTATCTCGTGGACCCAAAAGTTTGGAGCTCATACACAAAGGCCAACTCCTTTAAACCTATGTCTAAACCGAATACACGGTTCACCCTCAGAACACAAGAAAAGATCCTCCAAATCATGGGCATCAGTTGAACAAAAGCAAGGTTAGTCTTTCTAAAGAAATCGTTTATCATTGCAGGGAAGGGATAAGAGAAACCTAGAGTAAAAGGGTACTCATAAAAACAAACCCATCTCGGAGAAACAAAATCAGACCTAAGGAGAACATCAAATGGCCTAAAGATGGTAGAATCCGGGAAGCAGTGACGATGTTTGACAGATTCAATCAGTTCATTGTTAAAAACACAGATTTCCTCATCTGGTTTTGTCAACAAACCTTCGCACGAAAAACCCCCATCCTCATTCGAACTCAGAGGATTTTTCGTGGCTTTGCCCTTTTTTTAATTAACCATTTTTGAAAAAGCGAAAGGAAGAAAAAGAGAGGGAAAGATTTTTACCTTCAAGGGAGAATCACCGCCGTGAAGAAGAGAATGGATGAAAGTGATTGGAAAAAGTGGAGAAGAAAGTGAAAAATAATCCGGTTAAAAACCCTAGATCTTGGGGGTAGTTACGCTAATTAAGTGGAGATTAACTCCTCAACCGCCACGTACCTCTTCAATTAATTAAACCGCAAAGCTTCTAGAAAGAAGTAGAAAAAACTGACCTTTTAAATTCATTTAAAAGACAGTTTTTTGGGGACAATTGTTGTGGGTAAAATTCAGGATTGCTACATCTTGAGTTGTTATCAGCATGTCGACATCTTCACACTCGTGGACTAGGTAAACATTATTTACTTAATTAATTCATTATTTATTTCAGATATATTTAATTACAGGATAAAAGAAAGTGGAAAAAATATGTGCTCAGTGGACTCCTTTCTACGGTTTACAAGACCAAGTCAAAATGAAGATATTATGCCGAGATAATAGGGGAGTTTGTTAGGATTTTATTTTTCTGTTATTTCCTTTTCTATTTATAAGCTCAAGGCTGGAAACACATGACACAACACAGATACACACGCTTCACTCACACTTAGTTCACATACAGTTTGTAATCCGCCATAGCTTCATTTCTTGTAATCCGCCATAGCTTCATTTCTTGGAAAATACGCGCTTTGGATTAGGCAGCATAAGTTCTACATAGCAAAAGCCATTGGAGTGGTTTGGACCTTGTTCAGTCAATGATCATCACATGAGAAACTTGGGGCTTGACGATAAAAAAAAAAAAGTCCTACGACAACAAAAAATTCTTGAAGTATCCTGAACCTTAATGTTGAGCTTGGGTTATCTCAACGGAATCCTATTAGACGATTGTCTCATTCGATCTTTAGATGGACCTTACGAGTTGGTCTTCTAAACCAAATCACACGAACAATTTTCAATTCTCACATAATAGAACTCATTCTCCCCGCTGATTCTTGGAGTCGAATGCACATTGATCGTCTTGAACAAACAAATGCTTAAGTGAATATATGTTGTTATGCGAATGCTTTCACTAACCCTCTTGCATGAATTAAAGTGCATAAAAGCACGTCAAGTGCCTACTTTCAAGAATTAGATCAAACATGTTGAGTGCTTGGATTTCGCTTACCATCTATCAATGCATCCAATTAAGTGCGTTGAGCATATCTTAAAGCGTCAAGCAACCATTGCGTCAAGTATCCATTGCGTCAAGCATCCATTGCGTTAAGCATCCATCGCGTCAAGCATCCATCACGTCAAGTGCCATGCGTCAAGCATACCTCAACAAAAAGCCCTGTCTTGAATCACCAGGATCGTCACCAATTAGGTGTGTCAAGCATCTACAGGTAGTATATGGAGTACTCACCAACAAAAAGGCCCGGTCTTGAATCGCCAGGATCGTCACCCAATAAAAGCCCGGTCTTGAATCGCCAGGATCGTCACCTCAACAAAAGCCCGGTCTTGAATCGCCAAGATCGTCACCAATTAGGTGTGTCAAGCATCTACAGGTAGTATGTCGAGTACTCACCAACATAAAAGCCCGGTCTTGAATCGCCAGGATCGTCACCTCAACAAAAAGCCCGATCTTGAATCGCCAGGATCGTCACCAATTAGATGTGTCAAGCATCTACAGGTAGTATGTTGAGTACTCACCAACAAAAGGCTCGGTCTTGAATCGCCAGGATCGTCACCAATTAGGTTTGTCAAGCATCTACAGGTAGTATGTCGAGTACTCACCAAAACAAAAGCCCGGTCTTGAATCGCCAGGATCGTCACCAACCAAAAGCCCGGTCTTGAATCGCCAGGATCGTCACCAATTAGGTGTGTCAAGCATCTAAGGTTAGTATGTCAAATACTCACCTAAACAAAAGCTCGGTCTTGAATCGCCAGGATCGTCACCTCAACAAAAGCTCGATCCCGAATCGCCAGGATCGTCACCTCACTTCAGTCTCAAAAGACAAATCATTCGAATGCAAAGGACTGGACAGGTAAACCTTTGTTTTCTAACATCTTTCCCCACAGGTTCGGAGCCCAAACAGGCGAATCTTCAGACAGACAGGTATATTCAGAATTGGGTCATGATTTGATTCCTCAGTATGAATTTGCCTTTTCAAAAATAAGATCTCCTTGATTTGCAAAATATGATTTACAAAATACCTAAAGCAACCTTTTCGTGTTTTGGAGTCGAACTACATTTTGGTCTGATTCTCCGATAGAGATACGTAGGCAGCCGTGCGGCACGACCATCCCAGCGTTCAGAATATTTTTTTTTCTATCAACGACACTTCTTCTTTCATAAGACCTGTCGCCGAGGGGCTCTGTAGACACCCCATTCTGAACTCATAATTACATGATTATACTACTCTTCATCTCTCTTTGATGTTTTGATGAAAGCATATCAGTTTCGTCATGTTTCGTTAAGTTTCTAACTATCCTCGTTAGTTTTGGGACCTAACTGACTAACGGAATAACTGAAGAGGGCAAAATGGTCAAAAGACTAGTTGTTTCGCACGAGACATACGTGTCTCACGCGAGACAATCCCTCAGCAGAATATGCAGAATCACTCTCCTTCTCCATTTCAAACTCTTTTCTTGATAAACATCATCCAATCCGGGTATCCAATCATGAGAGGGTTGTGGAAACTTCCTTGGGAGGAGTCCCAATCCACTTGAGTCTCCTACTCTTGGTGACCAAGTAATCCATCCACCTCTTAAACCCCTATAAATACTTGGAGACTTTCAGTATTTCAGAGGTCCAGAATTCTAGGTTGGAGGTCCCCGATCCCCGATCGAAAACACACAACACACACATTTTGTGGGTTTCTCTTCCTGAAAGATTTCTACAAAATCACCCTAAATCACCTAAAGTTTGTTTATCAACCTTGTTGATCAACAAACATCAAAGTCCGAGCCAAGGATTGAGGCGAAGCTCTGTCCGCATCAAGATCCGAATCAAGGATCGAGGCGAAGCTCTGTCCGCATCAAGGTTCGACTCTAAACTTGAGTCGAAACTCTGTCTGATTCTCTTCTCAAAAAGGTAATCATCCTTTAACTTTCGTTTCTCTTCTCAATCCCTCTATTGATTTTAGAGTAGTGTAATCCCATCAAAAGGATTAGCCTAGAGTCCCTTCAACTCATGGAGGCGATCTCGAAGCATACGATCCGACATTCCTAATTAATAAATTAATTAGGATTTATTTGTTTCTTTTTATTGTTCTTTAGATTGATTAGATTAATAACACCCAATTAGCAAGACCAATCGTCGGATTGGGTGGAATGGATGCTCCTTGACCTATCCATTTCATAACTTAACCCCCGAACCCTTGAATCTCTTGAAAAATATCAAAAAGGTTTTTCTTATTGTTTTCCATCAATAAATAATAAGTGGCGACTCCGAGATGTTGAAAAATTCACGCATCGCTACAGTGGCGACTCCGCTGGGACAATTAAATAAGAGGGTTAGATTTGTGTTACAATTGGGTGTTATTAATCTTTTCAATTTTCTGTTTAAAATCTGATTTTTCTGGATTTTTTGGAATTTTTCGGCACTGTTTTCATCAAAAAAAAAATAATGTGCGAATACTTGTCCAGCGCGGGACAAAGTTGTCCCGCGCGAAACTAAAATTCCATTTTCTCAGTGTTTGGCGGCGCACTGAAAAGAAAAAAAAAAGGGAAAGGGTTTTGGTCCAAGTTTGACCAAATGCAAAAAGAAAAAAGAAAAAAAAAAACCTTTGTTATTAACTTTTCTCAAGACGACCAAACACAAAAAGCCTTGCTCAATTTGACTTCTATTAAGAGTTTGAAAAAAAAAAAAGAGAAAAAAAAAAGCAACAGTTACAAAAACATTCAAAAAAACAAAAAAAAAAGCTTTTAGAAAACTTCAAAAAAAAATTCCAAAAAAATCAAAATAAACGTTATTTCTATTTTTGCTTGTATTAATTTTATTTTGCGGGGTAGAATAATTTATTTATACTTGAACTATTTGCCTGCGTGAGATTGATTTTTGATTAAAGTCCGGTCCATGGAGGATTCGAGAGTTGTAATTTAAATTAATTTACTCTCTCTCTCTCTCTCTCTCTTTATGTGGAACTACGACAGCCTGAGTCTTCCTAAATTGGGAGAAACGTAGGCAACCACTTGGTGCGGCTATTATCTGTTTTTCTTTTCTTTTTTCAAAAAAAAATCTCTATTTTTCTCTATCCCTTAGATGGACTCTCACACACGCGCACTCGTGCTATATCTGTCATTGCACTACATACCCCAATTAATCTGGGACCCACACTAAGGACGGATGACGGTAAACACCTAGTCGCCGGTCTCTCCGAAGTTGGATCATCCCACTGCGCGTATTCAATCCACCTAGATTGTCATATCGCGGGAAGTCTGGCCTTCCAGCCCTGCATCGCCACATATCATGTATTTTATTTTCTAGGATCACTCCGTGACCGGTCGGTTTTGACTTGGTAATCTTTCTTGTCTTTGACCAAAATAAGGCTAATGTAAAATTGACTATCGAGAAAGGATTCGGAAAAGTCCCTTCGGAAAAAGAAAAAAGTCCCTTCGAAAATGTCCCTTCGAAATGACCCTTTCGGAAGTCCCTTTAAAAGAAAAAAAAAATCCTTCTTGAAAAATAATTTTACATGGCTTTATTTTACAAAGAATGGTCAATTACTGAGTTCCTAGGTTTGGTTCGAATTATGTATACCTGTAAGATTTACCTAGGATACTAGATAGAAAACGGATCTTTGTCCGTCCGACCATGAATTTAGGAAATAAAAAGAAAAAAAATCAATCTCTCCGAATGGTTGTTTCGTGTGAGACTACCTTGTCTCGCGCGAGACATTATTTGCAGAATGTGCGTTTGTGATTGATAATCGATGTGCACTCCCTTCTTGAGTCAAAAATCCGTCTCTAATAAAAATAAAACTTCAAAAAAAAATCGCTCGTGAGGTAATTTTAATCATCGTCCTTTTCTCCATCTAGGATCGTTTGGGGCTAATATTCTAAAAGGCGTCTCGTTGGGATATCTCTAGTTCATCTCTAAGGTCGTCAAGCTCCCTTAACCTCTCCAACGGTAACAATTCAATTTCTTTCCAACTCAATGAATTCCGAAGCACTCAAGAAGGAAATTCAGGATCAAAGGATTCGATATGAAGAAATGCTACAAGCCTAAGCCGATGAAATGGAGGCCCGATTAGAACTTGAAAGGAGAATCCAAGCCGGGGAAATGAAAGCCATGGTTGATGAACTCCGAGCCATGAAACAAAAAATGGCCGAATTAAGCTCAAAGAAGAAAGAAAATAGGACCTCTTCCGATGATGAAGTATCATACACTAAGAAAGCTAAAAGCCACCGCAAAAGCAAGAAAAAGGTGTATGAGTCTAGCTCGTCATCTTCCTCATCTGACAATGAGAGTTATGCTTCCAAGAAAGAAAGAAAGAAAGGAGGAAAGCAAGAACGAACCCCTTACCATGGCAATGATAGAAAAAGAAACTTGCATCCCTCGATGTGAGCAAGGGAGCCTTGCTCTCTATCAACTATGACACTCTTCGTCAATCCATGTCAAAGCTTCCTAGAAAGTACAAGACACCCGACAATGCCAAATTCAATGGTACTACTTGTCCAAAATCCCATTTGGAAACCTACTCTTGGGCCATGCTACCTATGGGTGTCGATGACAACTTGCTAGTTCAATGCTTCCCTCAAACTCTTGATGGTGCCGCTAGAGATTGGTACATGACTCTTCCACTTTCCACAAGGCTTGATTGGCCACTCGCCAGTCGTACCTTCCAAGAAAAATTTGAGGACAACATTACCTACCGCACTACTAGGAGAGACCTTGAGCAAACTAAGCAACAACAAAATCAGTCATTCGCTGATTTTGTTAAAAGATGGAGGACCAAACTGACTGAAATCGTTGATAGGCCAAGCCTAGACGAACAAATTCATATCCTACTTCAATGTCTCCGCGAAGATTACCAAGAGAAGCTTGTCGGCAATTACTTCCCTAGTTTCCTCGAGCTCCATAAATCAGGCATTAGAATTGATGAATTGATCCGTCTTAGAAAGAATTCAGAAAAGGAGAATCATCCAACAAAGGAGCACCGGTCGTACCTATCATGATTTTGGTGAGACTACTCTTAAGGAAATGTTCGATGATCTAGTAGGCCAAGGAAAATTGAAGCCAATCGAAGACTATCATCCTAAGAAAATGAGAGAATATTGGGACCACGACAAATTTTGCGATTACCATCAGTTTAGTGGTCATGACACCAACAATTGCTATAATTTGAGGGATGCTATCCAAGACTTGTATGAAGCCGGGAAGATCAACTGAAGCATCACCACCTTGGGGCTCCGATTGTCCTTTCCCTTTTTCCTTTGAAGAAAAGAAAAAAAAATAGATTAGGACAACTTCCTAGTATGTTCTCGAATAGTCGTTCTGTCATTCTAGTCCATCTCTATCCTCTCTAGTTTGTGTCAAGTAAACTATCGAGTCTGTTTCAAAATTTCTTATCAATAAAATTTATCTCTTTATCCTAAACACTTTCCCAAAAGTTGTTTCTCTTTATGAGTATCATTTGATCCATGCCAAATAGCGGACCCTGATTCCTTAAATTGTCACAAAAAATAGAAACTTCTAAACAAGTTTGAAATGAAAATTATCCTTAGAAGGCGTAAGGCTAAACATTACTCATGTTGAAAGTCTAAGATCAACAAACGAAGGAAGCCAAAGACGCTGCCATCAACATTCATCCCAAGAAAAGTGGGGCTACTCAATTCAGGGCTTTGAGAGTACAAAAATAAATAAAAAGCTCGCTAGGTCGAAACTCCTCAAATCGTCCTAGGCAAAAAAAAGAGCATCAAAAAAAAAAAAAACTCTCAAGCCTTCATCGCCCCACAACGAGGATGGAATTTCAACAAAGGCAAGAAGGACTCTCCCACAGATAAAAAGAGTCAAGAGATACCAACAAAGAAAAGAGGATTCCTCAAACATCATCTTACAATGAAGCCTGAATGGCAACGCAAATGAAGATGACTTTCAACATCAATCCATAAAAAGGAATGTTTAGCCTTAAGTCGTGCTAATGATTGGCTTTCTTTTCAAACTCGTTAAGAAATTTCTAGATGATACATAGGTCCATTAAAAGTAGAACAACTTTTCTAGAATCTTTGAGCCATGTAACGTTCTTTGTTGAGTCTAGGGGCTTTCTCTTAGCCATTCTCATACATTCTCTTGAGATCCAAGCATCAAAACTGGGGCTTCCTAACCTTTCTTCCCCCAGTCAATCTCTACTTAAACTCTTGAGAGTAATCAAATCTGCATTAGGATCCTTCCGCTTTTGCTTCTCACTCTCATCATTAGAGAATACTCTCCCCCAAAAGAGTCAATGCTTGGATCACCTTCCAAAAAATAGAGTCCGCCTCTCCTCAAACTAAACTTAAGATCTCATCTTTCTCCTTAATGAGATTCTTCCAGCTGAGTCCCCTTCGAGTAAACATACTTATAAAAAAAAAAAAAGGCTCGCTAGGTTGAAAAAACTAGTAAAGAGTTGCCTAGGCAAAAGTTAGAGAACAAAAACAAAAGACGCAAAAGAGATGCCCGCTAGATTGAAAACCCGAAAGGGCGGTCTAGGCAAAAACCAGGGTGCGTCACAAAGAAAAAAAAATTCAAAGGAAAAAAGGAGGGCATCATTCTTCAATTCACGCAGCCTCACAAGCCTGCTCACGAAGTCATCTGCAGCATACAAGAAGTCTTGGGGCTTGGTGTCAAGAGAAGCCTTGGAAAATACGCGCTTTGGATTAGGCAGCATAAGTTCTACATAGCAAAAGCCATTGGAGTGGTTTGGACCTTGTTCAGTCAATGATCATCACATGAGAAACTTGGGGCTTGACGATAAAAAAAATTCCTACGACAACAAAAAATTCTTGAAGTATCCTGAACCTTAGTGTTGAGCTTGGGTTATCTCAACGGAATCCTATTAGACGATTGTCTCATTCGATCTTTAGATGGACCTCACGAGTTGGTCTTCTAAACCAAATCACACGAACAATTTTCAATTCTCACATAATAGAACTCATTCTCCCCGCTGATTCTTGTAGTCGAGTGCACATTGATCGTCTCGAACAAACAAATGCTTAAGTGAATATATGTTGTTATGCGAATGCTTTCACTAACCATCTTGCAGGAATTAAAGTGCACAAAAGCACGTCAAGTGCCTACTTTCAATAATTAGATCAAACATGTTGAGTGTTTGGATTTCGCTTACCATCTATCATTGCATCCAATTAAGTGCGTTGAGCATATCTTAAAGCGTCAAGCAACCATTGCGTCAAGCAACCATTGCGTCAAGCATCCATTGCGTCAAGCATCCATCGCGTCAAGTGCCATGCGTCACGCATACCTCAACAAAAATCCCGGTCTTGAATCGCCAGGATCGTCACCAATTAGGTGTGTCAAGCATCTACAGGTAGTATGTGGAGTACTCACCAACAAAAAAGCCCGGTCTTGAATCGCCAGGATCGTCACCCAACAAAAGCCCGGTCTTGAATCGCCAGGATCGTCACCTCAACAAAAGCCCGGTCTTGAATCGCCAAGATCGTCACCAATTAGGTGTGTCAAGCATCTACAGGTAGTATGTCGAGTACTCACCAACACAAAAGCCCGGTCTTGAATCGCCAGGATCGTCACCTCAACAAAAAGCCCAGTATTGAATCGCCAGGATCGTCACCAATTAGATGTGTCAAGCATCTACAGGTAGTATGTCGAGTACTCACCAACAAAAGGCTCGGTCTTGAATCACCAGGATCGTCACCAATTAGGTGTGTCAAGCATCTACAGGTAGTATGTCGAGTACTCACCAAAACAAAAGCCCGGTCTTGAATCGCCAGGATCGTCACCAACCAAAAGCCCGGTCTTGAATCACCAGGATCGTCACCAATTAGGTGTGTCAAGCATCTAAGGTTAGTATGTCAAATACTCACCTAAACAAAAGCTCGATCTTGAATCGCCAGGATCGTCACCTCAACAAAAGCTCGGTCCTGAATCGCCAGGATCGTCATCTCAACAAAAGCTCGGTCCCGAATCGCCAGGATCGTCACCTCACTTCAATCTCAAAAGACAAATCGTTCGAATGCAAAGGACCGGACAGGTAAACCTTTGTTTTCTAACATCTTTCTCCGCAGGTTCGGAGCCCAAACAAGCGAATCTTCAGACAGACAGGTATATTCAGAATTGGGTCATGATTTGATTCCTCAGTATGAATTTGCCTTTTCAAAAATAAAATCTCCTCGATTTGCAAAAAATGATTTTCAAAATACCTAAAGCAACCTTTTCGTGTTTTGGAGTCGAACTACGTTTTGGTCTGATTCTTCGATAGAGATACGTAGGCAGCCGTGCTGCACGACCACCCCAGCATTCAGAATGATGTCTTTTCTATCGACGACACTTCTTCTTTCATAAGACCTGTCGTCGAGGGGCTCTGTAGACACCCCATTGTGAACTCATAATTACATGATTACACTCCTCTTCATCTCTCTTTGATGTTTTGATGAAAGCATATCAGTTTCGTCATGTTTCGTTAAGTTTCTAACTAACCTCGTTAGTTTTGGGACCTAACTGACTAACGGAATAACTGAAGAGGGCAAAATGGTCAAAAGACTAGTTGTCTCACACGAGACATACGTGTCTCGCACGAGACAACCCCTCGGCAGGATATGCAGAATCACTCTCCTTCTCCGTTTCAAACTCTTTTCTTGATAAACATCATCCAATCCGGGTATCCAATCATGAGAGGGTTCTGGAAGCTTCCTTTGGAGGAGTCCCAATCCACTTGAGTCTCCTAATCTTGGTGACCAAGTAATCCATCCACCTCTTAAACCCCTATAAATACTTGGAGGCTTTCAGTATTTCAGAGGGCCAGAATTCTAGGTTGGAGGTCCCCGATCCCCGATCAAAAACACACAACACACACATTTTGTGGGTTTCTCTCCCTGAAAGATTTCTACAAAATCACCCTAAATCATCTAAAGTTTGTTTATCAACCTTGTTGATCAACAAACATCAAAGTCCGAGCCAAGGATTGAGGCAATGCTCTGTCCGCATCAAGATTCGAATCAAGGATCGAGGTGAAGCTCTGTTGGCATCAAGGTTCGACTCTAAACTTGAGTCGAAACTCTGTCTGAATCTCTTCTCAAAAAGGTAATCATCCTTTAACTTTCGTTTCTCTTCTCAATCCCTCTATTGATTTTAGAGTAGTGTAATCCCATCAAAAGGATTAGCCTAGAGTCCCTTCAATTCATGGAGGCGATCTCGAAGCATACGATCCGACATTCCTAATTAATAAATTAATTAGGGTTTATTTGTTTCTTTTTATTGTTCTTTAGATTGATTAGATTAATAACACCCAATTAGCAAGACCAATCGTCGAATTGGGTAGAATGGATGCTCCTTGACCTACCCATTTCATAACTTAACCCCCGAACCCTTGAATCTCTTGAAAAATATCAAAAAGGTTTTTCTTATTGTTTTCCATCAATAAATAATAAGTGGCGACTCCGAGATGTTGAAAAATTCACGCATCGCTACAATGAGTCAACTCGCAATACAAATACTCCCTCCGTCCCATAACAAGCGACACACTTTGCCAATTTGGGCGTCCCACTGATAAGTCACACTTCCTAAAATGGAAAAGAATTTTTACTCTTTCCTCCACTCATTCTCTCTCCTACATTATTATAATACTCACAACGCCATTATAATTTACTATTCTCTCCACTCATTCTCTCTCCTACTCAACTATCTACACTCACAACACATCAACCTTTTCACTTTTTCCTTAATTCCCGTGCGAAACAGTAACTGTGTCGCTTGTTATGGGACGGAGGGAGTATTAGTTTTGATTTCATGTTGATTATCTTATAGATGGGATTTATTTAATATAATTAATCACTTAATTAATTATGTGTGCAGTTATTGATACATGTTTTGTATTTTTATTCTTTGTTCTTATCCCCAAGAGATTTATTGAATGATTCTTCAGTTACTACTTCTATGAATAACGTACCGATTCTTAATGGAACAAATTTTAAAACATGAAAAAATAAGATAACCTTGATCTTGGGCTGTATGGACATTGATATCGCATTAAGGAACCAAGTCCCGCTACTTTCATTGATAAAAGCACTCAAGAAGAGCGCATATATATTGATAAGTGGAACCGTTCCAACCGCGTAAGTCTAATAATCATGAAAAACGCCGTCCCGGGGAAATTTTTAAACAGGGTCTCCGAGGACGTTAATGCTAAAACTTTTCTCGATACCCTTGAAAAACACTTTGCAAAAAGCAAGAAATCGCAAACAAGTGCTTCCTTGAGGAAGCTTGTTTCCATGAGGTAAAAGGGTAACGGGAATTTACGGGAATACATTCTGGAAATGCTTCATCTTTTGACAAAACTAAAGGCACTTAAGTTAGATATATCGAAAGATTTACTCGTGTACTTAGTTTTGATCTCTTTTTCTCCTCAATTTGGCCACTTTGAAATGACTTATAATTGTCAAAAGGACAAGTGGAATGTTAATGAACTCATTTCACATGTGATACAAAGCATCCACCTCTTCTCATGGGACAAAGAGAAAAGGGAAAGAAATTGTGGTTTCAAATAAGAGGCATAAGGGATTATTTAATGATCAAAACAATGAAGAATCTCCTATAAATCTTGAACAACATTAAAATGTTAATAATGAGGATCAAGTTCAACAAATTCAAGAAGAACCATTGCCCTTAAGGAGATCCAATAGAGTAAGAAGGGGTGCAATTCCGAATGATTATGATGTATATCTTGCCGAGAATAAGAAACATTTAGACTTAGTGGGAGATGAACTGCTCACCTTCCATGAAGCAATTAATAGTCCTAATTCTCACAAATAAATCAATGCCATGAATGAAGAGTTAAAATCCATGAAAGATAATGACGTTTGAGATCTTGTTACATTACCTAATAATGTGAAACCTATTGGGTGTAAATGGGTCTTTAATATCAAAAGGGATTATTGGGTAATATGGAAAGATATAAGGCTCGTCTTGTTGCTAAAGAATTTACTCAAAAGAAAGGTATTGATTACAAAGAAACATTTTTTCATTTATCATCTAAAAATTCTTTTAGGGTCATTATTTCAATTGTAGCACATTATGACCTTGAGCTTCATCAAATGGATGTAAAGACGACTTTTCTCAATAAAGATATTGAGGAAACCATCTACATGAAGAAACCTGAAATGGTGACTGATTTAGATCAAACTAATCAATTAGTTTGTAAACTTAAGAAATCCATTTATGTTCTCAAGCAAGCTTCTCGTCAATGGTAATTAAAATTCAATTAAGTTATTCTTTCATTTGGTTTTTGAAATGAATCTTGCTGAAGATTATGTGTACCATAAGTTCAGTGGGAGTAGATTTATAATTTTGATCTTATATGTGGATGATATTTTACTTGCTAGTAATGATATGGACCTTTTTAAGGAAACTAAGAAATTTTCTTTCAAACAAATTTGAAATGAAAAATCTTGGTGAGGTATCTTTTGTATTAGGAATCCAAATTCACTGTGATCGTTCACGAGATATTTTAAGATTGTCACAAAAGGGCTATATAGAAAAGGTGTTACAAAGTTTTAGCATGCAAAATTATAAGCCACATGACACCCATGTTTCTAAGGGAGACAAGTTTAGTCTCAAACAATGTCCTAAAAATAATACAGAATCCAAGTTTATGAAAAATATCCCTTATGCATCAGCATTAGGAAGCTTAATGTATGCACAAGTCTGTACTCGTCCAGACCTTGCATTTTTATTGTTGGAATGCTTGGTCGATACCAAAGCAATCCGGGGAGAGAATATTGGGTTGCAGCCAAAACAGTGATAAAATATCTCCAAAACACTAGGAACTATATGCTTACATATTCAAAATTGGACCATCTTTAGATTTTTGGGTATTTCGATTCTGATTTTTCTAGATGCCAAGATAGCTAAAAGTCGACGTCTGGTTATGTCTTCAAATTAGTCGGTGGAGCAATATATTGGAGAAGTGCCAAGCAAACACTCGTAACTTCTTATACCATGGAAGCCGAGTTTGTTGCTTATTACGAAGCATCCAATCAAGCTATATATATATGGCTGCACAATTTTATTGAAGTAATGCGAATTATCGATATTATTAAGAGACCACTCAAGATACATTGTGACAATCGAGTAGCATTCTTTTACTTTAAAAAAAATAAGAGATCATCTAAATCCAAGTATATAGATATTAAGTTTCTTGTTTTAAGGAAAAGAGTAGGGAATGAACAAATAGAAATACAACTTATAGGAACAAATTCCATGCTTGAGGATCCGTTTACTAAAGCGTTATCTCCTTTAGTATTGTACGAGCATACTGCTCATATAGGTGTAACAACTTTTGATAACATTTAATATAGTTTGAGTTTGTGTTGTACTTTTATTAATTATTTTTCTAAAGTATTGATCTCATTTGCTTAAATAGGACTAGTTGGGAGAAAATATATACGTTCATTACATATATATATATATATATATATATATATATATATATATATGTGTGTGTGTGTGTGTGTGTGTGTGTGTATATCAATTTTTCATGTTACACATCTACACTTAATCTATGTTGTTTAGTTGGATATATATATATATGTGATCATTGTGGGTTTAGTTGCGAATCAATTATAACGACTGCTACTTTAATCCTTATATTTGTAAAACTAATGTACGGGATTGTGTTGAATGACAATAAATGTGAATATAGGATTGTCATTTACATTATAAATATGATTATAAGGGTTTATTAAGTATAAACACATATTTATGCAATTCAAATAGGAGATTGTTAGAACATGAATTGCAAAATGTGTATACTTGATAAATATACATAACATGTAGAAATACATGTATAAAATATAAATATAATGTTATAATATAAGTGTAGAAAATTAATCAATGTGTAGAATTCATGCGGTGTAAGTTGTTATTTAATGATGGGCAGAATGGTAAATTTACACTACTTAATGGGAAAAGGTGTAGTTCCTAAATGAATTGCATTTTAGTCTCATATATATATGATTTTTCATCAGTCTTTAGAGACACACGAAATATTCATATTCTCTTATAAATCATCTTAATAAAATAATTGAACATCAAAAGAGGGCACTATAATTTAGAAAAACTTTATCTCCATATTTTATTCTCTTGTTCTTCTACAACATCAAGATTAGATGGATTCAACACGTGCGATTACGCCTCTATCTATTTTCAAAATTCTTCCAAACATGAGTATAGTGTCATTAAAAGGAATAAGAATGTTTTAACAGGTAATACTTCCTACTCTTAGTCTCATTTCACAACATAAACTTTATAAAGTTAAACCTTACAAAAATAAATAAAAAACTTATTGGACTGCACCCTTTTAAAGTGCATTAGAATAATTTAAAATAACCCCTCCTTATATTTTGATTTTTTTGTCAATTTGTAATTAAATTTTGATCAAATTGTTATTCAAAACTAGTTATTCTTATAAAATTCTAAAAAGTCTTATTGATATTGATAATGATTTTACTGGAGTATCGATTACAATTCTTAAAATTTCATGACGAAACCTATATAGTTATCAAATTTTGGTAAAAAATCAAGCAAATTGATCAAAAATATCAGTATCAATATAATACATTTATTATATGACCATGGGAGTAATAAGAATGGACGATAAATTTTCATAAATTCTTGATCAGAAATCGGATGAAATTGAAAAAATCAAAGTAAAACTATCTCATCGATACAAACCGAATATTTGAACCAATGTCAATTACTAGCGAAGTAGCAAGTCCCACTTTTTACCATAACAAAGAAAAAAAAATGATTTCCAAGATAGTAAAACATTACAATCTACTCTAATAATTTCTGACATATTTTAAAATTTTGTACCATGTTATACAAGTCCCAATTTACCATAAATAAATACAAATTTTGATCCATGGTGTACAAGTTATGTTAATCTTGAGCACAATAGAGCTGGAGCCAACTCAATAACCAAAATGGAATAAGTATAAATTCTTCCCCATCTGTGAATGTTAATTACAACTGCAAACTGACCAATTCCAACTCCAAACCCCAAAAAACTTGAAACAATTGTCTTCCAACCCATATCTGTTCCTTCCAAACATCCCCCTATATCCATGATAATGACCCTACTGACATTGACCCACCCTACCTCTAGATTCATTTGAGACCAGGAAAGTCGGCAATAGCGAAGCCAGGAATTTTTGATAAGAAGATCAAGATTCAAGATTTTTTTTTTATAACTATTATAATTGAGGTATCCAATTTTTGTATACAAATAACAACAACAACAAAGTCTTAGTCCCAAAATAATTGGGGTCGGCTAACATGAATCCTCATATGTCATCGTGAAAAAAAAATTAAAAAATAAATAAATAAATAAATAAATAAATAAATAATAATAAAAATAAATAAATAAAAATAAAAGGGATCAAAATGTATATTTTCGTCATTTTTAGTAGTAAAAAGTCATTTTTTTGAAAAAATTTAAAAGGGTAAAAATTGACACGTTCCAAAAATTTGAAGGGGCCCCCATAGCTTCAACGTGGCTTCGCCACTAACAGTCGGATAATTAAAATTGTCTTTTAACCCTCGACCTTCCGCTAACTGAAGTCTGTCATGTACCCATATGTAAAAATGATTCGGAACCACAACAGTCGGACAATTAAAGTTTGAATAATTTGATTATTCATTACGAATGATAGAATAATCTTTTGATACTCACCCATTTCACTAACAAAAATCACAAATTTTAAAAAAATTAAATCTAAACTGTTGATTTATTAACAGTTCAACTGCATATTCATCAAATACCTCCCTCACCCTCCATTCCATGCATGATGCCACCATTTTGC
Source organism: Adenophora triphylla var. japonica (assembly GCA_022495995.1). Taxonomy (NCBI): domain Eukaryota; kingdom Viridiplantae; phylum Streptophyta; class Magnoliopsida; order Asterales; family Campanulaceae; genus Adenophora; species Adenophora triphylla. The sequence continues at coordinate 70,981 of JAFEMH010002317.1, read as the reverse complement.
TACTCAAAACCCTCTCCCATATCTTCCCTCATTGACTATGGTAAAATTTCGTACAAGCTTAAGGTGGATTATAATTCTTTATAGTATAGTGCCAGCCACTATAAAATTAATTGTCCGACTATAAAATTTAATTGTAAAATTTCATACAACATTTTTCTAATCGTTTGAGACATCATTTTCTAATGTTCTCTATTTTAACATGTTATTATTATGCCAGACACTATAAAATTGTTTCTAAAATACTTGTTACATTCACTTAATGAAAACTCTCACTAGTCTCAGTTTTATCCAATTTCCGTCTCAATAATTATGTTTTTTTTTTTAGTAGTGCCATCTTCTTGCACAATTTTTTTTACAATTAATTCAAATTAATCAGTGTTCTAAAAAACGGGCTAGGCGCCCACCTAGGCGATAAGCAGGGTTAGGCGTCGCAAATTTTCAATAGGCGGTCAAACTATGCGTTAGACGGTCTAGGCGGTCATAGGCGATCTAGGCGGATCAGGCGGTCTCGGCGGATTTAGGCGGGCATAGGCGAGTCTAGGCAGTTTAAGTAATATTTTTTTAAAAAAAATGTGTTGCCATTAAATGACGTCGTTTTAGAAGGATTGAAATGAAAAAAATAATATAAGGTTCAATTTAACTTGACCTTAGTTTATGTTGTGTATAATAGAATATATTTATAATTTTTGTATGCTCTATAAACTTGTATCAAAATTCTCAATCTCACCTATATCCCAATTAGGCACATATAAGCTACATCTTGCTCCGCCGCCTAGCATCCGTTTATTGCTTTTTAAAACCTTGCTTTTAACAATAGAGTTAGATGTTCACATACATGAAAGTGTGTGTTAAAGTTAAAACACTCTCTATACATCTTTTAAATATTTATGGTATACTCCCTCCGTCCCAATCTAAATGTCTCAACTTTTCTTTTTGGGCGTCCCACTTAAAATGTCTCAATCCAAAAAAGGAAAGTTTTTTTTACTATTCCACCCACTCATTCTCTCTCCTACTTTACTTTTACACTCACAACATTCTCTCTCCTAATTATTTCACCCACTCATTCTCTCTCCTATTTAATTTTTCATACTCACAATATTTAAATTTTTTCTCTTTCTTACATCACTTTTCTTAATTCTCACGTCGAACCCATTTTGAAACACTTAGATCGGGACGGAGGGAGTAATAAATAAGGAGAAAAAGGAAAATAAATAAAAAAAGGGAAAAATAAAGATGCATGGGGACAATGGATGTCAGGAGTAGTACAGTACAAGGGCAAGGGTATAGTAGTATAACAGCAGGAGAAGCAATTGGAGCGCTTTGAATGCGGAGAGAGAAGAGAAGAGAAGAGAAGAGAGACAATTCGATCAGCAACTTTCTTCCTCAATGACAATGTCAGTCCCTCTTAATTTGTTACCCTCCCTCCCAACCCGATGTGAAAGCTCATTCACACACTCACTTTTTTTTTCCTCAATAATTCCCTCATTTCTTTTATGAAACAATTGTACTAGTTAATAATCTTCTGAAAAACAGTCACTTATTTATAATAAAGATCACACAAGTGTTAGTACAATTTAACAACAAAGTGCATACGAACATAATTAAAGTAAAAATACAGCAAAATAAATAAAAATTTAAATTGTACACTTCAGCAAGACATTGCTTGATAAAAAACTTTCATTAATAAAAGAGTCGGTCTGCTGAGAAACGCGTTTCTCCGTCGCGTGTGAAGAAACGGGGCTATGTTTGTCACGCGACATACTTAGCCAGTTTCTGGATATCCTTTTCAAACCTTCTGGATATCCAGAAGCTTGAATATGGATATTCAGAAGCTTTGGAAAGGATATCTAGAAACCAAATATTTTTTCTGGATATCCTTTCCAAAGCTTCTGGATATCCAGAAGCTTGAATATAGATATCCAGAAGCTTTGGAAAGGATATCCAGAAAAAATATTTGGTTTCTGGATATCCTTTCCAGCTACGGATATCCATATTCAAGCTTCGGATATCCATATTCAAGCTTCTGGATATCCAGAAGCTTTGGAAAGGATATCCAGTTGTTGTGGCTAAGTATGTCGCGCGACAAACTAAGCCCCGTTTCTCCATACGCGACGGAGAAACGCGTTTCTCCCCAGATTTTGTGTTAATAAAAAACTTGCAAAATACAAGTTAATAAATGAATACAATGAAAGCTCATTCACACACTCACTTTTTCCTCAATTCCCTCATTTCTTTCTTTGTATGAAATATTCAAATGTATTATTTTGACCGTCATTAAATAAATGTCCAAATTTTATATAAAAATATTTTAAACTTTTTATTTTTTGTACATTTAACTGTCAAAATACAAATATTCTAGTTATCCACTTTTCAAGTCCTTCATTTTTTTCTTTGTATATGGTAGATATTCAAATGTATTACTCTCTCCCTCCCTCAGCAAATGAATATTCAAATTTTATATAATGATTATTTTTTGTACATTTTAAATGTCAAAGATAGCAGAAATATTCTAGTTTTTTAGCCACTTTTCAAACATTTTTTTTGTAAAATATACAGTGACTATTAAATTTTTTTTGGTAAAAATATATTTAGGGACAGTTTTTTTTTTTTCCGAAAATGACATTCATTTTACGCAATTTTTCTTACAAATGAATATTTATTTAGAGACACAGGAAGTATTAATCTCCTATCTTATTGATATGCAAATGAAGATAATTTCTTATTTATAAATGAAATATTTATTTTGAATTAATATTTACAATGAGGCAAAAGAAGTAGTCCTTTAATTTTCAGAGTTTTTTTTTTCAAATCCAAAATATTTATTAATTTTGGGTTAATGGCCATTAAATCTCAATTTTACTTTTATATTATAAAATATTTTAATATTAACAATATTATTTTTGTGTAAGATAATGTATGTAAGAGACAAGTATGACGATATTTTTTTATAAAAAAAAAAAAGTATGAGCCAAAAAAACTATAACTCAATCGTCCTTTGATATCCATTTTCACACGAAATGTCAGAGGTTCAAACCTCACTCTACCTGATTTCTAACACTTTCAATTGTTACTTTTGTAATATATTAAACTATTAATTAATAAAAAAACTCATTTTTAAAATAAATAAATATAAATAAAATAAAATAAAATATGAGGATAATTTTGGAGATGATGGGGTAACATTCTATTATCCTCTCTTGCGCTTAATTAATAGGGTCAACATGACCTAGGGCATACATGAGTTGGAAATGAATACAAAAACTACCATTCTCTCCCTCTTTTACAAAACAATAACATTATGATAGTGTCTCTTTCTCTCTCTCTCTCTCTCTCTCTCTCTCTCTCTCTCTCTCTCTCTCTCTCTATCTATCCCTTTCACTTTTGTCCTTTCCAAAGAAAAAAACAAAAGGAAAAAGATAAAAAAAAAAAAAAAAAAAAATTGTAAAGGAAAGGAAAGCTTTTGAAAAAGCTTTGAAAACTTACCCACCCACTTTTTTCTCTCTCATAACTTCAATCATAAAGCAATCGATTACAAAATGATTTTACCAATCCATCTTTTCTGTTCTGCCAAAACACCTTTCCCTTGTTTCTTCTGCACCATTTATTACCCTCTTTTCGTGGAATGGGCCATCTACGGTAGGGTTAGACACCTCCCCATCTCTCCCTACGTATATACTCACTCCGTTTCAATACAACATTTTCAATTACTATATATGAACAAAAATTAAGAAAAAATTTAATAAAATAAATATTTTGAGTATTAAAAGTGAGATATAAAAAAATAATTGAATTGTTAATGTAAATATGACATGTGAATCCTATTAATATAAAAATAATAAAAGATTTTCATTTAATAAAGTGTGTAATTTGTAATATAACGCCTAATGAGAAAAATGTTTAGTTTGTAGTGGGACGGAGCGAGTACCCACTACACACTACACAATTTCCTTATTGGATATTGGATGTCATATTACAAACTACATCCTTTCTAAAATTGAAATATTTTATTAATTTTATATTAATGAGACCCATATGTTATACTAACAACAACAATTCAATTATTATTTTCTATCTCACTCTCTCTGCTACCTCACTTTTCATACTCGCAACATCTACTACGCTACACTTTTTCTTAATTATAGTGTAAACATTTACTAGAAAGTTTGTAGTGTGACGAATGGAGTATATATATATATATATACTAGTATATGCCCGTGTCCAAGGACACGGGTTATTATGATTTTTTTTTATTTTATTTTAATTTAAAAAAAAAACTTTTTTTTTAAGGGCAAAATGAAAATGAGACAAATGTATGAGAGCAAAATTGGAAAAAACCCATTTGATAATGTTCAAACCAATATTCACACAGCTATAATTTATACTATAGATTTAACGTTTTAATTATTATTTTTAATTTTGTTTTAGTCACACAAAACCCATAAGCTCAATTGGTGCAAAGGCCCAAGTCATACCAAGCCCAAAACATGTCTCTCTTCTATAACCACACTCTGCTTCCTCCCTGTCAACCCCACCAATCATCACTCTCCTACCCTTTCCTCTTCCGGCACCACTTTCCGCCACCCATGAGAGGTGCCTCCAAGTTCTCCCTCCTCTTCTCCACCCCCGTCTCTTTCCTCCACCACCACCGCCGCACACCCCTCCTCCTCCGCCTTTCTCGTACCATCTCCATATCCCTCATTTTTCCCACTCCTCCTCAATCACACTTACACTTACTCCCAATAAAAGCCTCCGCTAAAGAATTTAACACCCGAACCAATCATACTGTAGTCGACGGCCATTTTGGAGGGCCCTTTCCGTCCTCCTCGTACCCTTTGCCGGAGTGGTCGAAGCTGGTTGAAATTGTATCTGCTCTCGGATACCTTGACTACAGCTGCGGGTTAAGTATCCCGGTGAATGAGTTTGTGTCTTATGAAGGTTTGACGGAGCAGTTCGTTCGTGATGCCGCCGCCTGCTTGTCCTTCGCTTGTGTTAGACCGGATATTTTAGGGTTTGTACTTTTCTTCAGCTCCTTCTCTCTTATCAAATTCTTGAATGTCCTTTAATTTTTTTTTTTAATTTAAAAAAAAAAAATTTTTAAGGGTAAAATGGGAAAGGGACAAATGTATAAGGGCAAAATTGGAAAAAACCCATTTGGTACTGTTCAAACCACTGTTCACACAGGTCTAATTTATAATATATATATATATATATATATATATATATATATATATATATATATATATATATATATATATATATATATATATATATATATATATATATATATATATACATGCCCGTGTCCAAGGCCACATGAGTTTTTTTTTTATATATACATTAAAAAAAAAAAAAAGGTCGTTATTTTTTTTTTAATTTTAAAAAAAAAGAAACAAAAAATTTTTAAGGACAAAATTTAATTAAAAAAAAACATCCACACATGTGGGGGGTTTTTTTTTTTTTATTTAAAAAAAAAATCAGTTACTTAATTAATAAACCCACCGTTTTCTCCCCTATCTTCTACCCTTGGAATCTCTCCCAACCCCAAATAAACCCAATCCATGTCTCCTCTTTCTTTCCCGGAGTAGCTTCTCTCTCCCCATTCCCACCCTCGCCATCCTCGTCCTCTCCACCCTGCCCCCTTCCACCGCTACTCCATTTTCCCCATCGCATCTGACACCACCAACTACCGAGTCTTCTCTCTCTATCTCTCTCTCTCTCTCCATTCCATCTTCTTCCTCATGTGAGTTCCCCCTTTCTCTCTCTTTCCCTCTTAGCATAAACATGGAAGATGAAGTACTGGGTAGTGAGCTAAATCAGATTTGTTTATAGGTTTCAAATTTGAAAATTGAAATCTCAAATTCGTAAATTGGGATTTCAATTTTCATATTTGGGTTTTCATTTTTTTTTCAAAATTATGATTTCAAATTCTTCGAAACACCATTGTTGTAGATTTGTGTCCAGATTTTTGTGTATGTTTTTTAAAAAAAAAAAAATTTTAAGGGCAAAATAGGAAATGGACAAAAAAGTGAGGGCAAAATGGAAATTTCCACCATCAGCACTATTTATACTACTGTAGCCCATGGTGAGGTGGACAGGTTTCATTTATAATATATATATATATATATATATATATATATATATATATATATATATATATATATATATATATATATATATATATATATATATATGTCTATTTTTTCGTTTTATAACAATATATACACAAATTGACTTGATTAAAAAAAAAAGGAGAAAGGTAAAAAAAAAGTCATAGATTGTGAAGGTAAATAGTTGTATAACAGAGAGAAAATGAAGTCGGTAAGTAATTGTTGATTTGTTGTGTGTATGATATATAAGTGAGTCTTATTTTCTTTTTTGAACTTTGTTGATTACTTTTGTAAGATCAGAAGTGGTCTTTTTGCATATTACTACGAAGCGGAGGAATTATATATTCACTCGGTAAAAAAAAATTGTATTTCCTCTGTTTCATTTCAAATTACTAAAAAATCGTTAGGTACCGAAATTAAGAAAAAAACATATAACATTAAGGTGCTATAAGTGTGAAAAATGGTGTAGGAGAGAAAATGAGATAGCGAATAGTAAGTGAATATTTAATATGTAAGTATGACAAGTGAGCTAATTATTTAAAAAGTACTAAAAACTTGTTATTTTGAGATTTTGCAGTTTTAAGTGAAAAACCCAAAATAATAAATTTTGCAATTTCAAATGAGACACATGGAGTGCAGTTTTGCTTTGAAAAAAAATAAATTAAAAATATAAGTAGTGTAAATATTTTGAATATTTGAAATGAGTTTCATTGAGTAAAAAAATATTATAAAATTGTTATTTTTAAAAAAAAAATATTTACGTATAAAATATTGGATATTTAAAGTAAGAGAGCTTTCAAATGAAATACACAAAAGAAAATTAGTGCAAAATGAAACTAATGAATTTCTTAAAAAAAATACTTTCTCAGTATTAGATAAAAAAATGTATAATTTTTAGATAACTTTCTCAGTATTAGATAAAATAAATGTATACTCCCTCCGTCCCATTAGTATTAGCACAAACACTGTTTGCGCGGGAATTAAGGAATATGATATTTTAATAAAATGTTGTGAGTGTAAAAGAATGAGTGGAGAGAGAATGAGTGGAGGGTGTAATAAATTATAATGGTGTTGTGAGTATTAAAATAATGTAGGAGAGAGAATGAGTGGGGTTGGGTGAATATTTTATTAATATAAAGTTTCCTTTTTGGGAGTGAGCGGATATTAGCGGGACGCCCAAAAAGGAAAGTGTGCTAATATTAGCGGGACGGAGGGAGTATTTTTTAGATTTTAAATACTCCCTCTGTCCCAATAAGTGCTTCACCCTTTTGGGTGGGCACGCAAATTATGGAAATGAGAGGGAAAAAAAATATTGTGAGTGTAATTTGAAAATAGGAGAGAGAATTAGTGGAGATAATAGTAAATTATAATGGTGTTGTGAGTATTAAAATAATGTAGGAAAGAGAATGAGTGGAGGAAATAGTAAAGATTCTTTGCCAAAAAAAGGAAAGGTGAAGCTTCTAACGGAACGCCCTTTTGAATAATTAGTGAAGCTTTTATTGGGATGGAGGGAGTATGTTGGCATATTTGATGTGACCAGTCAAGTAAGAATAATTTAAATACATTATATTTGCTTTTTAGCGTTATATATTCCGTTTGATCCAAAACAACTTTTACTTTTAGAATTTTCGCCAATTTTTATAAACACAATTATCAATGATTTAATGAAAAAATATCAAATTTGCGTATATTAATTATCACTCTCTTCTACAATATTTCACTCAATAAAATAATTAATGAATTATTTCAAGTTTCAATGCAAGAATAAAAGTGAAAGTTCAATATTTTTAATTAAAAAAAATGGCCTAAAGTTGACAGTTATTTTGAACAGTAGAAAGTAACAGTTTAATTTTTTTTTCAAATATCTAATTTTTAAAATGTTGGTGTTACTTTCTCAATAATTTCATCTTTACGCTTCTTTTTATTTTTGCTCTGCCATATGTTTGTCAACTTGAAAAAGGGTGCAACTTTTTCTCTGAGTGTCAACGTGTAATACAGTTTGTGGACCTTGTTCTTCTTGACTTTGGTTACCATTTTCATGCTTTCTTTACGTACTATCTTACCTTTAGCCTTCCTGGGCAATAAAGCCAAAATGGGTTAAATAATAAAGGTTACCATTTTCATTTTCATGATTTCTTTACGTAATATCTTACCTTTAGCCTTCCTTCATGAGTAAAGTAGAAGAGAGAAAGTGAGTGAGAAGTTTTTATTATTAAATAGTTAATATTTTTTTTTATTGGAAATGATAAATTTTCAGCGAGGTATTTGTCCATTTTTTTATTTTTAAGAGGGCCTTCCTCATTCAAATTGTCAAAATAATGTCCAAAATGTCCCTAAATGATTATAAATCATTAATTTGGGCTGACGGAACATTAACGACCCAGATTGAGACACTTACAGTAAATCAAATTAATCTCGGTCCTTGATCATCCTAATCATTAGCTAAGATGAACATTGTCCATTTCTTATACCAAGTAGTCAACATGGTAATGTTAGAACATGAATTGCAAAATGTGTATACTTGATAAATATACATAAATATATAAATATGTAGACGTACATGTATAAATCATATATATAATATTATAATATAAGTGTAAAAAATTAATAAATGTGTAGAATTCATGAGTTAGAAGTTGTCATTTAATGATTGGCAGAATGGTAACATCACACCACTTCATGTGAATGGGTGTAATCCCTTAATGAAGTGTATGATATTCCATCAGCCTTTAGATACACACAAAATATTCATATTCTCTTATACATCATCTTCATAAAGTAATTGAAAATCAAGAGAGGGCAAAATCATCTAGAAGAACTTCATCTCCCTATTTTCTTCTCTTCTTCTTCTACAACATCAAGATTAGATGGATACAATAGGTACGATTCTGCCTCCATCTATTCTCAAACTTCTTCCAGACTTATGTATTGTGGAATTAAAGGAATAAAAATATTCCAATAATTGGTAACAGAGCCTCCTATTGTTTGGATTAAGTTTGAGTTTTAAAATAGCATGAAATGCTTTACTTCATGATACTGTTGAAATCATTATGTTTTGATGTTGATAAAACACTCTAAATCCGTTCATAGAGTATTAGTAATGATTACTTTGTTTAAATTCTGGAAAGTATTAAATTTTTTGCTCAAAAAGGTACAAAATTCGTCAAAAGACACAATGGTTCTTGCACGACTGTCCCATTGGCATGGCCACGCGTTCTTTTAAGCATAGCAGTGCGGATCTACTTGCTCAGCTGAGCACCTCTATATGCTCGGCCGAGCATCATTGTGCCGAATGACAATTAAGAAAAATCTCATTGCCACGGCCGCGCGTTGTTTGAAGCATGGCCGTGCGGATATAAGTGCTCGACCGAGCACTACTCTATGCTCGGCCGAGCATCATTGTGCCAAATGACAATATCTACTTGCTCGGCCGAGCACTTCTTTATGCTCGGCCGAGAAGCCACTGTATCAAGGTTTTATAGTGATTTACTTCATTTTTAGTAAAAAAACATACATTTTCAAGTCCTTTTGTGATTAATTATATGCTTAACAATTTTTTAAAATTTTAAATAATATTGTCAACAAAGTGATTTACGTTATTTAAATCCAAAATTGTTAAGTGTTGAATGTATACATTAATACGTGGATAACATGAATTTTCCAAAGAAGAACGTGTTATTTGACAAAATTTATACATTCATTTGGTAACAAGTAAAAGAACATTAGTTAGTCTTTCAGGTACATAAATCGGCCCAAAGGAAGATTAAGTATTTGATTAAGATATTGTTTAATTTCTTGGTTGCCTCAAGTTATTGTTTATGAGTCAACTCGCAATACAAATATTAGTTTTGATTTCATGTTGATTATTTATAGATGAGATTCATTTAATATAATTAATCACTTAATTAATTATGTGTGTAGTTATTGATACATGTTTTGTATTTTAATTATTTATTCTTATCCCCAAGAGATTTATTTAAAGTTTCTTCAGTTACTACTGCTATAAATAACGTACCGATGATTAATGGAACAAATTTTAAAACTTGAAAAAATAAGATAACCATGATCTTGGGCTGTATGGACATTGATATCGCATTAAGGGAACCAAGTCCCGCTACTTTCATTGATAAAAGCACACAGGAAGAGCGCATATATATTGTAAGTGGAATCGTTCCAACCGCGTAAGTCTAATAATCATGAAAAAGGCCGTCTCGGGGACATTTTTGAACAGGGTCTCCGAGGACGTTAATGCTAAAACTTTTCTCGATACCCTTGAAAAACACTTTGCAAAAAGCAAGAAATCGCAAACAAGTGCTTTCATGAGGAAGCTTGTTTCCATGAAGTACAAGTGTAACGGGAATTTACAGGAATACATTCTGGAAATTCTTCATCTTTCGACAAAACTAAAGGCACTTAAGTTAGAGATATCGAAAGATTTACTCGTGCAATTAGTTTTGATCTCATTTCCTCCTCAATTTGACCACTTTGAAGTGACCTGTAATTGTCAAAAGTACAAGTGGAATGTTAATGAACTCATTTCACATGTGACATAAAGCATCCACCTCTTCTCATGGGACGAAGAGAAAAGGGAAAGAAATTGTGGTTTCAAATAAGAGGCATAAGAGATCATTTAATGATCAAAACAATGAAGAATCTCCTATAAAGTGAAATGATTTTTTTTTACTCGATGGGGGGGGGTTGGGGGTGGGGTGGTGATGGGGATGGGGTAGGGGTGGTTGATGTGAGGTGGGTTTGGGGAAGATGGAGACGAGGAACTAGCGACCTAAAAAAAAATCGATAGTTTTGAATTGGTGTAGAATTGGTTTTGTAATTTTTTACTTTAACTATGGAATTATGGAATTGATTTTATGGAATTGGGCTATTAGAATTATAATTCAATTTCAATTATATCCCTCATTTTAGCATCCAAATAGCAGAATTGGAATTCCATGCTCCAATTCCAATTCCAAATTATGGAATTGGTGTACCCGAACATACCCTAAGTATATTTTATGTCTTTTTTAAACAAAGATTTATATTCATATTTGGAAAGGGACATAGTTAAATATATACATAGCTTTATTTATGTAAATATATTTAGACTAAGACTAATATTCTAACAAATTTCTTTCCTTTCGAGTATTAATCTTATTTTCGTTGTAGGAGTTGGATTGCACCAAATAAGGAACGGTTTGACTGATTGAAGAACATCTGAAATGTGCATATAAATTCAAGATCTCGGCACATTGAGAAGACACGGATTGAGAATTCTTTGGAAGGGACAACCTTGTGTTATTCACGAATTCAATATATTCTTTTAGGTTGTGAGTAAGGTTGTGACTTACATCTGAACTCACATCTAGATTTCTTTCAAGTTCTTTGTTCTACATCTCTTTAGAATATGCTCTCCTTGGGAAAGGAATATTGTTCTTGGTTTAGAAGCTGGTTACAACTTACTTTAGTATTTTAATATTTTTTGTTTCACTTATTTGTGTTTTCATCAATAAAGCAGTTTTTAATAGTGAAAATCTTTTTGGGCTTAAAGGCTAGTTTGCTGGGGTAGAACCAGTAAACGTTTATTTCTTTGTGTTATTTTTTTTACTGCGCTGCTTATTTGTGGATGTGTGAACAGTTATAACTCACATCTGTACTCACATCCATATTCTATTGTGTTGAATTGATTTCCTAGCTACACTAAACTTTCAATTTGTATCAGAGCCAACTCTCGATATATTATTGAGTGTTGATCCAGAAAGTGTAGTTATAATGGAATGTCAAAATCATCAAAACAAGCCCCCAGTCTTGGATGACACCAATAATTCTTTTTGGAAGTCTAAAATGCGTAACTACATCAAATCCATTGATGAAAGAGCATGGATGTGCATACTTGTGGCTTGACAACCTCCCACAGAGGAGAATAGGCTTGCTTCAGGTGTTGGTGAAACTTGTTTTGAAAGAAGGCCAGAGGAAAGATGGACTCTTGATAAAATTACCTCTGCAAATTATAATTCTAAAGCCATGGGTGCTATTTCCAGCCATGTTTATGGAAATATGTATAAGCTTATCACCAATGAATGTATAGCTAAGAATGCTTAGGATATCTTACAGATGCAATGTGAGGGGATTCCAAGTGTTAAATCCACCAGACGTAGGATCTTAATGTATAGATTTGAAATCCTTAGAATGGAGGAGACAGAAGACATTGTCTCCTATGCTGCTAAGATCCATGAGATCTCTAATGAATGGACTAGTCTTGGTGAATCCATCTCTAATGCTAGATTAGTGAGCAAAATTTTAAGTACTTTACCTGAAAGGTTCAACATAAAGGTGGCTGTTATAGAGGAGACTAGTGACATCAACACAGTAGGTTTAGATAAAATTGTTGGAATTTTAACTGTCTTTGAGCTAAATTTTGAAGCTCCGAAAAAAAACAAGGCCATAAGCCTTGCCCTTAAAAGCTCTGCAGCTGTTCCAAAGGAACTGGTTGAGCTCTCCTCAGAAATTGACAAGTCAAACCTTGAGGATGAGGATTTGACACTCATCTCTAAAAAAATTCAGTTCTATGCTAAAAAAAATAAAAGGTTGAGCAAGTTTCCCAACAGACCTGCTCCAAGTGATGAGAAACCTAAAGTTAGTAATGAGAATGGCTTCAAAAGGCCAAACCTAGAGAATAAGAAATCCTCTGAATCTGTGCAATGTAGAGCATGTCGTGACTTTGGTCACTATGCTAATGAGTGTGCTAACACACATAAAAATAAGGGAATGAGCTTAATTGCTTCCCTGAGTGATAGTAAGGATGAAAAGGAAGTTGCTAACATGTATGTAATAAACTGCCATTCTGTTTTTAATTCTCAATTTGCAGGAATAGAAGAAGGAGATTCTGAGGAAAATGTAGATGTGGACACATCCTTGTACACATCTGAAGATACATCAAATCTGACTCTCAACTGTTTCTCCATAAAAGATGATTCAGATGATGAAGAAAGAGACATTCCCAATGAGGAACTCTTTGAGACATACAGAGAACTGCATACAGATTGGATAAAGAGGATGGACAAAATTGAGGTACTGGCCAAGGTAAACAAAGCTCTTTCTGATAAATTAACTGTTTGTGAAGATGAGAAAGCTAGACTTTCAAAAGAAAATGATGATAAAAAAGATACAATTGCTAAACTTGAAGTTCTGGTGATCAAGAGAGAAGTTGAGCATGAAAAATTCAAAACTGATTTTGAAAATGCTGAAAGTGCATTAACCAAGTTAAATACTGGGAAAATGAAATTTGATGAAGCTCTATATCTTGGAAAAACTGGTATTGGGTTTGAAAAACCAAAATTTGTAAAGGAGGAATGTGAGGCTTCAACATTTGAGGTAAAACCAATTTTAAGTGCTAAAAAGCCAAGGAGAAGGCACTATATCTGTCATTATTGATTTCCTCCTGGACACATTTGTCCTTTCTGTTACAAGTTAAAAGCTGATAAAAAAAATTGGCTGTGTTAACCAAACTCAGATGTGTGGCAAGATGTGTACACATCCGGGCACACATCCTAGTACACATCAGCATGTGCACCACAAAAAGAAAACTGAAACCAAATGGGTTGCTAAACCTAGTGCTACCTATAATGTTGTCTACTCTTCCCTCAAGAGTAGTGTCTCTGGTTCCTGTTATTTTGATAGTGGGTGCTCTAGGCAAATGACTGGGAATAAAGAAGTCCTAAAGTGGTGGTGCACAAGGTAAAATCATTGGAAAATGGACCCTAGATGTTAAGGTTCTCCCAAATCTGCACAATGTATTCCATGTAGAAGGCCTAAAAGCTAACCTGATATGTATCAGTCAGTTGTGTGATGATGATCTCCATGTAAAATTTGATAAATACCTATGCGAGGTGTTTGATAAAGATAACAAATGTGTGTTTACAGGTCATAGATCTACTGATAATTGTTACCAATTTGGTGACAATCTGTCTTACCTTAGTACTAGAGTAAATGATGTCAATCTGTGGCACCAAAAACTAGGGCATGCTAGCAGTAGAAAATTAGAGAAACTCCAAAGGTATGAAGCTGTAAAGGACCTCCCTAAACTGAACTTTAAGAACACTGATGTATGTACTTCTTGTCAAAAGGGAAAGCAAACAAAATCCTCACATAAAATGGTCCAACAATGCTCCACATCTAAATGCTTAGAGCTGATACACACTGACGTGATGGGGCCTATAGAGGTAGAAAGCTTTGGTAGGAAGAAGTATACTTTTATGTGTGTTGATGACTACTCCAGGTACACATGGGTGATATTTTAAAGGGAGAAGTCTGAGACCATAGAGGAGTTCAAAAACTGGTACAAAAGGGTCATAAATTTGTATGGCCTTAAGGCTGTAAGGATTAGGCCTGACCATGGTACTGATTACGAAAACTCCATGTTTAATGCCTTCTGTAATTCCAAGGGAATTACTCATGAGTTCTTTGCTCCATATCTCCTCAACAAAATGGAGTTACAGAAAGGAAAAATAGAACCCTACAAGAAATGGCTAGAGTTATGCTAAGTTCCAAAACCATGTCAAAGAAATTTTGGGTAGAGACCTTGAATACTGCCTGCCACATTTGTAATAGGGTGTCTCTCAGAATTGGGAGCACTATGACACCCTATCAAATCCTACTTGGCAAGAAACCCACTCTAAGGTATTTTCATGTGTTTTGTTGTATCTCTTACATCCTCAATGATAGGGAATACTTGTCCAAGTTTGATTCTAAGAGTGATAAAGCAATATTGATAGGCTACTCCACTAATAATAGAGCATATAGGGTGTTCAACCTAAAAACAAAAACTATTATGGAATCTGCAAATGTGGCTTTTGATAATTCACTTTATCTGAACCTCAAGACTGCTGAGGATACTATTTTAGGCTGCTTGCTAGACTGGAAAGTTACAGAAACAGATGATGTGGTGCAAAAAGAGGATGCTAAGAATGAAACAGTGGCTGAAGCAGAGAAGGATGTGACTAAGGATGTGGACACATCTGCATTCACATTCGCACCCACATCTGTCCCCACATCCTCTCAAATTCTTGATCCTGAGGACAGCAACTCTGAATCTGACAAGGATGATAATCCAGAAGGGGATAAGGATGGGTCTGTGGACAGATCAAGGGATATCTCATCAAGAATCCAGAAAACCATCCCACCTCACAAGTAGTGGGAGATGTGCATGATAAGGTGATAACTAGGTAAAAAGGAAAGGTAAAGTACAGGGAGCTAGCTGGTTTGTGGAGTTCCTCATCAGCATTCTTAAGGTAAGTTTTTGCTGCTGCGTTTCAAACATTGAACCTAAAAACATTCATGAGGCTTTAAAGGATATAGACTGGATTTTGGCCATGCAAGAAGAGTTGAGTCAGTTTAAAAAGAATGATGTTTGGACCTTAGTACCTAGACCCTCTCATGGGAATGTCATTGGTACAAAATGGATTTTTAAAATAAGACTGGTGAAAAGGGGGTAATTACTAGGAATAAAGCCAGACTTGTGGCTCAAGGGTATACTCAAGTTGAAGGGATTGACTTTGAGGAAACTTTTGCTCTTGTTGCCAGAATTGAGTCCATAAGACTCTTATTGGCCATAGCATGCTACCTCAAACTAACTCTACATCAAATGGATGTTAAGAGTGCCTTTCTGAATGGGGTATTGAATGAAGAGGCCTATGTAGAACAACCTAAGGGCTTTAAGGATCATGAATACCCAAACCATGTGTATAAACTGAAAAATGTTTTGTATGGGCTGAAACAAGCCCCTAGAGCTTGGTATGGTAGGTTGACTGACCATCTTCTCCACCTAGGATTTAAGAGATGTGAAGTAGATAAAACTTTGTTTGTGAAAAGGGAAAGAAGGAAGATAATTGTGGCTCAAATTTATGTGGATGACATAGTGTTTGGATCAAATTCAGACACTATACTGACTGTATTTGTGGAAAGCATGACCTCCACATTTGAGATGAGTATGACAGGAGAATTGAACTATTTCCTAGGCTTACAAATCAAACAATTTAAGGAATGTATGTTTATTTCACAATCAAAATATGCCAAGAATCTTGTGAAATTTTTTTCCCCTAATCACTTTTCTCATCATAAGACTCCAATGGGGTCATCCCAAAGGCTCAGTCATGACACAGATGGTGAAAGTGTGGACCAAACTGTGTACAGAAGCGTGATAGGCAGTTTGTTATATCTCACTGCTAGTAGACTTGACATCATGTATAGTCTATGTCTTTGTGCAAGATATCAAGCAAACCCAATGGTTTCCCATCTCAAGGCCTTGAAAAGGATCATCAGATATGTGAATGGGACTGCAAATCTAGGGTTTCATTATTCAAAAGAGACTAAGATTAATCTGGTTGGGTATAGTGACTCTGATTGGACTAGCAATAGTGATGATAGGAAGAGTGCCACAGGGGGATGCTTCTATCTAGGAAGCAATATTATTTCTTGGTATAGTAGAAAGCAAAATTGTATCTCCCTATCTAAAGTTGAGGCTGAATATGTTGCCCTTGATAGCTGCTGCACATATGGATGAACCAAATGCTTAAGCACTATGGGTTGAATAGCGAAATTCTTACTGCCTTTTTTTGGTAACAAGAGGGCTTTAGACATATCCAAGAACCGTGTCCAACATTCCAGAACTAAGCATATTGATATTAGACACCATTTCATAAGGGATCTTGTAGAACAAAAACCTGCGTGTCTGGAATTTGTTGGGATTGAAAATCAACTTGCTAATTTATTTACAAAGGCATTAGATCATGAGAGATTTTTCTCCTTGAGGAAGTCTCTTGGCTTGTGTGATATTTGAGGATGTGAGCAAAAATGTGCAGACATTCGTTGACACATCTGTATATTTACAAACTAAAAAAAAATTATCATGCATTAGCACAAAAGATCTCAGTGTGGTCACTTGTTTGTCGTACATTATAGACATATCTGATTACCTAATTAAGGAAGACATTCTGGATGTACAGCCAATTTCTATGGCATTGCCTGATTCAACTAAATCTCCCTCTCCTTTCTTTGTTCCAATACCATCGGAACAGTCACCAAGTGAAGTTCCCTCAATTGAGGTGCCTGATCTAACTGAACCAACAATTGAGGAACCAACAGTTGTTCCCTCGCCACCAAAGGCTCCAACTCCTCCACCATCTTCTATTCCATCATATGTTGAGACTACTCCTCCCTTGGTTACTGTTTCCTCTGTAGTCTCCCCATTTATAAAAAAGAGGAAGGTACCACCCTCCAACCCTAAAGAGAAATCTGCAAATTCCTCACCTCCCAAGAAGGTGAGGAAGTCCCATAGAGTCAGAAAGCTTCAGAAGCTGACAAAGCTAAACACCAGAAGCTACTTGGTGGTAAACCCTCAACATACATCTCTCTTGATGATGAAGAAGAAGAGGAGGAAGAACCCCAGTTCAAATTGGTCAAAAGTACTAGGGCACAGAAGGACAATCCTCCTCAAACTGACAATGAAGAGGAGCCCCTAGCCAATTTACTCATGGAGCTGAAAGGGAAGAAGAAGGCTACATAAACTGTGCTTGAACCAGTTTTGGAGGAAGAAGAATCTAGTGAAGAGAGTAATGATACAACTAGTGATGAAAACTTCAAACTTGGACATGAGGAACTTGAGCAAGGGAAAGAAGACCAAACTGTGGAGCAACAAGCAACTGATGAAATAGTTGGTGAAGAAAGAATGGAACCCTCTCCCCAAAAGGATGTGACATCAGATGTGCACACATCCAAATGCACATCCTCAAGACTGACATCAAAAAGGGGTAATCTTGTTTCTCTCTCCTCATCTACTGCTTTGACCCCAGTCTCCCCTAAATTTTTATCACTTGATGCCTTTGAAAGGCATGAGAAAATTATAAATAAGGTGTTGATTAAAGAGATGATGAGAGATAGAGAGACCTTTGCTAGTCTAGATCTGGTTGAATTTTTAGTATAGAGGTATGTGGGTAACAGTTGACCACCCCAAAAACCTTCTTTCCCAAAGTTGTGTATGAATTCTATGCCAACTTGACCAAATGCCTAAACAACTCTGCTTCTCCAATGTTTTGCACTGTTTATGTCACTGGAAAGTTCATTTCATTTTCCCCCTCTATCATTAATACTTTTCTAGGGCTAGATGAAGTGGATGATGAAGTCTATGATGTGTCTGAAGATGAGATAGTGTCTACCCTTACTCATGGGAAGCTAAAAGATTGGCCCTCAAACCTAAGGATCTAGGTAGTGGCTCTCTCACCTCCTTTTATTGCTTTCTCCACCTCATCATGCCAACCTTTTCCCCTCAAACAACAAAACTTCTGTCACTTGGGTTCAAGCTGATTTGATATATAGATTGGGTGCCAAGAAGGCTATCAACTTTGAGGCATTTATCTTTAAAAAGATTTGTGGGTACTGTGAGCCCCCTTTCAAGAAATTGTTCCTGCCTTATCACTCTCTCATCTCTCAAATCCTAATTGCTCAAGGGGTCAGGACTGAAAATGGTGAGGCTAGAGTGAGTGAGTTTGATCTACTTAAGGAAACCAAGACTCTACTAGACCCAAAGCAGAGGTTTGTTGATCTGTCAATGGGGATTGAATCTAAAGATGTGAGTTAGGATGTGGCCACATCTAGTCACACATCTAAGGATTCTATTGATGCTCAACTGAAAGCCCTAGATTCATAAATTGTTACAGCTTAAGCTTTCTCCACATCTCTCAAGGCTCAATTGCTTGCCTTCCAGACTCATGCAGAGAACTTAAAAGCTTTGAAGGTAAATCTCCAAAAATGGAAGTATACACTTTCTAGTAAAAAAGGGGGAGAAGGAGAAGAAGAAGTTGATGAAGATAAGGAAGGTGAAATGAACTCGGGGGAGTTTTTGTTTGTTTTATATTTTGATTAAACTTTTAAACAGTTTTTGCTCTGTTAATGGTTAGGATTTGTTTTTCTTAAATCTGAGTTGATCTGTAACCTCCTATAACATTTGGTGGATGTTAATTTGCCTTGGTTTGTTAGACTACAAGTTTATGTACTGACTCATGTCTATGCAATTTTTTTGTGTAAATGTGTTTACACATCCTCACACACATCCATTTCAGGGGTAGGTTTGAAACTTGACAATCTTGGTTATTTGATATATATATTTGCTAAATCTTTGTTTTGACCAGAAAGTCCAAAATAGGGGGAGATTGAAGGAGTGAGATTTTAGGGAATATTGACTTTCCTAATTTGAATACAATTGGTAAGTGGATTTTATGTCTTTTTTAAACAAATATTTATATTCCTATTTGGAAAAGGACATACTTAAATATGTACATAGCTTTATTTATGTAAATATATTAGACTAGGACTAATATTCTAACAAATCTCTTTTCTTGTAAGTGTCAATCTTATGTTTCCTTGTATGAATTGGATTGCACCAAATAAAGAAGGGTTTGACTGATTGAAGAAATTCTCAAAGGTGCATATAAATACAAGACCTCGGCACATTGAGAAGACACGGATTGAGAATTCTTTGGAAGAGACAACCTTGTGTTATTCACGGATTCAATATACTTCCTCCATCCCGCCCGAAGAGGCAAAGGTTTGGCCTTGCACGGGAATTAAGAAAAGTGATGTAGGAAAGAGAAAAAGTGTATGGTGGAATAAATTTTGCGAGTATGTAAAGTGGTGTAGGAAAGAGAAAGTGGGGTAGGGAATATTAAGTGGATATTAAGTGGGGTAGGGAATACAATATGAAAGATTTCTCTCCGGCCGTTGTCTCTCTTTTATAAGAATAAGTATTCTCTTCCTTTATTTATATTACTTCTTTTGTTATAATAATTCCAATGGCTAGTGAGTAATCCTCCAAGTTCTCGGGGTTGGAAACTTAGCAATTATGTATTAATCTTTATAATTCATACTTCTCCTCCATGTCAAATCAATTCTCTTCATATCATTCTTAATGCTTACAATAGGGAGATGTCATTGGTTGTATAATCTTAGTTAATTAAGAAAAGAATCTTGATTAGCGGAATCCTATGAATTGAACTAGGCTTCATTAATCACAAGTGTAGTTTAATGACCTAGGGATGATCCTTTAGTGGAGAATGCGTGAAAATAACTTGAACTTAACGGATTTTAACTTATACGGAACCCTCGAGGGATAAGTCGGGTTACCCGCGCTTGAAAGACGGGAATACTTTAAATGGAACCTTCACAAGATAGGCCGCGTTAGTCTTAAAATACATGTGTTGGCCTTCACCCATAAGTAGTTAGCACAACTTAGTTTATCATCCTTGATCTATGACATTTTCATCTTAAAACAATTTCTTTATATCATTCTTAAACGCCTACAAATATAAAGACATTCGTATTTGTTTAAACCCTAGTTAATCGAGAGAAGGACGTAGTTGTGAATCTCGATTAGCTGAACCATATGAAGTAAACTGGGTTTCATTGATCACGAGAGTAGTTCAATGGCCTAGGAATGTTCCTTGAATGGAAAGTACGTGGATTTCCGAACAATAATGGATTCTTACTAGTTATGGGCCATCGAGAGATAAGGCATAATTAGTGAAGGATTCAAATGCTACTTGCTTGATCGTGAGAAGTAGCATAGGCCGAATGTACCATCCTTGTTATTTTGATGAAAACCTTTATTTAAAGCATGATTACTAAATGAAAATATGTTGTTCGAATCCCAATGCCGAGAACGTTTTTATTAGAAGTTAGAGTAGTTTATGTATGATTATAGTATTTTCATAAAAACTAAATATATTTACCCTAATCATTTTATTAATATATTTATATAAAAACAAGTATCATACAAATTAAACCATGTCTCTTTTGGATCGACCCGTACTTGAATTAGCTATACTAATATAGCCCGTGCACTTGCGGTATTTAAAAAGAACCTTTAGGTTTGAAACGAACAAGTTTTTGGCGCCGTTGCTGGGGACAACGGTTTACTTTTTGATATTTGTCTTTATTATATATTTTTTGTATTTATATATTATTATTTATAATTATTATGTTATATTCTAACTCTGTTTTGTAAGTACTTCTTCACCCTCCCCTCTTTCATTTGTCCTTAAAATATTGAGGACAATATTTACCTCAAGTATGGGGGGGGGGGTATCTATCTATATTTATTGGTTTTTAGTTTAGTTTTCCTTTTAACATAGTTGAATTTCTTTTTATCTTTTTATATGTATGCATCATACTTCTCATTCTCCAAAAAAAAAAAGGGAATCCCTATGATGACAAAAATTGCTCATCTTTTTGCTTGCCAATTGCCTTAGGATAATGCCTTTCCCTTTTTCTTCATATTTTGCATCTTTAGAATCGCAACCCTTCATAAAAATTTATCTTTCCATTTCCACTAAATCAAGGCAACAAAATTTAATCTTGCTTAAATAATTAAGTGACAATGTCACTAATTTTTGTAAAAAAAGAAGCAATAAGCACAAGCTATTATTTCCTTAGTAACTCGGGGCACGACGTTCGCTGTGACGATGCACTCTTGCCAAATGGAAGTAGTATATAAGTGTTTTTGATCTAAGTATTAGGAACATGGGGTTCGCTGCCACAATGTATCCTACATGAAATGTTCAAAACCACTCAAGTCTTTTGCAAACTTTAACACGTATAAATAAAATAAATTGTTAGCCTTGATAAATTTTCCACTATCATCCTCCATTTCCATCTTTGTGATTCAAAGTGCATCTCGATTCCTATGAATACTTCTAATTTGTGAATAAATGATCATTCTTCCTATTTGTACATTTCAAGCAATAAACCCTTTTTCACAAAGCACTCTAAAGAGTGAAATTTTCTTTATGCCAAGCTTATGATCCAAAAAGTTCATCCTTCTCTACATTATGCTTTGCTTAGCCAAATTCTATTTATGTTATAGTAATTTATTGTTCTCAAAATTACTCTCTTAAAATATTTTCCAAAACCTCTTTCTAAATAATCTCTATGGTTATAAAAAGTATGAATAGGTAGATAAAGACAATCTGCATGGCAATAAGG
Organism: Adenophora triphylla var. japonica; assembly: GCA_022495995.1. NCBI lineage: Eukaryota > Viridiplantae > Streptophyta > Magnoliopsida > Asterales > Campanulaceae > Adenophora > Adenophora triphylla. The sequence goes on along the minus strand of JAFEMH010002317.1, from coordinate 48,848 downwards.
CTTGTAACATTTATTTATTTTATGAGGGATCTAACTTTATGTTTTTATCATTTGAATTTTTCCTCCTTCTTCAACTTTTTATCTTAATCTTGCTTAGAGACAAGCAAGATTTAAGTGTGGGGGAGTTGATAAGTGACTATTTTATACTCATTTATAGCATTATTATTACATCATTTGCTTAGTATTTATTAAAATTTATTCTTAAATTAGCTTCTTTTATTCTTTATATTTGATTTTATGCTTGTTGGTATTTTTGTGCAATTATACAGATCTTAAGGTCAATTTTAAGAAAAATTGAAGCTTGGGATACGTCTAAAGGATCAAAGCAAGAAGGGACAGTTTGGAAAATAGCAAACAGGCCAAAACTCCACTTGCACGGCCGTGTACTTAAAATGGAGCGGCTGTGTAAAACCTTCTGCCGACCAAATATTACCCAAGTCATTTGGGGAGGCCGTGCCTTCAATCTGGAGCGGCCGTGCAAAGGAAGATAGAGCGGCCGTGTAGCAAAACGTGGAGCGTCCGTGCATTCAAGACAGTTCAAAAGGAAAATTGGCGCCAAGGCTTGCACGGTCGTGCAAGTTTCAATGCACGGCCGTGCACTCGCTGTTACCTGGCTGAAAAGGAATCTTCTAAAGAAAGCTTTTTGAAGAGTCCCAACCTTTCATACATATGCCTATATAAAGTCCCCTTTGTACTCAGTTTGAGGCATCTAGACAGATCTGAAAATATCCAAGACGGATCAGAATATATCTAGAATCAATAGCAAAACACTCTAGCAATATATTTATTTACATTTCTTAAAAAATTCAACAAATATTTTCAAGAGTTCTTGTACACCTTTGAAGATTGTGAATGAAATACAATATGGAAGATTTCTCTCCAGCCGTTGTCTCTCTTTTATAAGAATAAGTATTCTCTTCCTTTATTTATATTACTTCTTTTGTTGTAATAATTCCAATGGCTAGTGAGTAATCCTCCAAATTCTTGGGGTTGGAAACCCAACAATTATGTATTCATCTTTATAATTCATACTTCTCCACTATATCAAATCAATTCTCTTCATATCATTCTTAATGCTTACAATAGGGAGACGTCCTTAGTTGTACGTGGATTTCCGAACATTAATGGATTCTCTTCATATTATTCTTAATGCTTACAATAGGGAGACGTCATTGATCACGAGAGTAGTCAATGGCCTAGGGATGTTCCTTGAATGGAAAGTACATGGATTTCCGAACATTAATGGATTCTTACTAGTTATGCGCCATCGAGAGATAGGACATAATTAGTGAAGGATACAAATGCTACTTGGTTGATCGTGAGAAGTAGCATAGGCCGAATGTACCATCCTTGTTATTTTGATGAAAACCTTTATTTAAATCATGATTACTTGATGAACATATGTTGTTCGAATCCCAATCCCGAGAACATTTTTATTATATGTTAGAGTAGTTTATGTATGTATCTAGTATTTTCATAAAAACTAAATATATTTTCCCCAGTAATTTTATTTATATATTTATATAAATACAAGTATCATGCAAAGTAAACCTTGTCTCTGTGGGATCGACCCGTACTGGCATTAGTTATACTACTATAGCCCGTGCACTTGCGATATTTAAAAAGAACTGTTAGGTTTTAAACGAACAAGTTTTTGGCGCCGTTGCCGGGGACAATGGTTTACTTTTTAATATTTGTCTTTATTATATATTTTTTGTATTTTTATATTATTATTTTTAATTATTATGTTATATTCTAACTCTCTTTTGTAGATACATACTATTTTCAAAAAAAAATGCGCAAAAGATATGCCCGCTAGATTGAAAACCCGAAAGGGCGGTCTAGGCAAAAATCAGGGTGCGCCACTAAGAAAAAAAAATCAAAGGACAAAGGGAGACTATTCTTCAATCTTCTTCATCAAACATCATTCGATCCTCTTCAAATCAAATCAACAAGGAGAGCCTTCTTCGATCATCTTCAAATCAAGAGAGAAGACTCACAAGCATGTTCACAAAGTCATCTACCACTTGCAAGCAACTTGGGGCTTGAGACAGCAAAGGGCCTTGGACATAGAGCCATTACGACAGTCGACAGATTTGTAGTCGTTTGCCTCCTAGAGACACGAATCAAGGTAGAATTAAGAATGAAGATTCGCAACAGGCCTAGATGTGTTCACACAAGGTTACTCATTGAAATTCAGCCTTGCTGACTAGCAGCAGATTCTGCATAAACCTGATTTTGTCCCAACTTGTTAAACACAAGTTCACTCCTATAGTTCACCCATCTCAAATATAAATCCATACAAATGTCCCTACATGTCCATATAACATATACTCATACATAAACTCACCACCAAAATGACCAACCGGCCATTTACATGAACAGACGTGGTGTAACGGCCCTAACCCTAGGCACTAATTTAACATCATATTGTGTGTTTTTAATATTATCGTTAATATTATGTGATCATTTTATATCTTAGATTACTTATATTAGGATGGGATAATTGAGAAAATCAAATAAAGTCTATGGAGAGAGTATAATAATTGACAATAATAAAATGGGAGTAGTTAGGCTTTAGTTTGTGTAGGGGGAAAGAAATAAAATGTGAAAGCCTAAATATTTGGGTATGGGGGGACCATACCCTTATCTCTAATTTCCCTCATACTCCCTCCTTGGACCGGCCCCCCCCCTCTCTTTACCAAATATGTACTCCACCTCTCTTCTTCTTCTCCTTCACTTTCTCTCTCAACCTTCCATGGATGCTTTGGAAACCCACCTCTTCTCAAGCTCCTTCCAAGATCAATCCTTCACCATTTTTTGATCCGAGAGCACTTTTGTAATCGGGAGACCAAGAGGAGTTCTTCAAGCTCAAGAAATCCATAATCCACCTCCTATTCCAATGTGAGTTATTATGACCTCCCTTCTATGTGATGTTCATGAATTAATTAAGGTTGTTCTTGTTAATAAAATGGTTGTTGATGCTTGGAAACTCTCTTGGATGTTGAGAAATTTAGTAGTGAATTAGAATGTTGTTGTTGATTAGGAAAGTGGGTCAAAAAGGTAAGCAAATGGGTTAACTAAATTAAGAAATTTATACTTGGAAAGTGATAGTGAAATGGGTAGTGATTCAAAGGGTAAATGATATAAGATTTAATCATTTTGGGTTACATGGCTTAGTAAATGAGTTGTTATGATTCCCTTCTCCTACTTGTTCATGAGCTCTTTAAATGATGTCCTTGTTCTTAAAATGTTGATTTCATGCCTTAGAAACCTTATTGGAAGTTGGATGATTGGTAAATGACATTTGTTGAAGCTAGGATTCAATGAAGATAACCTAGGAGATTTGAAATGGGTAATGGGTGTAGTAATAATTAATCTAGAATTAACTATTTTGGGTTTGCATGATTTTAGGATGAACTTGATAAAGACATGAAACTCCCTTGGTGTTCTTGGATTTAGAGTAGAGCAAAAAGGTAAGAAAAATGAACTAAGTGGAAGATGTTGGATTTGAGCCTGCTGGAGATTGGCTATGGGCGGTCGCCCATGTGAGCATGTGCGGTCGCCCATGAGCCCAGAAAGACCATTGCCTTGAAAACCCTCTTGGGCGGTCGCCCAAGAGGTATGGGCGGTCGCCCAAGACCCCAGAAAGTTTAACTGTAAATCTGAACCGGAATTTGTTAGCATCATTGTTTGGTCACTTATAGATTGTGACTCCCACTTAGTAAATTGAGCTTGAACCTTCATAGAGGCCTTGTTTTATTGTATAATGACCTTGTAGGAGGGATTGATGATATTTCCTTGCCTTACTTTGAGTTCATATACATTGTTTATATTATGCATAGTGTGTTAATTTATTGTTACACTATGATATTGGTTGGACATGAGTATATTTACCATGTTGATATATTGTTATCCCTTTTTGTGGATTTTATTCAAGTATCTATTATGTGCTTGAAAATGTTGAATACTTGAAATAGTATTGCTATCTGCATGATATGCTATTGTGGTATGTATCCCTACTTTGGATCATACAATGTTTGGTTAAGCAAGTATGTTATTACTGTGCTTAGTTATGTAAATCCAGCTGGTATTTGTTTGGTGGGCAATGTTATGGAATTATAATGGCACCGAGCCAAGTTCATTATAATTCATACATTGGTAACCCAGTTGTCCCCCTTGTGTGGGATTAGTGGGCTAGCATCTCTTTTTGAGGTAGATGGTCTAGTTTCACTGGGGATATGACTGTGTGTCAGAATCCCTATGGTACTGTTATTGTTCATGGTTCCGGAACCGCTTCATCAAATGTTGCTGCTGCTCGGATGTGTATATCCTTTTGGAGTTAAAACCTTGGCTCAGTATCCTTCTAAGTGTTACTTTATCGTACTTATGTGTTTGATATATTCATGATGAGCTGGTCGTTGTTTCCAACCGGTATGGGACGGTTGGCAGGGAGCCTCTCGATTATGTGGATATGTCTTTCGATGTATTGCATCTTGTTTGGCATCTTGCTGCATTCATAATAGCTTGCTGAGATTTATTCTCACCCCTCTCCCTTTACTGTTTTTAGATTCTGAGACAGGTGGACCAGCCAAGTAAGGGCGGTGAGGAGTTTGGAAGTTATATTGTGGGAATTGTCGGGGTATGATTAGGTTGGTATAGAAAGTGTACGTTGGTATAATTCATTTGTGGACTTGTATTTATAAATCTTTATTTTATGTTATAACCGAGGCCTTTTTGTAATTAAAACAGTTTCTTACTTTCTAAGTTAGTCAACTATTTCTCCATGGTGAAAAGGTGTAGATTTATTTTGAAATAATTACAACAATGGTATTTATTTTTGAATGATAATTAAAGGTTTTAAAAGTTTAGGATCTCTGGGTTAGTTTGAGGACGCTCCAGCTCGGGACACGTGTAGGTTCCGGGTCGGGGTCCTCACAGTTGGTATCAGAGCTCGGTTAGAATTCTCGGGTAGAGTCTAGCTGAGTGAGAGTGTGCGATAACTTGCGTCGAGAGTTTAATGCAGGAATTTGTTCAAAGGCAGAAAATGATATTAATCGACCAATGAATCAAGGAAAGGTGAGTTATGGAAAGATAGATTTCCCCACCATCATTTGAGGTATTCTACCTGTCTCAGGAGTTAGGGTCCCTACTTTTGTAAATCCTTGTACATTCGTTCTCATGTGGCATTACATTTCATCTTTATTTGCATAATTGGCCTAAGGGTTGCCTTATGTGCTGGAGGTTCTTCTCCGATGGGGTCGTACCTCGAATCATCCTTAATTATCTTGGTAGTTGTGATTAAGTGGGCATGTATTGCCGGTAGATTTGGTCGAGTTACCAATCCGTGAATCGTCGTTATGTTAACCTGAATTATTTGAATAGTTGTTGTGTTTGAGGAGGACTGTCGCAAGAAGCGAGTCTCCTTATCTACGTTTGATTTACCTCCGTGTATAATTGAGTCGGGTAAATTATTAATTGATATTATGTCACATACGCGTAATTGTCGAAAGTATGGCCTAATTAAGAGTGATTTATGGTTGTGTACTTGCGTGATTAATTATACATTGGTGTCTCGTGGGGAGACTAGATATATGGGGCTAGTATTGAAAGTGATAGTCTAAGTGGGATTATATGGGTTATAAAATATCGCGAGTACGAGATCTGATAGAACCAATATATCTTTGCCTTATGTGCTATTAGTTGATTAAGTGGTGTTTTCTATGTGAGTTTCAAAATGGGTTTTCATCAGGTATCATACCAGGATATTGAGATTTGGAATTGCTATAAGGTATTATTTTGGCATTCGGATTCCTAGATAGAGGACACTAATTGGGATGATGGACTTGATGATTCATCTTGGGAAAGTATTTGATAAAGAAGATAATGAGCTTATGGAATCTCCATAAGGGTAAATTGTTACTATAATTAGAAAAGATGATACTTGGTGGTTATTTACAAGGTTATAGAGATCTTAAATAGGTAACTGTGAAGAATAAGTATTCGTTAGCACTTGTTGACGATTTGTATGACTGATTTTAGAAACTAGTAGGATACTCAATGGTTATTAGTTAAATTTTCGGAGTGTTACAATTACGGTGAAAATTTGCTTAAAGGATATACTTAAGATAACATTTATATATATAGTATGACCGTTTTGATTTGTGGATTGTGTATTAGTGATGGAGAGGTAAAATAGGGAAAATGCAAAGAAGTATAATAGATACAGTTATTGGTGACTTAAAGGATCAACTTCAGGAATTGGTGAAACATGCACATGGTTTGTTTTGAGAGATGATTATCATTAGTTGAGAAAATAAAATGAGGATAAATCTTATTGGAAGACATGATACTTTAGGATGATTACACCGTATAGGTTGACTTAGTTGCGCGACTCATATAAGGGATTGGTGTGATGCTCGGAAGATATTGACGCTATACGGATTTCGAATTGTTGAGGGTTATAGGGAGGTAAGTTAGATTATACCGTAATGTTTAATCGAAATTTGGGAATGATTGATCTATGTGAGCTCTAATTATATTTTCTTATTTAGAAATTATGGTATTTAATTGGGAACTAGATGTTACAATACGTTGTTACTAAGTACAATACCAATATCGAAGGTAAGGAATAGATGACTCAAATTAAGTAAAAGTGTTGAATATTCAACTTGAGGAATTATTGAATTGAGAATGATTTACCTAGTTTATAAGCTTAACGATTGTTTTAGTGTTATTTATCGGAAATAGTTATAGTATGGCAAGATTGTGTTTTCTTATAAAGAAATTAACTAAGTATAAATATTATAAGTGGTGGCTATACTATAAATAGAGGTCAAACAAGAATATTTTGTTGGAATTGTTTTAAAAGTGCTTTACAACTTTGGATTATAAATTGAACTCCAGTATGAGCATTTGTACCCTTCAGGGATATTTTGATTTATTAAAGTCAGTGAACCGTTTTTGTGTACCTTAAAATCTGGGAGTAATTTAATTATCCACCACTGGAATGGGACGGTTGTAGATAATTAAATCACTCGAGTTATTTTGTTAGCTTATCAATCTTTTGAAATTTCTTAAATTGTGAGTGGTTTAGTTAATTAAAACTGGTATGGGCCGGTTTTAAATAAATAAACCATTCGGGTCTCTTTGAATCTCTTTTTATATTATCCTTTGGAATTTTGAAAGATGTTGTAACTTTTAGAAAGACTTGGTATCCTAAAGATATAAATTGTTCAGAAGCAAGTAGAAATTGCAACCTAGTTTCCCTATAATGATTGATTGTATTCAAGTCTTGATCCGAGAAATGATTGATAATTTGTGAGGTTGTTATTGTGTTGGTCGCAGTAGACTCGGTTTTGTTTTGGAGTTGGTTCGGCTCCGTTGTGGGCGGCCAACCATTTGATTTGAATATTGATCTGTCACTGGACCTGAGCATAATTAGAGCATTGAATTATGATATATAGTCGACTAGTATTCCGTTTATGGGAATCAGGGTCTTATTGACATGTTTACATTTATTATTTCGTAGACAGTTATTTAATGTTTGTATCATGAGGAATGAGGATGAGATAATTAAGATAATTCGTTTCAAGCGAGTCGAGACATAAGGTGGGTTGGTCATAAATGTGAAAATAGAAATTTGACGTTATAAGCTCTATTATTATATTTAGAGTTCTAGATTGAGCTGAGAGTATTATCACGATGGATTTTGTGATTTGGGTTACCTTGGAAGTAAAAAGGGAGTATGTCATTTTGTTTATAGGAAGTTAATTTGTATTTTCGACTCATTATATGTATATTTTGATGAGGTATTCATTGATATAGTCCTCATAAATCTCAGGAGATCGTTTAATTGTATAAACCCATAGTGTTAAATGGATTGGATAGACATCGTTCGGGAAGGTCCTTTTGGGAAGGTAGGAATGCTATTAAGTTTAACCTTGTGAAAAGTTGAGGAATCATTGCTTATTGTTGATGGTATGCTACGGGCATGAACAATGGATGTTAGTGGTCAATGGTACGTATGGTTACCGAGGGTTGAGTGCGTATAATAGTAGTTATCCTTCTAACATTGAGATAAAACCGTATGAGGCATAGTTTGGGAAGAAAATATCGATCTCTAATTTGTTGGAGTGAGTTTGGAGAAGCAAGGCCTAAGGTAAATTGGCGCCAAAGTTCGTTAATCCATTTGAAGCTTAGAAAAGGTGGGTGATTTGACTTATAGACTGGCTTGGAGAAGCTTATAGAGTATTTGAAGTTTTAATGTGATATTGTAATGTATTTGGTTACATAAGTTGTAATACCTTATTTATTTATATTTTCATCGAGATCGGAAAATTCGTGTTAGTGATAATTGTATAGTACGCTTGGATCATTAAGTGGTAATATCATATTATTAATGGAATTAGAAATTTAATTTCTTTGGGAGAAGAATCACAACATTGAAGAGACTATTTGGAAATTGAAGTTTGAGGTATACATGTAACCGATGCGGGTTGATCAGTTAGGTAAGTGACAGTCAAATTCGGGACGAATTTTCTTTAAGGGGGAGTGAGTGTAACGACCCTAACCCTAGGCACTAATTTAACATCATATTGTGTGTTTTTAATATTATCGTTAATATTATGTGATCATTTTATATCTTAGATTACTTATATTAGGATGGGATAATTGAGAAAATCAAATAAAGTCTATGGAGAGAGTATAATAATTGACAATAATAAAATGGGAGTAGTTAGGCTTCAGTTTGTGTAGGGAAAGAAATAAAATGTGAAAGCCTAAATATTTGGGTATGGGGACCATACCCTTATCTCTAATTTCCCTCATACTCCCTCCTTGGACCGCCCCCTCTCTTTACCAAATATGTACTCCACCTCTCTTCTTCTTCTCCTTCACTTTCTCTCTCAACCTTCCATGGATGCTTTGGAAACCCACCTCTTCTCAAGCTCCTTCCAAGATCAATCCTTCACCATTTTTTGATCCGAGAGCACTTTTGTAATCGGGAGACCAAGAGGAGTTCTTCAAGCTCAAGAAATCCATAATCCACCTCCTATTCCAATGTGAGTTATTATGACCTCCCTTCTATGTGATGTTCATGAATTAATTAAGGTTGTTCTTGTTAATAAAATGGTTGTTGATGCTTGGAAACTCTCTTGGATGTTGAGAAATTTAGTAGTGAATTAGAATGTTGTTGTTGATTAGGAAAGTGGGTCAAGAAGGTAAGCAAATGGGTTAACTAAATTAAGAAATTTATACTTGGAAAGTGATAGTGAAATGGGTAGTGATTCAAAGGGTAAATGATATAAGATTTAATCATTTTGGGTTACATGGCTTAGTAAATGAGTTGTTATGATTCCCTTCTCCTACTTGTTCATGAGCTCTTTAAATGATGTCCTTGTTCTTAAAATGTTGATTTCATGCCTTAGAAACCTTATTGGAAGTTGGATGATTGGTAAATGACATTTGTTGAAGCTAGGATTCAATGAAGATAACCTAGGAGATTTGAAATGGGTAATGGGTGTAGTAATAATTAATCTAGAATTAACTATTTTGGGTTTGCATGATTTTAGGATGAACTTGATAAAGACATGAAACTCCCTTGGTGTTCTTGGATTTAGAGTAGAGCAAAAAGGTAAGAAAAATGAACTAAGTGGAAGATGTTGGATTTGAGCTGCTTGGAGATTGGCTATGGGCGGTCGCCCGTGAGCATGTGCGGTCGCCCATGAGCCCAGAAAGACCATTGCCTTGAAAACCCTCTTGGGCGGTCGCCCAAGAGGTATGGGCGGTCGCCCAAGACCCCAGAAAGTTTAGCTGTAAAGTCCCGAACCGGAATTTGTTAGCATCATTGTTTGGTCACTTATAGATTGTGACTCCCACTTAGTAAATTGAGCTTGAACCTTCATAGAGGCCTTGTTTTATTGTATAATGACCTTGTAGGAGGGATTGATGATATTTCCTTGCCTTACTTTGAGTTCATATACATTGTTTATATTATGCATAGTGTGTTAATTTATTGTTACACTATGATATTGGTTGGACATGAGTATATTTACCATGTTGATATATTGTTATCCCTTTTTGTGGATTTTATTCAAGTATCTATTATGTGCTTGAAAATGTTGAATACTTGATATAGTATTGCTATCTGCATGATATGCTATTGTGGTATGTATCCCTACTTTGGATCATACAATGTTTGGTTAAGCAAGTACGTTATTACTGTGCTTAGTTATGTAAATCCAGCTGGTATTTGTTTGTTGGGCAATGTTATGGAATTGTAATGGCACCGAGCCAAGTTCATTATAATTCATACATTGGTAACCCAGTTGTCCCCCTTGTGTGGGATTAGTGGGCTAGCATCTCTTTTTGAGGTAGATGGTCTAGTTTCACCGGGGGGATATGACTGTGTGTCGAATCCCTATGGTACTGTTATTGTTCATGGTTCCGGAACCGCTTCATCAAATGTTGCTGCTGCTCGGATGTGTATATCCTTTTGGAGTTAAAACCTTAGCTCAGTATCCTTCTAAGTGTTACTTTATCGTACTTATGTGTTGTGATATATTCATGATGAGCTGGTCGTTGTTTCCAACCGGTATGGGACGGTTGGCGGCGGAGCCTCTGATTATGTGGATATGTCTTTCGATGTATTGCATCTTGTTTGGCATCTTGCTGCATTCATAATAGCTTGTTGAGATTTATTCTCACCCCTCTCCCTTCTTGTTTTTAGATTCTGAGACAGGTGGACCAGCCAAGTAAGGGCGGTGAGGAGTTTGGAAGTTATATTGTGGGAATTGTCGGGGTATGATTAGGTTGGTATAGAAAGTGTACGTTGGTATAATTCATTTGTGGACTTGTATTTATAAATCTTTATTTTATGTTATAACCGAGGCCTTTTTGTAATTAAAACAGTTTCTTACTTTCTAAGTTAGTCAACTATTTCTCCATGGTGAAAAGGTGTAGATTTATTTTGAAATAATTACAACAATGGTATTTATTTTTGAATGATAATTAAAGGTTTTAAAAGTTTAGGATCTCTGGGTTAGTTTGAGGACGCTCCAGCTCGGGACACGTGTAGGTTCCGGGTCGGGGTCCTCACACGTGGACACTACCACATGAGTCTAGTTAAACAACTAAAATCCGAAAAATCTATTTGGAATCTTTATGTGCTAACAGGTGCAGAAGGAAAGAATAAATGGGGTCCATCCGGGACCAGCATGCATATATCCTTGCATTACAGGAGCCGACAGAACCTCCACCTCAACCGACAACTTCAAGTTCGTGACCTCAGCAACATCAACAAAGTCTGTGACGGCAGCAAATTTCAAGTCCGTGACCTCGGCAACATCAACAAAGTCTATGACGGCAGCAAACATCAAGTCCGTGACCTCGACAACATCAACAAAGTTTGTGACAGCAGCAAACTTCAAGTCTGTGACCTCAGCAACATCAACAAAGTCTGTGACGACAGCCAACTTCAAGTCCATGACCTCGACAATCACAACAAAGTCTGTGATGGCAGTAACGAAAACAAAGTCCGTGACCTCGGAAACAACGGCAACGTCTGTAACCTCGGGCGGTGCATCATCAAAAAACGGATATTTTCAGAATTGGGTCAAGTCCTTGATTCCTCAGTATGAATTTATCCATGGTTCGAAAGCACTCAAACAACCTCAGCTACGTCAGTAACCTCGGGCGGCACACTTCAACAACTTCATCAACAAACCAGGTATCATCGAAATAGGGTCAAGTCTTTGATTCCTCAATATGATTTTACCTTTTCAAAAAAAATCCCTCTTCGATTTTCAAAATGGTTTTCAAAATACCTAAATCAGCCTTTTTTAGTGTTTTGGAGTCGAACTACGTTTTGGTCTGATTCTCCGATAGAAATACGTAGGCAGCCGTGCGGCACGACCATCCCGCTGTTCAGGATGATGTCTTTTCTGTCGACGACATGACTTCTTCCATAAGTCCTGTTGCCGAGGGGCTCTGTAGACACCCCATTCTGAACCCATAATTACATGATTACACTACTCTTCGTCTCTCTTTTGTGTTTTGATGAAAGCATATTAGTTTCGTCATGTTTCGTTAAGTTTCTAACTAACCTCATTAGTTTTGGACCTAACTGACTAACGGAATAACTGAAGAGGACAAAATGGTCATTTGACTAGTTGTTCCGCACGGGACATACATGTCTCGTGTGAGACAACCCCTCTACAGGATGTACAGAATCACTTTCCTTCTCCGTTTCAACCTCTTTTTCTGATAAATCTTATCCAATCTGGTTCTCCAATGATATTTGAGTTCTGGAAGTTTCCTAGGGTGGAATCCCAATCCACATTTACCTCTTAAACCCCTATAAATACCTGATAGCTCTCAGTATTTCAGGTCCCCAATTCCTAATCGAAAACACATAACACACACAAGTTGTTGGTTTCTCTCCCCGAAAGATTCCTTCAAATCACTCATAAACAACTCCCAAATTCGTCCATCAACCACGTTGATTGACGAACATTCAAGGCTCAAGCCTAGAATCAAGGCTAAACTCTGTCCAAATCATTCCTCGACCGAGAAAAACACTTAGAACCACGTTCTAAATCAAACACTCCCTAAACACAAGGTAAACTCCTTTTACTTTCTTCTTCTCAATCCCTCTAATTGCTTTTAGAGTAGTGTAATCCTATCAAAAAAATTAGCCTAGAGTCCCTTCAATCCATGGAGGTGATCTCGAAGCATACAATCCGACATTCCTAATTAAGAAATTAATTAGGGTTTGATTGTTTTTATTTTATTACTCCCTCCGTCCCACTTCAATTGGGCCACTTTCCTTTTTGGGACATCCCACTTCAAATGAGCCATTCCATAAATGGAAAGAAGTGAACATTGTTTCGGACATTTATACCCTCATAATGTTTATATATTTACAAAAAAACCATTCATTATACCATTATAATTTTAACATATTTACAAAAAAATTAATCATTAACTTACTATTCCTTCCACTCATTCTCTCTCTTATTAAATGTTTTTAACTTTTACATTCTCTCTCCTCTAATTTTTTTACCCACTTTCAATTCTTCACTCATTTTTAAAAAAATTCTTAAAAAGCGTGCAAAGATGTCATGGCTCAATTGAAGTGGGACGGAGGGAGTATTATATTGTAAAGATTAATAATACTTAATTGGCAAGACCGATCTTCAGATTGGGTGAAAAGGGTGCTCCTCGACCTTCCATTCCATAACTTAACCCCCGAACCCTCAAATCTCTTTAAACTATCAAAATGTTTTTTCTTATTGTTTTCCTAAATAAATAATAAGTGGCGACTCTGTTATTCCATAAAAATATAAATGCTACACCGTGCAAAGGAAGATAGAGAGGCCTTGTAGCAAAACGTGGAGCGGCCGTGCATTCAAGACAATTCAAAAGAAAAATTGGCATCAAGGCTTTCACGGCCGTGCAAGTTTCAACGCACGGTCGTGCACTCGCTGTTACCAGGCTGAAAATGCACCTTTTGAAGAAAGCCTTTTGAAGAGTCCCAACCTTTCATACATATGCCTATTTAAAGGCCCCTTTGTACTCCGTTTTAGGCAGCCAGAGAGATCCAAAAACATCCAAGACGGATCAGAATATATCTAGAATCATTAGCAAAACATTCTAGCAACATATTTATTTACATTTCTTCAAAGATTTATCAAATATTCTCAAGAGTTCTTGTAGACCTTTGAAGATTGTGAATGGAATACAATATGAAAGATTTCTCTCCAGCTGTTGTCTCTCTTTTATAAGAATAAGTATTCTCTTCCTTTATTTATATTACTTCTTTTGTTATAATAATTTCAATGGCTAGTGAGTAATCTCCCAAGTTCTCGGGGTTGGAAACTCAGCAATTATGTATTCATCTTTATAATTCATATTTCTCCTCCATGTCAAATCAATTCTCTTCATATCATTCTTAATGCTTACAATAGGCAAACGTCCTTGGTTGTATAATCTTAATTAATTAAGAAAAGAATCTTGATTAGCGGAATCCTATGAATTGAACTAGGCTTCATTAATCACAAGTGTAGTTTAATGACCTAGGGAAGATCCTTTAGTGGAGAATGCATGAGAATAACTTGAACTTAACGGATTTTGACTTATACGGAACCCTTGAGAGATAAGTCGGGTTACCCGCACGTGACAGGCGGGAATACCTTAAATGAAACCTTAACGAGATAGGCCGCATTAGTCTTAAAATACATGTGCTAGGCCTTCACCCATAAGTAGTTAGCACAACTTAGCGTATCATCCTTGATCTATGACATTTTCATCTTAAAACAATTTCTTCATATCATTCTTAAACGCCTACAAATATAAAGACGTTCATATTTGTATAAACCCTAGTTAATCGAGAGAAGGACATAGCTGTGAATCTCGATTAGCCGAACCATATGAAGTAAACTGAGTTTCATTGATCACGAGAGTGGTCAATGGCCTAGGGATGTTCCTTGAATGGTAAGTAAGTGGATTTCCGAACATTAATGGATTCTTACTAGTTATGTGCCATCGAGAGATAGAGCATAATTAGTGAAGGATACAAATGCTACTTGCTTGATCGTGAGAAGTAGAATAGGCCGAATGTACCATCCTTGTTATTTTGATAAAAACCTTTATTTAAAGCATGATTACTTGATGAACATATGTTGTTTGAATCCCAATCCCGAGAACATTTTTATTATTAGTTAGAGTAGTTTATGTATGTTTCTAGTATTTTCATAAAAACTAAATATATTTCCCCAAATCATTTTATTTATATATTTATATAAATACAAGTATCATACAAAGTCAACTCTGTCTCTGTGTGATCGACCCGTCCTTGCATTAGCTATACTACTATAGCCCGTGCACTTGAGGTAATTAAAAAGAACCGTTAGGTTTGAAGCGAACAAGTTTTTGGCGCTGTTTTCGGGGACAACAGTTTACTTTTTGATATTTGTTTTTATTATATATTTTTTGTATTTATATTTTATTATTTGTAATTATTATGTCATATTCTAACTCTGTTTTGTAGGTACTGCTTCACCCTCCCCTCTTTCATTTGTCCTTAAAACATTGAGGACAATGTTTACCTCAAGTGTGGGGGGGGGTATCTATCTATTTTTATTGCTTTTTAGTTTAGTTTTCCTTTTAACTTAGTTGAATTTCTTTTCATCTTTTTATAAGTATGCATCATACTTTTCATTCTCCAAAAAAAAAGGGGGGGTGTAAGTACCCCAATCTGGGTTGTTAATGTTCCGTCAGCCCAAATTAGTGATTTATAATCATGTAAGGGCATTTTGGACATTATTTTGACAATTTGAAGGAGGAAGGAACTTTTAGGAATAAAAAATATACAAAAACTCGCTGGAATTTGTCATTTCCTTTAAAGAAAGGAATATTGACCAAAGGGAAAATGCCAAAACTGCTTTTCTGCACTGTTCAGGCACGCTTGCTTTGGTAGTCCGCGCAGACAAGATTGCACCTACAATCTTGTCCACGCGGATAAGATCAGCATCCAGCAACCCTATAAATTCAGCCCTTCTCCCTCAGTTTCAAGAGGCCAAAAATTCGTAAAACTTACTGTTACTCTGCCCAAATTTACCCTCAAATAACCATTTACACTTTCAAAACTCAAAATCCACACCATATCCATCCTCAAATCCATCCCAAAATCACTTTTGACCCTAGAAATCCTTCAAACCCTAGACACAACCCAAGAATCATTGGTAAACCCTTATTCTCCTTACTTAAATCTCTCTTGTTCATACTTTCATTTCATATCTCCATGATGTGACTTTGTTTGTGACTTACTTGTTCATCCCTTTCCCTTTTGTCCCAAGGATCCAAGAGGATCTCCATGGAACCCATTTCCATGGATGATCCTCCAAAATGATCCACATTCCCTTTTATTTTATGTCATTTCCCCACTCCCTTTTTTATATTTCTTGGTATTTGCTTGTCTGACCAAGAAGATGGTCATCTTGGAGTTCATCTCCATGGATGACCACATCAAATGGTCCATATTTCATGTCTCTTTACATTTTAGTCTTTACTTGCTTCCTTGACCTACATATGAAAATTGACTTGGGAGTCATTCTCCATGGATGATCATTTCAAATGGTCAACATTATTTACATTTCTTGCAAATTCCCCTCCCCTTGTCTAAGATGCTCACCTTGGAAAATTTTCCTTGGATGAACATCATCTAGACATACAAAATGGGTCACACAAGATGTACAAGATACACTTGAGTATAGGTCTCAAGGTTGGTCTTCCTATGACCACCTTAGAAACCTTCCTCTAAAAGTTGATACATCTTGACCTAACCCCCTTATCAACTTGCTTTTTTATGTCAAAACCCCCATTTCCAAGCAAATGAAATGCTCACAAAGTCCCAACATACCCCCGAGATGACTGGATTAAGTGGATTCAACACTTATGACCACTAATCCAAGTCTAGGAAAAGAGAGGACAAGCATGGATGCCAAAAATCCAAATCCATCCTTATTTTCTATCTTCCAGTTACAATTCCAGTTAAGTCCTGTAAATCCAGTTAACTTTCTAGAAATTACAGTGACTAAACTGGAAACTGTAAAATATTTACATTGCATGTTAGCCCGCGCGGACAAGATTGTACTACAATCTTGTCCACGTGGATGATACTGTCATTTGCAAACAGTCCCTCAATTTTCTGTTATTTTCGATTTAATCACTGTTTTCAAACTATTTTTCAGTTCAGTCCCTAAAGTCTCAATTATTTTCAGAAAACCTCTTTTAAAACACACACACACACAACAAAATTTTTCAAGTGAGGAAGACTCGTCGTACGAGGCATTCCGGGTGAACACTAACGTTCTTCCCGTAATGTAACGTGACCTCCGAACTCATTTTCTCTCATTTTGGGTATTTTTCAAAGTTTTGGCCCTTAAACTAAAAACGGTGTGACGACTCCGAAAACATTGATTTTTTCCAAAACAATTCCAAAAAAAAAGAGAAAGGAAAAAGGAAAAACATCAAAAAACAGCGAATGCACATCATCACAGTGGCGACTCCACGGGGGACTGAGAAAAGTTTTTTTTTTTTAAATAATAAAAAAATGATACTCGGTATATAGGCGGAAACCATTAAATTTCCTCTTCAACGCCTCCGTACGGAGTCGGGGATAAACTATGGGTGAACAATGCCACATACCGATGTCGTTTCAAAAAAAAAAAAACTTTTGTGGGTCAAGCTTCCGTCCCAACACTTGAAACTTTTTGTTTTGTGTGTGTGTATTTTTCCTGTTGTGCTTTGTTGTTGTTTTGATTGTCCCGGGAAAAGTCAAAATTTTGACTGGCGGATCCGTTTCTTTAATTGTTTGAATTTTATGTGTTTATGTGCTTATGTGCTTGCATGTTTTCAAAATAATAAAAAAAATATTTTTTGCATGCATCATGCTTTTAAAACACATTTGAAAATTTCGGTTTTTACTCAAAAAGGAAAATAGACTACCGCACACTACGCGCACGTTGACCTTACACTGCACACTACGTCCTTAACCCGGAAAATCTCAGTAGCAGCCTGGGAGGCCTTCCTACGCCTCTCGGTGCGAGCACGGGATGACCCAAACAGCCATTGGTTTACCCTCGTGTCGACCCTGCACTTGTACGTGACACACTTTGTCCGAGACTCGGTTGGTTTTTGGTCCGGTCCGTGTCAGACTGCGTCAGTGCGTGCCCCGTGGTAGGTCAAATCCTAGTCAATGTGCCAAGTCACGATCCCCCGCGGACCTAACTCAGTCGAAGCCATATCGGTTTTCCGTCATGAACTTTGATTCGATCTTGACTAGGGCTCGGACTTTGACTTTGACCCGCACGGTTCATACACCGGCTCCCAGTATGACACCGAGTCATCTAGGATTAACGCTTGATCCATGAGTAATTACTGCTTAACCAACAACGGGTCAATATCCCTTGTGTACTATTATCAGTCGGAGTCATGCCGGTTTTCCGTCAGACACTCTGACCCGATCTTGATTCCCGACGCAGGCTTCGCCGGTAATTTACATCGAAGGCGCGTTAAGACTCCATGATCCGCCATACCTTAGGTT
The DNA here is from genome assembly GCA_022495995.1 of Adenophora triphylla var. japonica. Classification (NCBI taxonomy): domain Eukaryota; kingdom Viridiplantae; phylum Streptophyta; class Magnoliopsida; order Asterales; family Campanulaceae; genus Adenophora; species Adenophora triphylla. The sequence goes on along the minus strand of JAFEMH010002317.1, from coordinate 30,742 downwards.
CGTTTCCTTTCTTCAGTCGATGGGACCCGCTTGCCCTACGGAACCCTTGTTCGAGGTTACAGGTTGAGGGTCCGCAGGCGTAGTGATGGGTTCCACTGATCCAGGACATAGAGTAGTTTGCGAAAAATAAGAGTAATCTTTTCCAACCGCTTAGGTTTTAATAAAACACGTTTTAAGTAAACGGGAACAAATAACTGCATGTTCCATGAGCCCTGAGCCCAAACACCTACCCTTCTTTCTTCCATCCCAAAGTCTGAATCTCCCTTGTATCTTCCTCACCCAGTACCTCGCAAGGCTTGGGTACGAACACCGGGTCACCGTCTGATTAGTTGGGAAGAATCAAGCGCATCGTCAGCTTCACCGTTTACTTCGACTCCAATTTTCAGAATGTCTGCATCAGCTGGTAACAATGGGGACAACACCACTCCGCCTTCCGGAATCCCTCAAACAGACCAGCATTGGATCAAATTGGTCGAACAAATGAGACTGCGACAGGAAGCACAGATAAATAGCCTTTTGGAGGCTATTAGGAGCCATGGTTTGATTGCCAGCCCCAATCCCGACGATACTTTCACTGTGGAAGAAGAGGAGGACCCCGATCTCACTCTCGGTCGCCCCGAGTATATCGGGATGCCACCACCAACCTCCTATGTGACTACTGCCAGTACCCCTACCTTTCAGCCTGCAGTTCAGTCGGTCCCTAAGAAACAGCTCAAAATGCCGCTACCATAGTCTGATCTGAAACAGCGGACAGGGATGAATCAGTTCAGTTTTTCTCAGCAGCAGTCAAATGTTTCCCCTCAAAATGGCACCCACTGTACAAGTCCCAGTGTTTCCCTAGCCGTCCAAACAGATAGCAGCAATGCGAATGAGACTTTACCCCCAGGAAGCTTCCGAATAATGGAGGAAGTATGGTTAGCCGTCAGGGTTCTCGAGGAACATCAGAACGAGCAACATGCCTGGATCGAGGAAGCAACACATCATTTCGGGACCTTAACAATTCCCCAGCTGACTGGGGCTCCCCTAAAGGACAAGCATGTGCCTGCTCCCCCAGTTTCTATGTCCTCCCGTTACCCTCCGGAATCCAACCATTGGCTTCCAGGCGAATCCAGCGAACAGCATGTCGAAGCCCCGGACCCACAACCACCAGTCGAACACATTTGGTGGGATGTCTGCGACTGTCTTGATCTCCTCGAAAGAGACTATCAAGATGAGATCAGTGATAACTGTCCCCCTAAGAGGAAAACTATGCCCTCTTCTCAGCAAAAGTTGAAAGCAGGATATGAAGCTGGTGATCCCGCAGTGGGAACCCTTGGAGAACCATCTGGAAAGTTTGATTACTATGTCATCTATTCTAGTAAATCCCCTCAATCCAGCTCAACTCAAGACCCCTCCAGCGCAGCTCAGCCTGAGGCTTCAATCCCACCACCAGCTGTCGAACATATTTGGTGGGATGTCTGCGACTGCCCAGACTATCTCGAGAGGGACTATCAAGATGAGATAAATGGAGATCGTCCTACCAAGAAGAAGAAAGCTTCCTCCCAGCAAAAACTGAAAGAAAGGTTTGAGGCCGGTGATACCAGTGTAGGGACACTTGGGGAACCATCAGGGAAATTCGACTACTACGTCCTCCACCCTAATGAACCCAAGCCGCGACACAAATGACTGCACCATCTTGAGGCCCGCAACTCAACTAACAATGGGAATAGCTATGATGGGGGCCACTCATCCTTAAATCAAATTGTTACAATAGTTTTTTAGTCAACCTTCGTAGGTTCTAGTGTTTTCTCTTTTACCAAAGTCCTTCGTGGATATCTGATATTGTAGTCCTTTATGGACAGGATAGTCAAAAATTCAACTTTTGTATGAGTCTTTTTCTTTTCTCGCTAGACTCGAGGCACTATTTTGTATTTAATGAAATGGTCTTATTTCAAATGATCACTCGTATTGCTCAAATGCTTGAACTACGATGGCCTGAGCTCCTCACAACGAGGGGAAAGTAGGCAACCAGAAGTGGTCCGGCCAAAAATGCATTTCAAACTAATGAAGGGTTTTGGGCAGTCTTGTGATCATTTTGGATAAAACATGTTCCCAAGCGCCTCGACGGGTCTTCTTTTTCTGCAACATAGGGTAAATAGGGCTGAACACTGATTCCTGTCAACAAGGGCTTTCATACACTTTTCCATGTCAATGCTCTCTCAAAAGAGCCAAGTCTCGAAATGAGTTCCTTTGTGCCCTCAGCAAATGAGGCCATCTTCAAAAAAACAAAATGCCCTCGTAGGTATACACTTCTGAAAATCTCTTTTGTCCGGTTGACTAATTAACTAAAGAAAAGGATGGGTTGCCCTCTTTGCTACGTGACAATTCAATCCTCGGAAGACGCCCTAGCCCTGTGGGCTATCCAAGGATCAACAACGCAAGCTCAGGCTCAGAAACCCGTAACTTGGGAGACAATCCGGAAGGCCGCCCAGTCAGAAGCCAGTCATGCCCAATATCCCCGAACTCAGCCCCTCACCATCGCTAAACTCAAGGAGACTTGCAACAAAATCAGTCAGAATCGGTGGCCAGTCGCTAAGCAAGCTCCTCCTTTGACCCTAGCAGCATTAAAAGAGTCCTACAAAGAGGCGACAGATAAGCTAGAGGGAGAAGTAAACCTGTTGACTAGATCCGGGCAGATCCAATAGGTAATTCCAAGACAGATAAGAAGCCAGCAGATCCAGCACCCAGGGAGAACCGTAACCCCTGTGCCAAGACAGCTAAAACTCCTGACCCCCAGAAAGAGGACCCTGTACTCACTCAGTTGAAGCAGACTCAAGCCAATATCTCTCTGTGGTCTTTACTCACTTCATCTAATCCCCACAAGTTGAAGTTAGAGGAATGTCTTGCCCGCACACTGGTCCCCATTGATGCTACCCCTGATGACGTGGTGCAACTAATTGGGAACATCCACTACGGAAACATTGTCACCTTCACAGACCTTGATCTCCCCCAGTTCGGAGCCGATCATAATGAGCCTCTCTTCATCACGGTCCAGTTAGATGAACGGCGTCTCCCTCGGGTTTCAGTTGACAATGGGTCTGGAATGAACATCCTCCCAGCAAAGATCATGAGCCTGCTTGGCATCAAGCCCACAGATCTGAAGCCTTCCTCCCTCACAGTCAAGGCCTATGACTCAACGTCTTGTACTGTACTTGGGGCTGCTACTTTAAACCTCTCGTTCGGCAAGAAAATGATACCCGTGGAATTCCAGGTCATTGACATCCCAATTACCTTTAATGCTCTGTTGGGAAGACCCTGGCTATACCAGGTTTACGGGGTCGCCTCGAGCCTTCATCAGTGTGTAAAGTTTGTTTCAGATGGGGATCTAACGACCATTTATGGGGACTTAGTCACTTTGGAAGGCACCGACACGGGTGTAATACCCATACTAGAGATCAAACATGATGAGGATGGTTTCATGCTGACTGGCTTCACAGTCGAGTCCCCTAATGTCCAAGTTTGCAACATGGATCTGACAGTCACCCGGGACAAGATCCCTCCTGTTATGAGAATGATGAGAAAGATGAATTACCTACCTGGTCTGGGTCTCGGGAAGCACCTACAAGGAACTCACAAGGTCATCGAGGTGAAGGAACAGAAAACTCGCCATGGCCTGGGATATGAACCAACCTCAGAGGGGATTACAAAAGAGAAAGAAATTGCTCGGAAGAGAAAGGAAGTCACTGCAGGAAAGGTCCCTTTCAACGGTCCCAAATCTCCCTCTTTCAACCTTTACATGACTGACTACTTTGTGAAAGGCGGTCCACAGCTAGATGATGTCACAGCCAAAAAGCCCACTCCTACCGAAGGTTGGCTGAAGCTACAAGAGGACCTCAGTAAGTTCAGGGGAACCAGAGCGAACCCCGTCCGTAGAATGTTCCTCGACCTACCCGAGATACCTGGGGCTACTACCACCATGAAGAGCAAGTACACTTTCAAAGGGGTACCAGAGCTGGTGAAGCAGTTTGAGAAGCTCAACGAAGTCATTCCGACCGTCGAAAAAGCCACAACAGCTGAGTTTGAACTGGTCATGCCAAAGGCCAAGACTCCAGAATTCTCCCTAGATGAATGGGATGGTCCCGTCATACAGCAGATGTTTGGGGAAGAAGTGCACATTCGAGACCTTATCGACTGGGGCTCAATGAAAGAAATGGTCGCAGTAATTGAAGCAGGAGGACAGAAGCCGCTAGATCCCTGAGCCATGGTCATACAGCCTACCATGCCCTTGAAGAATTGGGAAACTCTCTCCGGTCCATCCGCAAGCAAAGAAGAAATGGTCACGAAGCTTGGATTGGTTCCCCATCCCCTTGTGTCGGCCTATTTCAAGTCCTCCGAATCTCTTGTCATCGAATTCGAGTCCCTAGGGTCATTTGATGGCCTTACATCGGAAGACTATGAAGTTGTAGCCAATGCTGTACTTCCTTTTACTCTGAATGAAATGATCGAGGAGGTTTTGACTTGTGTGAATCTGGGAACTGGAGAAGAGCCTAAAGAGACGCAGATTGGCAGTTTCTTCGACGGGCCTGAACAATCAACTCTGACAGAACTACTCAGGGAATTTGTGGATGTGTTTGCATGGTCTTACAAGGATATGCCCGGCCTCGATCACTCCATAGTGGAGCACCGGATACCGTTAGATCCAGCAGTCAAGCCAGTCAAACAGAAGCTGAGAAAGATCAAACATGAGTGGTCATTACAAGTAAAGGAAGAAATTGAAAAAATGCTCAAAGCAGGATTCATACGGGTCATTGAGTACCCCACCTGGCTCTCCAACATCGTAACAGTCACCAAGGCTAATGGAAAAGTATGATGCTGCGTGGATTTCAGAGATCTTAACAAAGCCAGCCCAAAGGATGACTTCCCCCAACATTGACATGCTGGTAGACACCACGGCCAATTACGAGGTCAAGTCTTTTGTTGACAGTTTCGTCGGCTACAACCAGATCAAAATGGCCGAAGAGGACCAAGCTAAGACAGCTTTCACTACCCCCTGGGGAACATATTGCTATACAGTCATGCCGTTTGGTCTGAAAAATGCTGGGGCTACATACCAGAGGGCTGATACCACCCTGTTCCACGACATGATTCATAAAGAAATAGAGGTCTACGTGGATGACATGATAGTCCACTCCATAGGATCCAATGGCCAGCACTTCATCGATCTGAGAAAATTCTTGGATCGCTTCAGAGAACATTCCATGAGGTTGAATCCAGCTAAATGCTCCTTCGGCGTCAAGCAAGGTAAAGTGTTGGGGTACATGGTGACCGAACGGGGAATCGAAGTAGACCCGCAAAAGATCAAAGCCATAGTCGAGATGAAGCCGCCTCGAACACTGATAGAGGTCAAGTATTTCATGGGAAGGCTACAGTACATAAGCCGTTTTGTTAATCAATTGACCTCCATCTGCGAGGCTATCTTTAAGTTGATGAAGAGAAGCACATCCACTGAATGGAACCCAAAATGCCAGTTTGATTTTGAAAAGATCAAGGCATACCTTGTGAATCCTCCGATCCTTTGCCCCCCCCTGCATCGGCAGAAGCCACTACTGCTGTACCTGACCATCACAGACACCGCAATTGGGGCTATGCTGGCACAGGAACAGAAGGACTCCAAAGTCGAAAGCGCCATCTATTTTGTGAGCAAGAAGCTACAAGGCAGTGAACTCAATTACTCAGTATGTGAAAAGACCTGCGCAGGCCTGGTATGGGTAGTGGGAACGTTGAAGCACTACATGTAGTCTCATTCGGTGCATTTGGTCTCAAAATTAGATCCTATCAAGTACTTGTTCGACAAGCCCTCTGTAGCGTTGTGAGAAGAATTTTATCTTTTGAGTCGCCACCTATATTATTCGTTTGGAAACATAGGAAAACCATTTTGAAAAGAGATTTGAGTTCGGGGCATAGGTTATGGAATGGGTAGGTCAAGGAGTATCCATTCCACCCAATCCGGAGATCGGTCTTGCTAAAAAAAAGAGAGGTTTTTTAATCTTTACAATATATATATAATTAAAGAAAACAAGCAAACCCTAATCAATTTCTTGATTAGGAATGTCGGATTGTATGCTTCGAGATCGCCTTCATCGATTGAAGGGACTCTAGGCCAATCCTTTTGATGGGATTACACCACTCTAAAAGCCAATAGAGAGAGATTGAGAATAAGAGAGTAAAAGTATAGGAATTTACCTAGCGTTTGGGGAGTGTTTGATTTAGAACGTGGTTCTAAGATGTCTTTTCGTTCGAGAAGTGATTTGGGCAGAGTTTCGACTCAATATGAGAGTCAAATCTTGATGCGGATAGAGCTTCGCCTCAATCCTTGATTTGGGTTTGGATGTTTGTTGATCAACAAGGTTGATCAACAAACTTTAGGTGATTTTAGGAAGGTTTTGTGAGTGATTTGAAGGAATCTTTCGTGGAGAGAAACCAACAAATTGTGTGTATTGTGTGGAATTCTGGACCTCTGAAATAGTGGAAGTCACCAAGTATTTATAGGGGTTTAAGAGGTAGAGGTGGAGAGGTAAAACACTCCTAGGAAGCTTCCAGAACTCAAATTTGATTGGAGAACCGGATTAGATGAGGTTTATCAAGAAAAGAGGTTGAAACGGAGAAGGAGAGTGGTTTCTGCACATTCTGTCGAGGGGATATCTCGCGCGAGACACGCTATTCCGTGCGAGATAACTAGTCATTTGACTATTTTGTCCTCTTCAGTTTATTCTGTTAGTCAGTTAGGTCTAAAACTAACGAGGTTAGTTAGAAACTTAACGAAACATGCCGAAACTGATATGCTTTCATCAAAACACAAAAGAGAGACGAAGAGTAGTGTAATCATGAATTATTGGTTCAGAATGGGGTGTCTACAGAGCCCCTTGGCGACAAGTCTTATGAAAGAAGAAGTGTCGTTGATAGAAAAGACATCATTCTGAACATTGGGATGGTCGTGCCGCACGGCTGCCTACGTATCTCTAAGAGAGAATCAGACCAAACGTAGTTCTACTCCAAAATACTAAAAAGGCTATTTTAGGTATTTTGAAAAGCATTTTTGAAAATTTGAAGAGGGATTTTTTTTGAAAAGGTAAAATCATACTGAGGAATCAAGGACCTGACCCAATTCTGAAGATACCTGTTTGTTGATGAAGTTGTTGAAGTGTGCCGCCTGAGGTTACTGACGTTGCCGTTGTTGCCGAGGTCACGGACTTGAAGTTTGCTGTCGTCACAGACTTTGAAGTTGTCGTCGAGGTCACGGACTTGAAGTTTGCTGCCGTCACAGACTTTGAAGTTGTCGCCGAGGTCACGGACTTGAAGTTTGCTGCCGTCACAGACTTTGAAGTTCTCTCCGAGGTCACGGACTTAATGTTGCTGCCATCACAGACTTTGCTGGTGTTGCCGAGGTCATGGACTTGAAGTTTGCTGCCGTCACAGACTTTGAAGTTGTTGCCGAGGTCACGGACTTGAAGTTGCTGCCGTCACAGACTTTGCTGGTGTCGCCGAGGTCATGGACTTGAAGTTGCTGCCGTCACAGACTTTGAAGTTGTCGCCGAGGTCACGGACTTGAAGTTTACTGCCGTCACAAACTTTGAAGTTGTCGCCGAGGTCACGGACTTGAAGTTTGCTGCCATCACAGACTTTGTTGATGTCGCCGAGGTCACGGACTTGAAGTTGTCGATTGAGATGGAGGTTCTGTCGGCCCCTGTAATGCAAGGATATATGCATGATGGTCTCGGATAGACCCGAATGATTCTTACCTTCTGTACCTGTCAGCACATAAAGATTCCAAGTAGATTATGCAGATTTTAGTTGTTCAACTGGACTTACGTGGTGGTGCTCACGTCTGTTCGTGTAAATGGCCGGTCGGACATTTTGGTGGTGAGTTTATGTATGAGTATAGGGTGTATGGAAATGTAGGGACATTTGTATGGATTTGTATTTGAGATGGGTGAACTGTATGAGAGTGAACTTGTGTTTGACAAGTTGGGACCAAATCAGGTTTATGCAGAATCTGTTGCTAGTCAGCAAGGCTGTAATATTTCTTCATTGTTGTAGGATTTTGATGAGTAACCTTTTGTGAACACATCTAGGCTTGTTGAGAATATTCATTCTTACTTCTCCCTTGAAATGTGTCTCTAGGAGGCAAACGACTACAAATCTGTTGACTGTCGTAATGGTTCTATGTCCAAGGCCTTTTCCTGTCTCAAGCCCCAAGTTGCTTGCAAGTGGTAGATGACTTTGTGAACATGCTTCTGAAGCTGCTCTCTTGATTTGAAGATGATCGAAGAAGACTCTCCTTGTTGATTTGATTTGAAGGAGATCGAATGATGCTCGATGAAGAAGGTTGAAGAATACTCTCTCTTTGACCTTTGATTTTTTTTTCTTAGTGCGCACCCTGGTTTTTGCCTAGACCGCCCTTTCGGGTTTTCAATCTAGCGGGCATCTCTTTCGCGTCTTTTTTTTTCATTTTTTTTTGAATTGTATGTGACTCGAAGAGAACTCAGAGAGAGAAAATCTTATTGAGGAGAAAGAAATGAGATCTCAAGTTAGTTTAGGAGAGACGGATTCTATTCATTGGAAGGTAATCCAAGCATTGACTTTTTGGAGAAGTGCATTCCCTAATGATGAGAGTGAGAAGCAAAGAGGAAAGCTCCTAATGCAGATTCGATTATTTTGAAGAGTTGAAGTAGAGATTGACTGGAGGAGGAAAGGTTAGGAAGCCCCAGTTTTGATGCTTGGATTTCAAGAGTGTGTATGAGAGTGGCTAACAGGAAGCCCCTAGACTCGACAAGAAACGCTAGTTGGCTCAAAGATCTAGAAAAGTTATTCTACCTTTTAATGAACCTTGCATCATCTAGAATTTTCTAAATAAGTTTGAGGAGAAAGCCAATCATTACTATGACTTAAGGGTAAACATTTTTCTTGATACTGAAAGTCTTCTTCACTTGATGTAGGAGGATATTGAGGAATCCTCTTTTTTCTTTTTGTTGATATCACTTGACTCCTCTTCTTTGTGGGAGAGTCCTTCATGCATTTGAATTTTCACCTTTGTTGTGGGGGTGATGAAAGCTTGAGAGTTTTTTTTTTTTTTGTACTCTCAAAGCTTTGAATTGAGTAGCCCCACTCTTCTTGGGATGAAGGTTGACAGCAGCACCTTTGGCTTTCTTCTTTTGTTGACCTTTGACTTTCAGTAGTGGTAATGTTTAGCCCTTAAGCTTCCTAAGGACAACTTTATTCTTAAACTCGCTTAGAAGTCTCTATTTTTTGCGATGATTTAGGGAATGGAGGGTCCATTATTTTGTATGAATTAAATGATATTCATGAGGTAGAACAATCTTAGGGAAATTGTTTAGGAAAAGAAAATTACTTTGATTAATGGAGAAATTTAAGAACAGACTCGATAGTTTAGATGACACAAACTAGAGGAGGTGAGGAGTACTAGAAAGACAGAACGACTCTTCGAGTTCATACTTGGAAATTTAAAACCTAATCTACTTCTATCAAAGGAGAAAGGGAGAGGGTAGTTGCAGCCCCAAAGTGGTATGTGTGGGTTTCTTCTTGGAGCTTCATCTTCTTCATGGAGTACGAGGAAGAGGATTGGTGATGACGTTGGGACGTTCTAGATCTCCATTATCAAATAGGTCTTGGATGATGTCCTTCAAGTGGTGGCAGGAGTTGGTGTCGTGGCTGGTGAAGTTGTGGTACTTGCAGAATAAGTGATGAGCATGATTTGGACCCATATCCTTCGGAGGACCACCTTCCCTTGGTTTGATCTTTTCATTCTGGACGAGCACATCGAAGAGTTCTTCTTGAGTGATTCCTTCAATTTTGTCATAGTGTCTCTTTTTCTTTTCGGTAGGAGGGACAGCAGAATACTTGCCGGTGTTGGTGCGGTTTAATGCAATAGCGTTGACTGAAGCATCCTTACTTGTAGCGGGTTTGTTGTAGCGGAAGTTACTTTCCCTCTTTTTACTTTTGAGGAAGTCATCAACCCTAATTCCGGACTCGAGGAGTTCATTGAAACTAGGAAAGTAATTACCGGCGAGCTTCTCTTGAAATTCATCACGGAGGCATTGGAGGAAGATGTGGATTTGCTCTTTGAGAGTAGGCCTTTTGACGATTTCAGTGAGTTTGAGTCTCCATCTTCTAGCAAATTCTGCAAATGAATCATTTGCATTTTGTTTAGTTTGTTCAAGATCCCTCCTAGTAGGGCGGTAAGTGGAGTTGTCTTCAAACTGCCTTTGGAAGACTAAACATGCGGATGACCAATCAAGCCTTGTAGTCATAGGAAGAGACATGTACCAATCCCTTGCAGCACCTTCTAAGGTTTGAGGAAAGCATTGGGCCAAGATTGTGTTGTCAACGCCCATTGGAAGCATGGCCCAAGTGTAGGTCTCAACATGAGCTCGAGGACAGGTAGTACCATTGAACTTGGCAATGTCGGGTGTCTTTTACTTGCGAGGAAACTTAGTGATGGATTGTTGAAGAGCATCGGGATCAAATGGAACGAATGACCCTTTGGAAGTGTCAAGAGTCGCAAGCTTCTTTTTGAGGTAGTTCTTAGTAACATGGTCACCAAGTTTAGTAGTTTCACCACTGTCTTCTTTCTTGGTTTTAGCACCCTTGGAGGTATGTTCCTCATCATCGGAGGAGGATGAGGAAGAGGAGGAATCGGATTCTTCCTTTTTCTTGCTTGACTTCTTGGTTTTTCTATTCACTTTGGTGTAGGATTCCTCTTCGTCGGAGGAGGATTCCACTTTCTGCTTTTGTTTTCTGCCTTTCTTGGCTTTCAACTCGTGGAGTTCTTTCATGAGGGCGGCCATTTGGGCGTTTTGCTCATCAACTTGCTTACTTTGTTCATCCAACCTAGTCATGGCTTCGATGAGTTGGACCTTAGCATCGTTGAAATCGGCCTCAGTGGTAGAAGGAGAAGCAGACATCGTGTCGAGCTTTCGCGAAGAACCTAGACGTGTAGCAACCGTGTTAAACCATGATCGAGTCCCAACAAGTCAGCTGAATAGGGTGAATGAAGGCTTTGAAGGTTTGAAGGTTTTGGCCAAAAACACGAAAAGACCGAACACTTATCTCGTACGAGACAAGTAGTCTCGCGCGAGACTTCACCACGAGAAGTCACAATTTTCTGATTTTAATCCTAATTTTGGTCGGACGGAAAATCCGTTTTGGGGGTTTCTAACATTCAGAATCCAATCCTAAGGACCTAGGGGTCAAAGTAATCTCAAGTAACATCAAGTTTTGTGCAATAAGTTTGGTGAGAAATTCTTCTCTTTTAGGGGCAAATCCGAAGGGACAATCATAGGGACATTTCCGAAGGGACAATTCCGAAGCGACAATTTTTTGATTTCTTTTCCATGGATTATTGCACAAAATAAGATCTTGACAAGGGATTACAAGGACTCCAAGAACAAACTGACCGGTCACAGAGTGTCTTAAAAAGCCAATCTACATGATATGTGGCGATGCAGGGTTGGAAGGCTAGGCTCCCCGCGATATGACAATCTAGGTGGATTGAATACGCGGAGTGGGATGATCCAACTTCGGAGAGACCGGCGACTAGGTGGTTACCTTCATCCGTCCTTAGTGTGGGTCCCGGGTTTATAGAGGGTATGTAGTGCAATGACAGTTATAGTATGAGTGCGCGTGTGTGATAGTCAATCTAGGTGATAGAGTAAAATAGAAAGTTTTATTTTCGAAAACTAAAGAAAAACAGATAGTGGCCGCACCAAGTGGTTGCCTACGTTTCTCCCAAATTAGGAAGACTCAGGCCGTCGTAGTTCCACATAGAGGATAGAGAGAGAAATAAATAATTTAAATTACAACTCCCGAATCCCCAATGGACCGGACTTTAATTAAATAAAACCCAATCGCACGCAGTTTATAAATAATAATCAATTATTTAAATGAAATAAAGATTCGAGTTCTACACCTTAAGGGAGGCCTTAAGATGCGGGAACTCTGCAGATAGTGAATTCTGGGACCCCCCTTGCACGTTCGGCTCTCGTCTTGGATTATGAGATGAACGGGAGAAACCAGAAAGCAACCAGATTGCCGAGGCGATATCTCGCGCGAGATATGATATCTCGTGCGAGATATGCCTCATACGAGAGAAAATCGAATTTACAATTTTTTTTTGAAAACCTCTCTTTTAATTTTGACGCAAGTTTAAGCCTCTTAATTTTAAGTCCCCAGTGGAGTCGCCACTGTAGCGTTGTGAGAAGAATTTATCTTTTGAGTCGCCACCTATATTATTCGTTTGGAAACATAGGAAAACCATTTTGAAAAGAGATTTGAGTTCGGGGCTTAGGTTATGGAATGGGTAGGTCAAGGAGCATCCATTCCACCCAATCCGGAGATCGGTCTTGCTAAAGAAAAGAGAGGTTTTTTAATCTTTACAATATATATATAATTAAAGAAAACAAGCAAACCCTAATCAATTTCTTGATTAGGAATGTCGGATTGTATGCTTCGAGATCGCCTTCATCGATTGAAGGGACTCTAGGCCAATCCTTTTGATGGGATTACACCACTCTAAAAGCCAATAGAGAGAGATTGAGAATAAGAGAGTAAAAGTATAGGAATTTACCTAGCGTTTGGGGAGTGTTTGATTTAGAACGTGGTTCTAAGATGTCTTTTCGGTCGAGAAGTGATTTGGGCAGAGTTTCGACTCAATATGAGAGTCAAATCTTGATGCGGACAGAGCTTCGCCTCAATCCTTGATTTGGGTTTGGATGTTTGTTGATCAATAAGGTTGATAAACAAACTTTAGGTGATTTTAGGAAGGTTTTGTGAGTGATTTGAAGGAATCTTTCGTGGAGAGAAACCAACAAATTGTGTGTATTGTGTGGAATTCTAGACCTCTGAAACAGTGGAAGTCACCAAGTATTTATAGGGGTTTAAGAGGTAGAGGTGGAGAGGTAAAACACTCCTAGGAAGCTTCCAGAACTCAAATTTGATTGGAGAACCGGATTAGATGAGGTTTATCAAGAAAAGAGGTTGAAACGGAGAAGGAGAGTGGTTTCTGCACATCCTGTCGAGGGGAAATCTCGCGCGAGACACGCTATTCCGCGCGAGATAACTAGTCATTTCACTATTTTGTCCTCTTCAGTTTATTCCGTTAGTCAGTTAGGTCCAAAACTAACGAGGTTAGTTAGAAACTTAACGAAACATGCCGAAACTGATATGCTTTCATCAAAACACAAAAGAGAGACGAAGAGTAGTGTAATCATGAATTATTGGTTCAGAATGGGGTGTCTACACCCTCCCTCTCCATGAGATTGGCAAAGTGGTCGTTCTTTCTGGCCGAATACGACATCACTTATGTGATGAGGAAATCTGTGAAAGGACAGGTAATGGCAGACCAACTGGCTGACTTCCCACGTAACGAATGCCAAGGACCCGAACCTCAATTCCCTGACGAAGGAATTTTCGCTCTAGAAGGAGAAAATCGCTGGCAACAATTCTTTGACGGAGCAGCTAACAAACGGGAAAATGGGATAGGGATGCTCCTGGTCGACCCCACTGATGAACATACTCCCATAGCCATAAAGCTCAACTTTGAAGTCACTAACAATGTCGCCGAGTATGAAGCCTGCATAGCCGGAATGGAGGCAGCCTTAGAAAGGAACATCCAGGAGTTGGAAGTATATGGTGACTCTGCTCTCATCATCAACCAAGTCTCTAACAAATGGAAAACAATTGATCCGGGTCTGCAAAAGTATCACCCCTATATGGAAGACCTCGCAGCCCAGTTCAAGGAGGTCAGCTTCCACTACCTGCCCAGAGACCGCAACAGATTCGTAGATGCTCTGGCTACACTAGCCTCCCTTGTCGAAATACCCGAAGGAAAATCAGTCAAACCCTTCAGGGTTGGGAGAAGAGAGAATCCAGCCTACTACTTTGAAATCGAAGCTGAGAAAAAGCCGGTAGACGACCCATTGTATGCTCAGATCTATCAGTACTTAAAAGGCGGTGAAGCCTCCTTCAAAAATGAAGACGGGGAATACAAAGAAGGGATCAAAGCAAAAAGTTTGATGGCCCTGAAATTCTTGGCTTCCCACTACGTCCTTCTGGGGGATACGCTGTATAAAAGGCATTACCGAGGTCCCCTCTTACGCTGTATCAGCAAACAAAGGGCTGCCGAGCTAATGAACGAAGTACATGGCGGTATGTGTGGCCCCCACATAAACGCTTGAGCCTTAATGCAGGTCATCTTGAGAATGGGCTACTTCTGGATATTTGTGGAGACGGATTGCATCCAGTTCGTGAGAAACTGCGACAAATGTCAACGCTATTCAAATCTCAACCATTTGCCTCCACACGACCTCTATTGCATGACAACCCCTTGGCCTTTTGTTACCTGGGGAATCGACGTCATCGACAAAGTTACACCACCAGGAAGCAACGGCCACGAGTTCGTCCTGGTAGCCATAGACTATTTCACCAAATGGGTCGAGGCCAAGTCTTACAAAGTCCTCAGTTCCAAGAAAGTGGCCCTCTTTATCAAAGAAAACATCATGTACAGATACGGATTGCCAGCTGAAGTGATTTCTGATAATGGTTCTCATTTTGAGGGAGAATGCGACAGATTGTTGACAGAATTCAAAATCACCCGTCACAAGTCTGAATGAACGCTCGCCGAAAAAATAAAATAATATTATAAATTTATATTTTTGGGAGTTGCCACGCCGTTTCAAAGGAAACATTGAAAACTTTTTTAAAAGAGAATTTTAGGTCCGGGGGTCAGGTTACGATGTGGGAAGAGAATATGGAGCTCACCCACATCACCTCTTTCGAGACTTTCAATCAAACATTGGACAATAATGATCATTCAAATTGTGTGCAATTTGTGTCAACAAACAAGGCATGCAAATTTGGATTTCATTGATGGCATTGAAACTGGATACAACTTGTGAACCATGAAAGGGGGCCACACCCTTACAAACAATGATTTGCATTACAAGGCAGGAGATGAGACATTCTGTCCAGGGAACTTCGACGTCGTCCGACACAGGACTTCCTCAGGAGAGGGATGTCGGACGACATAAGACATCCTGGTCAGATTGCCTCTTACAACGAGGGTGGTTAAGCCACCAAAGCTATTCTCGAATTAAAACAAGGCTATTTTAACTAAGGAGAATCATTGTTTAGGGTCTGAGACCGACATGGGGTTGATTGGAGTCAATAAAGTCAAGATGACTTTCTGTGATACGGATGTCGTATGACACAGGACACATGAGGTTGTCCTGTGTCGGACGACATAATCGCCTCCATCATCAGATTTCACCCAAGTGGATCTCAGGCTTCCCAAACAATGATAAATGAACTAAAACTACTTAAACACAGCTTTTAAGCACAAGGGGGATCAATCTGGGTAGATCTGAAGTCACTGAAAGCCAAACAGCTTTCTGGGAGCTCTATGTCGTATGACACAGGACTCCTTGAGGAGTCTCATGTCGTCCGACATAGGTGTCCTATTTCAGTGTCCTTCAGCAGACTGATCCCACCTTGCTCTCTAACATGAATCTAAGTTATAATACCATCTGGAAACAGTATAATAACAATACTACGTGAGTATTATGGGATTAACACATGGCTTTAATGGCCAAATGTGATGAATCACATGTTTTTGGCCATTATCATGTATCCATCACCTCCTAACTCAAACAAAATCAACCAAGATGCAAACTTTAATGCAACTAAGGCTACCAAATGTCCAGATCTGAGGTGAGGAGATGTGAATATGGAAGATTCACATCTCCACCACCTTTGTCATGCAAAATCCCAAATATTCACATAATGTTAAACAATATGAGCATGCAATGTAAAATAGATGAGTATGCAAGATGTAATCAGAGAGAGAGAAAGAGTTTAGGGACTACCTATTGTAGTCCACAAGGTAGAAGCACCAATAGTATGGTGTTCACCCCTTCAAAACACCAACAAAGGAGATCTCTCTTTGGACCTTGGCTTGGATGTGTGTGTGTGAGGAGGGAGGTGAGTATGTGTGTGTGTGAGAGAGAGTGAGTCTCTATTTTAGCAGAGTGACCTTACTTGCTAAAGTCCTCCCCTAAAATGATCAGCCAAGCCCTTTGTTTATAGGCATGCTGATGGGAGCTCTTATGTCGTACGACATAGGGCGTTAACCGCCTTTGGGTCGCCCTATGTCGGATGACACCGGTCAACTTTATGACAAGCTAGGCCGCAGGAAGGCAGGCCCAATGGATCAGGTAAATGCATGGCTAATTTTAGGCTCAAAATGCACTTTAGCAAATAAATGAGCACAAAATTAATGCCAACCATGTAAAGCGGACCCAAAAACACGAGTTCGGGTCGGGGTACTCACAGAGCCCCTCGGCGACGTCACTTCCGCGAGAAGTGGGGTCGTCGACAAAATGAGAATCCCGAGCTGGACAACGAACGGCGGGGAAAGAGGGATGACCAGGATGGTCGGGCGGCTGGACCTTTTATGAAAAGGATTCCTACGTATCCCTTGAGGGAATCAAGCCGACTCGTAGTTCAACAAAGAGGTAGCGCTAATGAAAGGCCACGGGCTTTGTACCCAAGGTTTGACTGTTTCTTTGGGGAGTCACCCGAGGAGTTGACTGTTTCTTTGGGGAGTCACTTGAGGAGTTAACTGTTTCTTTGGGGAGTCACCCGAGGAGTTGACTATTTCTTTGGGGAGTCACCCGAGAATTTGACTGTTTCTTTGGGGAGTCAACCCGAGGAGTTGACTATTTCTTTGGGGAGTCACCCGAGGAGTTGACTGTTTCTTTGAGGAGTCACCCGAGGATTTGACTGTTTCTTTGGGGAGTCACCCGAGGTTTTGACTGTTTCTTTGGGGAGTCACTCGAGATTTGACTGTTTCTTTGGGGAGTCACCCAAGGATTTGATTGTTTCTTTGGGGAGTCACCCGAGATTTGACTGTTTCTTTGGGGAGTCACCCGAGATTTGATTGTTTCTTTGGGGAGTCACCCAAGGATTTGATTGTTTCTTTGGGGAGTCACCCGAGATTTGACTGTTTCTTTGGGGAGTCACCCGAGATTTGATTGTTTCTTTGGGGAGTCACCCGAGGATTTGACAAGGATGGGCGTTTGTACCCGAAAAAATCATAATCCTAAAAGCAATAACATGAAAGATAATCACAACATGGTTCAGAGGCATAGGAACGAGCCTAAAGGGGTGCAGGAACAAGCCCACACATAGGAACAAGCCTAGCGAGATATAGAAACAAGCCTAAAGAGGTGCAGGAACAAGCCCACGCAAAGGAACAAGCCTAGCTAGATATAGGAACAAGCCTAAAAGGTATAGGAACAAGCCTAAAAAGATATAGGAACAAGCCTAAAGAAGTGTAGGAACGAGCCTATGCATAGGAACAAGCCTAGCGAGATATAGGAACAAGCCTAAAGAGGTGTAGGAACAAGCCTACGCATAGGAACAAACCTAGCGAGATATAGGAACAAGCCTAAAGAGGTTTAGGAACAAGCCTAGGCATAGGAACAAGCCTAGCGAGATATAGGAACAAGCCTAAAGAGGTGTAGGAACAAGCCTATGCATAGGAACAACCCTAGCGAGATATAGGAACAAGCCTACGCATAGGAACAAGCCTAGCGAGATATAGGAACAAGCCTATAGTGGTATGGGAACAAGCCCAAAAAGGTATGGGAACAAGCCCACGCATAGGAACAAGCCTAGCGAGATATAGGAACAAGCCTAAAGAAGTGTAGGAACAAGCCTAAAAAGGTATGGGAACAAGCCCAAAGAGGATCGAGATTAACTCAAAAGTATCGCGAGATGAACTCCAAGACTTGAAATGACTTTTAAGAGAGAGGAAACATAAGGTAAGATGATTTGCAGTTGAAATGAGATATACCTTCATACTTGTGCTTTGCTTACCTGCAAGGGTTGTTGTAAGTACCCAAATCTGGCTCATGCGTTCCGGTTAAATTTCCCGACAATTTCGGTAAGTTTCTCGGTAATTCCCGGGACCTTCCTAGTGTTCCGGAAATATTCCGGAACTGTTCCAAAACAAATAAGGGCTGAAGGGGAAGCTTCCTAATTAAGAAACACGTTTTTCTTAATTAGGAAATGTTCTAGAATTTGCCACCTTGCATGGTTCTAGAAACATGCTGAGTCACAAGGGATAATGCCGCACGGCTGCATTAGCCAAGAAGGTGAAGAAGAAGGCCAAGAAGTCACCTCCCTCCTCCTTGAAGATCCCAAGATCAACCTTTCCACCTAGCTCCATCCAAAGAAGAAGAGGAAGCCATTGGTAACCTCTCACGCCCTAAACTTGCATCCTAATTGCTCTATGTGATTCTAATTGCTCATTGCATTTCATATATTGCTATTATCTTGTTTGGGACTTGGTAGATTAAAGATCATATC
The DNA here is from genome assembly GCA_022495995.1 of Adenophora triphylla var. japonica. Taxonomy (NCBI): domain Eukaryota; kingdom Viridiplantae; phylum Streptophyta; class Magnoliopsida; order Asterales; family Campanulaceae; genus Adenophora; species Adenophora triphylla. The sequence continues at coordinate 12,319 of JAFEMH010002317.1, read as the reverse complement.
TTTATACCCCCCTTTCCCCCTTTGCATGCATTAGGCATCCCTTGCCATTAAAGATGTAGTCTTCATATATAAAGGTGCATCCTTTGCACCTAAAAACCCCATTTTTACATAAAAATATCATCTTTATGCATCATTTGCATATAAAGATCAAGTCTTTATCATAAAAATGCATCCTTTGCACATAAAATCCTTTTTCATGCATCCTTTGCATTAAAGATCATATCTTTATCTTAAATTAACATCCTATGCTTTTCAAAATGCAATCTTTATGCATCCTTTGCATATTGAATCCCAATTTCCTCATAAAAATGCATCATTTGCATAAAAATCATGTTTTTACATTAAAAAAGCATCCTCTGCAATAAAGATCACTTCTTTAAATCAAAAAAGCATCCTTTGCAACCCAAAATTGTCATCTTTTCACTAAAAATGTCATTTTTATATTAAATCATGCATTCCCCCATGTCCCCATTAGCAACCTTGGAACGGACCGGTGTAAAGATCCTATCTTTACATCGTTTCTTCCATAAAGGTTTCATGATCTCTTTAGAAAAGGGACAACCTTGAACCCTATATCTCCAATTATCGCTTAAGACGAGTATGGAGCATCTATATGAGCTCGACCGTCTTAAAGCGTAGGATTGATGGGCTAAGGACCCTCCTTTTCTAAAGAACCTCATCTTTGACTATAAAGAGAGTCATTCTCTCGATCACGCAAGTCCCGAGGTTAAAAAGTGATGATCACAAGTCCAAGATGAGGACGGGATCAAAATCCCGAATACATAAAATCCAAGAAATCCCGAGCAACAACCAATAAGTGGTTTGTACGTTCGGAAGACAACTTGGGACATTCCCCCCCCCCCTTATTTTCAAACACATGCACACAAGAAAGCACGCAAGCAAGCACGGTTAATGGAATCTTGGGAGACTTGCTCCGGCAAGGCACCTTGGGTGAGCGACGATCCGTTCTTCCCCGAGGGTAACATAACCTCCGAACCCATAAAAACCTTTTTTCAAAGTTTTGAGGTAATCAAAATGGCGTGGCGACTCCGTTTTTCAAATTAAACCGGATGTCTTCAAACTCGCGTGAATTTCCAATACACAAAATTTGGGGCACACATTCACGGTTTGGCGACTCATTGGGGACATCCCAAAGGAGAAAAGCTTTTATTTTCAAAACAAAAAATCGATACTCGGTATATAGGTGGAAACCACTTAACCTTCCTGTATCACTCCCTGATGTGGGAGTTGGGATAACCGGTGGTTTAACAATCCCACGTACCAGTATCCCTTTTCGAAAAAAAAAAATTTGAAAAAATAAAATAAAAGGAAGCTTTTCCCTTTGAGCGGGTTAGACTCCCGTCGCTGATTTCATTAATCGTGCTTGCTTTCTTTACCTTGCATTGCATCATTTGCATCTTGGAATCTGTGCATACTTTGAATGGGAAACAACCCGAAAAAATAGAAAAATGGCAAAGCGAAAGTGGAACTTGGAAAATTGATCCATGCGGTCGTACGGCTTAATCCTCCTTGGATTACTGACCGGGCGGCCTCGGTGGCAATTCCACCGGGAAAAATCATGGTTAATCTGGCGATCCTAGCGGCTTGGGGCTACTCGGCTCCATGGCGGCCAGGGGCTCCCGAGAAAATTTACGTGCTTACGTGCTTTGCATTCTCCCGTCCCGAAAATCATTCCTTTAAAACACATTTATGAAAATCTCTGTTTTAACTCAAAAAGGAACATTTTTAGGAGACCGCACACTACGCGCACTTTGATATATCCTGTACACTTTGCACGCACGTCCTTCAAACCCGGAGTGGTTCCAGTGCGATCACGGACGGCCTTACGATGCTCCGGGCGCGCACGGAATCATTCCAACCTCCCGTGGCGGCCGGTGTCGACGATGCACGGTCAGGTGTCACACGTTTCAAAAAACCGTGACTTTTGGTTGGTTTTTGGTCTAGTCCGTGTCATATAGCCCGATTGCATACCCTCGTAAAGGTCAAGCCTTAGTTCATAACGGAAGCCAAGATTTTCGCTCAAGCGGAACTCTGCAAAATTCCGACAAGGAAAAATTGGTAGGATCTTGACTCAGACATTGACTTTGACCTTGACCCGCACGGAATGCGTAAGAGTCGAGGCAGAGTCTTTGCCAACAAATCAAAAGATCTTTCGCTCAAGCGAAGCTCTGCCAAAATTCCGACAAGGAAAAATTGGCAAGATCTTGACCGGCATTGACTTCGATTCGACTCACGCCGGCGTATGCAACGAAGTTCAATGTGACCTTTGTGTCATCCGGCTTTTGCCGCCCGACCCATGCCTATTATCTTCTCGGACATTACCGAAAGTCAAAACGTCATTCGCTCAGCGAAATTACGCAAAAATTCTATCAAGGCGAGAAAGACGAGACTTTCCGTGTGCCTTGACTATAATCCGCATCGCTCGTGCGTTGAAAGTTCCTATGACCCGCTAGACCCGTTAGGAGCGTTCTTTACTCTCGGTCGGTGGGATCCGCGTGCCCTATAGGACCCTCGCCGGGTGTCCATCCACCTGGGAGGTCGAAATACGAGGTGGAATACGAGGGCTTATAGACGTAGTGACGGAACCCGGCGATCCGGGATCTAGAGTAGTTGCGAAAAAGAAGGGCAAATTCCCTTTTCCAACCAAATAGATATTAATAAAAGACAACTGTTTTAAGTAAAGCTGGAAGATTCTAATTTGCATATTGCACAGGCCTTGACTAAACACCTACCGAGTCTAAACCTTTCCTATCCCTTTCCCGCGGCGAGAAAGAAGTGGGTGAGAACACCGGGTCGGCGACTTGTTAGCGCTTGAATTCTCAGACAGGTTCGCGAGAATCCTCGGTTTGGTCGATCCAGAGAGTCGAGAATGTCCGATTCGACGAACGATCTTGGTTTGGGTAACCGAGATGACTAGGGAAGAAGAGCTAGCCTATAGCCAATGCCCTCCCCCATCCTCATATAATCCATTTCCAAAGACTGTCCCTTTTCAGTCTTCCCCAATATCCCAAGCCGTCAGGGTCCCGACACCCTCGCAGCCTTTGCATTCCCCTATGGGACTCTTTCCCTCCTTTCAGCCTAATCCAAATCTCCTTACCCTGGAATCTCAGTACCAGCCTGACCTCTCTAATTTTGTCAACGCACAGTGAATTTGCCTATCTCCCGGACAGGTGGTAGTGAAGAATCGAGTCGGAAATGAGAATAGGAATGGATGGATTCGGTGATGATGACGGTTCAGTAGAAGGAATGGACTTGGAGTCAGCGGAAGTGAAACCCAAAGGGCAAGATGAGGTAGAAAACCACAGACCTGGAATAGGGGATGGAATCACTTCAAAGTGTATTTGCAGCCTGTGTGAAGGCTTGGGAAAGGAAAAAGATGCTAGCTTAGATGAGGCAGCGTATGAATCCTACATCCTAGAGTTCAATACTCCTTACAAAGACTTGGTCGGTGAATGGAGGGACTTAATTGAAGCTCTAGCTGAAAGAGGCAAGTGGGCTCCACCCGCCGATCTGGAACACGTAAGCGTCGGCGAAGCCAAACCCTCATCGGGAAGAGTAGACTACATTACGGTGTTAATAGTCACTCTGAAGCACAGTGCGAAGAAGAGTGTATGGATGCCACTGGAAAGGGTCTTAAGTCTCGGCGACCCCGAGTCCCCTTTATGTCCTATGATGACAACGATGTTTTCTCGGTAATTCCCAAGTCAGAGAAGGAGTCCAAGATACCTCTTATATGGCGTCAAGTATCCCGACTGCTTTTGCCCTCATTGGTCATCAAAGTCAAGACGAAAGTTCCCACGAGAGTTCTTGTAGTGATGCTTGATGAAGACACGGTCGAAGTGCGGAAGGAACAGTAGAGGAGTGGTTAGCCCGAAGCCAAAAGCCCGAGAAAACCTTCCGACGGTAAAGAACGAGGGAACCCGCCATGAGGTTTTGACCCGCGAAATCCTTATTGATGATGGAATTTCCCACTTGAGAAAGTGTTTGGCCAACGTCAAAAATGCCGTCGGAAGGTTGACCCCTAGAGAAAGAAGGGACATGCTTGACGGTGATGAGGAATGTGATCCCACTCTGTTGAAAAAATTGTTAGGTCCGGATGAGAAAGCCATTCGCGGGCTCCAAACCACGAAAGTGATAACTCTGTTGCATGCGACTTTGAAAAGTTTGAATGAGGCTGTGAAGGCTCTAAACGGAGAAGGTGAAGGCTGAAACCGGCCAATTGCTAAGCCAATTAAAGAGTCAAAACTCGAGAAAAGGTCGAAAGCCGGTAACACAGGATCGGATTCGGAAGCCGCCTATGCCTCCGGTAGCGCCGTTAATCGGATTAATCGGCGGAGAATTGGCCATACGCCGGCAAGAGCCCGCCTCGACTTTGAAAGAGCTAACGAGAATCCTCCGGTAGGAATGATGACCGGAAAAATCTAATGTCTATGTGATGACTCGATGCAGACGAGATGAGTATTGAGCGGCTAAGGGTGACAAAAGGAATGCCGTCTCGGAGCCGAAGACGAGATAAGAGGCCTTATAAGCGGAAGTAGAAAAACCGGACTCGACAAAGAGGATCCGGTGTTGACTCGGTTGAAGTGTACCCAGGCCAATATCTCCTTGTGGTCCTGTTAACCTCTTCATACCCTCATAAGTTGAAGCTAGAAGAAAGTTTGGCCAAGACCATGGTGCCCATAGATGTCACCCCGGATGAGGTCGTCGAAATGATTGGAAGTATCCATTACGGAAACATCATTACCTTCAACTGACTTGGACTGCCAAAGTATGGGGCTAGTCATAACGAACCTCTTTACATCATAGTCCGAGTTAGAGGAGCGTCGATTGCCACGGGTATTAGTCGATGGAGGGTGCACAATGAATGTCTTGCCGGCCAAGATGATGGACTTATTGGACTGAAACCAACAGATTTGAAGCCTTCTAGTCGAGACTATTAAGGCTTATGACTCCCTTTGCACGATCGGTTTTGGGGATTGCTACTCTCAAGTTGTGGTTCGGAAAAAGGTCATGGACGTTGATTTTCAAGTGATTGATATTCCGATTTCATTCTTGCTCTCTGTTGGGACGGCCTTGGATCCACCGGATAAATGGGGTAGCCTCTACTTTGCACCGGTGCGTCAAATTTCAGTCAAGTGACGGGACTATCACAACCATCTACGGAGACAGTGTCATGGTAGAAGGAACCGGCACTGGAGATATCTCGATATTGGAGATTAAGCATGACGATGAAGGGTTGGCATTGACCGGATTCTCTGTAGCTTCTTCCAAAGCACAAGTGTGTTGCACTGACCTCACCACTACTTCCGATAAAATCCCTCCTGCCATGAGAATGATGAGAAAAATGGGTTATCTTCCGGGACTTGGATTGGGCAGAAGACTCCAGGGTCGCAATACCATCATTGATGTAAAGGAACAAACCACCAGATATGGATTGGGATACAAACCGAATTCTCGGAATGGCGAGAAAAGCTAAAGGGGTCCGGCTCCATCCCTACAGTTTATCCACGACCCATTACTTTACAAAAGGCGGGACACAATACGATAAAAGTGATCACCGGATCTCCTTGCGAGAAAACCCTTACGGAAAATCTTGAGAAAGTGAGGGAAAGCCGGCCAATCCTGTTCGAAGAATGTTCCTTGACTTGCCGAGACATTCTGGGGCTACCACTACCGTTCGAGCGAGTATGTCTTCAAAGGGAACTCGGACGGCGTCAAAGAGTCGGCATCCGGGGTAATGGATTTCTCCGCCTTCGAGTTAGCTCTTAGAAGATCGGCCGAGATAGAAGTTTGCCGGTAGTGAAGACGGTGAGTGGGGTTTGCAAGAATTGTTTGACGAAGAAGCACGAGATCCCAGATTTGATCGACTTCGGCTCGAGATGATGAGATAGTTGCCGTAATTGGAGACGGTGGTGAAAATCCTTTTGATCCCCGCACTTTGGTAACTAAGACGAGATGCCGTTGAAGAATTGGGAGACGTTCTCGGGACCGATAGCCGGCCGACGGCAAATGATCGCGGAGCTTGGATTAGTACCCGTCCTTCTCAACCGGTCGTGTCAAACACCACTGTCGTCTATACGGTCAGTCGGGAATCTTTGAATTCCAGTCCTGCGAGTCATCAGAAGGCCTCACGCTGAGGACTATCAAAATGTAATTGATGTCATCTTTCCCCTTATTTTGAATGAAATGACGGATCTTTACGAGTATCCTCTTATTGCCAACTTAACAAATGATAAATTAACTCGAAACTTAACAACGAGTTAATAATGAATCATTTGAACAAGATGCAAACACACTAAATGAACAATACATTAAAGAAATCTTTAAGCGGGTTTCGAAAAAGAGGAAAATCGGGCCCAAGTTGCCGAGGAGGTTTTGACAAGTGTGAACTTGGAGTGCTTGTCGAGGAACCTAAAGAGACACGAGATCGGAAACTTCTTCCCGGGGGGTTGAGCAGGACGGGCCGATCGATCTGCTCGGAGAATACGTCGACGTGTTTGCATGGTCATACGGGGATATGCCGGGGCTAGACGGTTCGATAGTAGAGCACGAGAATCCCTCTAGCACCGAGATGCTAAGCCGGTAAAGCGAGCGAGGAAGATCAAGCGAGAATGGTCTCTACGAGGTCAAAGAAGAAATTGAGAAGCTACTGCGGGTAGGATTCATCGAGTCATCGAATATCCGACATGGTTATCCAATATTGTGACCGTCACCAAGGCCAATGGGAAGGTGCGGCTGGCTTGTGTGGATTTAGAGATGCGAACAAGGCCGGCCCAAAGACGATTACCCTTTGCCAAACATAGACATCTGGTGGACTCCACTTGCCAACTATGAAGTCAAATCCTTCGTTGATGGCTTTGCGAGCTACAACCGAGATCAAGATGGCCGAAGAAGACCAAGAAAAGACGGCCTTCACCACACCGTGGGAACTTCTTGTTATACGGTGATGCCATTTGGGCTTAAGAACGCCGGGGCTACTTACGAAGAGGCGGCGACCGCGCTTTTTCATGACATGATCCACAAGGAGATTGAGGTCTATGTAGACGACATGATAATCCACTCCAAAGGCGAGGATGGGCGGCACTTTGTTGACTTGCGGAAGTTCTTTGAGAGGTGAGACAACATTCCATGAGACTAAACCACGCCAAATGCACCTTCGGAGTGACAAGGGGAAAAGTGCTTGGGTATATGGTCACGGAGCGAGGTATCGAAGTTGACCCCGAAAGATCAAAGCCATTATGGATATGAGGCCACCTCAAACCCGGACGAAGTCAAGAGCTTTATGGGAAAAGCTGCGATACATCGGCCGTTTCGTCAATCGATTGACCACTATGTGCGAGCCCATCTTCAAGCTCATGAAGAAGAATGTAGACACCGAATGGACCGAAGAATGCCGGGATGCCTTTGACCCAGATTAAGGCATACTTAGTACATCCTCCGGTGCTATGCCCCCACATAGACGAAACCTCTTACGCTCTATCTCACCGTCACGATACGGCGGTTGGGGCTATGCTTGCTCGGGAGAAGAAAGACTCTCGGGTAGAAAATGCCATTTACTTTGTCGGCGGAAGGCTGCGGGGAAGTGAGCTCAATTACTCGGCATGTGAAAAGACACATGCGGGAGGCGAGTGCAGGTAGTCGGCAAGTTGAAGCATTATATGCGAAGCCCACCCTGTTAATTTGGTCTCAAAAATGGACCCCATCAAGTATATCTTTGATAAGCCTTCCCTCTCGATGCGTCTAGCAAAGTGGTCCTTCTTCTTAGCGAGTACGACATCAACTATGTGACGAGAAAAGCCATCGAAGGTCAAGCATTGTCGAGACCACTGGCGAACTTCCCCGGTAATGAAGACGAGAGGGCACGAACCCCAATTCCCGAGATGAAGGGATCTTCGCGGTTGAGCAGAAAACCGATGGCAATTATTCTTTGACGGAGCCGCTAACAAAAGAGGAAATGGCGTAGGGATGCTCTTGAGTCGATCCGAAAGATGAGCATACACCCATAGCCCTCAAGTTGAACTTCTGCCACGAACAATGTTGTCGCAGTACGAAGCTGCATTCTTTGGTTTGGAAGGCTGCCTTAGAAAGGAATGTCGAGGAGCTCGAAGTTTACGGAGACTCGGCCACGATCATCAACCGGGTTTCCAACAAATGGAAGGCTGTGGACCCTAATCTGCGGCGGTATCATGCCCGTATGGAGGAGTTGGTGGACGGTTCGGAGAAGTGACTTTCCACTACTTGCGAGGAAAAGAACAGATTCGCGAGATGCCCTAGCTACTCTAGCCTCATTGGTAGAGATCCCGAGGAAAAGCCATAAAACCCTTAGAGTGGGTAGAAGAGAAGCCCGACCTTACATTTGTGAAGTAGACACAGGACCCGAGCCTATAAAGGAACCACTGGTACAATCAAATTTACCGGTTCCTCAAAGATGGAGAGTCGGCTTTCGAGAGACGAAGAAGGTAGACCAAAGAAGGTGTCGAGCCAAGAGCTTACAAGCCACTGAAAAGGTTGGCCTCCCATTATGTCATTCTAGGAGGCAACATGTACAAGAAGCGGTACCAAGGACCACTCCTCTTGTGCGTCACTCAAGAAAGGGTCAAAGAGTTGATGGCCAAAGTCCCACGAATGGTCCCTGCGGTCCTCATATGAATGCGAGCCACGATGCAAGTGATCCTCGAGAATGGGTTACTCTTGGATTTCCATGGAAAGCGGTGTGTCCGGCACGTCAGAGCATGCGACAAGTGCCGGCGGTTTGCACAACCTCAACCATCTCCCGCCTCATGACACATCTTGCATGGCGACTCCTTGGCCATTTGCAACTTGGGGTATTGACGTGATAGGGAAAATAGCCCCGGCGAGGAAGCAATGGGCATGAATTTGTGCTAGTAGCCATCGACTACTTCACCCGAAGTGGGTAGAGGCCAAGTCCTACAAGGTCCTCACCTCCGAAAGGTTGCCCGGTTTATCAAAGAAAACATAATGTGCGAGATATGGGGTGCCCAGTAGAGATCATTTACGATAATGGGTCGCACTTTGAAGGGGCTGCGATAGGTTCTTTGTCGAGAATTGAGAATCACTCGCCACAAGTCATCCCCGTACGAGACCTCGAGACTAATGGAGCCGTGGAAGGCTGCTAATAAGACGCTCGAACGGATCATCAGGAAAATGGCCACCGTGGTCGTGATTGGCCCGAAAAGTTGCACTTGGCACTGCGGGGCTCTGAGCGTCTGTCGGAAACGGCTATAGGAGAAACTCCTTTTGCCCTAACCTATGGGATGGGCAGTGTTACCGGTGGAGTTGGAAATCCCGTCATTAAGGGTCCTCTGGAAAAGCAGTGTCAATGATGTAGAATGGTTGCGCGGCCGGCATGATGAGTTGGCCACCTTGATGAGAGAAGGCTAAAAGCCATGGAGCACACCCGAGCCTATCGGAGAGCGAATGGCAGAGACGTTTGACAAAAAGGTTAAAGCCGAGAGACATCAAAGAGGGTGACTTAGTGTTGAAAGTGAAGCCCCCTACCGAGAGACAACCCCACAGGAAAATGGGAACCCGTTTGGATCGGCCCTTATGTGGTGCGAAGATACTATCGGGAGGAGCCATGAAGCTTGCGGACACTGGACGGCAATCCCTTTGTCCACCCGATCCAGCGGTGATAAGCTCGAGAAGATACTATGTCTAAAAAAAAAAATAAAAAAAAAAAAAAATAAATAAATAAAAAAAAGAAAAATCTTAGTGCAAAAGAGTAATACCGGCTTAAATTTTGAAAACCCCAAAAAGGGCGGTCTAGGCAAAGAACGGGGTTGCACATAAAAAAAAAAAAATCTTAGTGCAAAAAGAGTAATGCCCAGCTAAGTTGAAAACCTAAAAGGGCGGTCTAGGCAAAAGACGAGAGTGCACATAAAAAAATATAGTTCACAAAGAATGAACTACGAAGACTGAGCCCCTTAGTCTTTCTTGTAAAAGGGAACGTAGGCGGCCATATATGGTTCGGTCTAAACAATAAAAAGGCAATCAAGCTTCCATGAAGTGCGTCCTAAAAAATAGAGGACATTTCGAGTTTTCATAAGCGGGTCCCAAACAATAAGACATTTGAATTTCCATGAAATGTGTCTTGATTAATTTCTAAGATAATATTTCTTGTTCATTACAAGTTAAAAGCTTCTTGATGAGTTCAAACACGGTCTACTCTTGACTCTGCTAACTGCTACAAAGATCTAAAAATACAAAAAATGCCTAAATGAACTAATGTGTTTGCAAAATGGCGATAAGGAATCCTAAGAAAAGATGCATCGGTCGTGCATTCGGCGAGTCTTCTTTGGTCTTCTTCCCTTTACCTCGACCCCGTCGAGTTTTCTTTCTCTTCTTCTCTATAAGGTCGGTATCCCTCATTCCGTCTCCGGTATCCTCAGCTTTGGAGCCTCTACGAAACCCGTGTCAATAAGTGCCCTCTCTGCGAGCACGAGTCGCACTTCCTCCTGCGAGCCTCGGTCGAAGGAGCAACCTCGGACAATCTCTTGTATCGAGCCTCCATATCTCGATCGGGTCACCCAGTGGTTATGGCGACTCGCCTTAGCCTCGATCTCCCTTAGAGTCTACTCGGAGTCACACAGTCATTTGCCCCCAATAAATCGCTTTGACGTCTCTCCCCGAGGAATAGGCGGAGTCGCTCCCATTTCCCTCTGCGTGCCGGTCAAGTAGACGGTGAGTCAAGATGGTGCACTCTTCACTGGCTCTGAAGATAGCCACAGGTGGGAAAGCTTAGGTGTATGTCGAAGCCCTCGAGAAGAATGAGAAAGGCTTGGTTGGATCTCTCATATCTGAATGGCTTATCACCTCCGTGGTGGGATGTCCTCCCAGATCGCTCGATGAAAAGCTCTGTAGCAAGCCCCGAGCTGCTGGATACCAAGCGGGGAATGTTAGAAAGGATGACCCGGCGAGAACCACAGGAATCCTCACTCACGGCATAGGACTCCTGAAATATCCTCCTGGTTACGCAACCTCCGGTGAGGTATCCACCATGGATGTCAAAGTGAGATAAATTTGGCGATAAGTGACTATTATATAGTCATTTATCCCATTATGTTATTAATCATTTCCTTAGTTTTTAGTATCATTCCATAGTTTTGCATTGAGGTTATTTTAGCTTCTTTTTATCATATATCTTCGATTTTATGCTTTTGAGTAGATTTTTATACTCTTGGAAGACGGGTTTTAGAGATCAAATTATATGATCAAATTGGAGCCTTAAATAATCAGAGTGTACAAAGCCACGTAGGAGGGATGACATCGAAATAAGCATAAAGGCTCAAAATTCGATCGGGCGGCCGTACCTTAGCGCAAAAGGAGGAGGCGGCCGTGCGACTTAATGCCTCTCGGATTCAAAAATAATTTTTTGGCGCCAAGATGCTTGCACGAGCCGTCACGGTTCCACTTGACTTCCCGGCCGTGCGATCGGCTGGCCACTGTTCCAAAAAGGCACCTTTTGGAGGCACCACTTTGAAGAGTCCCAACCTTTAGCATATATGTCTATATAAAGCCTTTGTACTCGAGTTTAGATGATCCAAAAATCCGAAAATGTTCGTAATACACATTTGGGAAAGGATCATATTATACTTAGAATACTATAGCAAAATACTTTAGCAATTTATACGCGATGTTAAAAGTGTATCAGCGATTGTTAGTGACAAGTCTTGTATACTCTTGAAGATTGTGAATGAAGATTATTTCCGGCCATTGCCTTTCTTATTATGAATAAGTATTTCTTTCCTTATCTTTGTTTCTTTACTTACTTCCTCTCTTTTATTTCAATGGTTTGAAGTAATCCATACTCCATTTCTCGAGAGTTGGAAACTCATTTATTTATATTCATGCTTCCCCATGTCATTTCAATTTCTCTTCTTATAAATCTTAAATGCTTGCAATTAGGGAGACGTCTTTAATTGTACTTAACCTCGGTTGATCCAAAGTAAAAACATTGATTAGCGAACTCTAAGAATTGAACTATGTCAATAAATCGCGAAAGTGATTTAAAGACCTAGAGGATTGATCCTTTAGTGGAAATTACGAGAATAATAGACTTAACGGATTTTGATTTATACGGTACCCTCGAGGAGGTGAATCCGGGCTACTCGTGTGACGAGACGAGAATGCCTCGCCACTTGGGCCCTCAAGAGATAGAGCCGTGTTGGTGTTAAAATACGTGTCTTTAGAGCCTTGACCCGTAGGTAGATTAGCACAACTTAGCGTATCATCCTTGAACTTGGCACTTTTACCTCTTAAAACAATTTCTTTTATAAAG